>LPNX011076032.1:32021-91487 GCA_001517045.1 Pseudotsuga menziesii | reverse complement strand
ATGTTAAACATTTTTAAAACTTCACTTGCATACTTAGACTGTGATATAAAGATACCACTTTCAGACTGCTGAACTTCAATGCCCAGAAAAAACTTCATAAGGCCCAGATCAGTCATTTCAAATTCACTTTCCATGACTATTTTAAAATATGCTATGCCATAATCACCAGTAAATATTAAATCATCTACATACAGGCAGACAATTAACATCTTACCTTGCTCATTGACTTTGGTGTACAAATTCGGTTCACTTTCACTTCTGTGAAATCCATTTTCAATGAGATAGGAATCAATATGACTGTACCAAGCTCTAGGAGCTTGCTTCAAACCATATAGTGCCTTTTTCATCCTGTAGACTTTATGTTCTCGACCTGGAACTTCATACCCTTGTGGTTGTTCCACATATACTTCTTCTTCTAGATAGCCATTTAAGAATGCCGACTTGACATCCATTTGATGAACTGACCATTTGTTTTGTGCAGCAATGGCCAAAACTGTTCTGACTGTATCCATGCGTGCAACAGGTGCAAACGTTTCATTGAAGTTGATGTCGGGTTGCTGTGTAAACCCTCTTGCTACCATTCTTGCCTTGTGCTTTTGCACATTCCCATCAGCATCTTGCTTTGTCTTATAAATCCATTTGACACTGATTACATCCTTGTCTTTTGGTACATCGACCAGTTCCCATGTTTGGTTTTTCTCAATGCATTCTATTTCTTCATCCATGGCTTGTGCCCATACTTCTTCTTCAACAACTTCTTCAAATGTTAGTGGATCATATATAGGGGAAAATAATGCAAACAGAGAGAATGAATTAGGTGTACCAGCTTCATATGTCTCTCGCAGACTTCTTGTCTTCACCAATTCTGTCGATGTCAACCTCGACGAAATGCTTGATGGAGTCTGCTGTCCTCTTGGTGTACTTGTCGGTGTAGCTTGAGTTGCTACTTGTGTCGATGGTCCTTGTGCTGAACCATGTCTTGATGTCATGGGAGTCGACGGTGCTCCAACCGGTTGACTTACATGTGGTATTTGAACCACTTCCTCTTCCATATCATCATTGTCGATGTTCGACACAATCTTGACATTTATGTTGACGGTTCCATCCCATGATTTGTTCTCAACAAATTGAACATCCCGACTGATTATCACTTTCCTTGTGACGGGGTCATACAACTTGTATGCTTTTGTGTCTTTTGAATAGCGAACAAAAATACATTTCTGTCCCTTCTTGTCTAGCTTCTTTCTCAGCTCATCTGGAATATGAGCATATGCAACACAACCAAAAACTTTTAAATGTGAGACACTATGATTCATACCTATCCATGCTTCTTGGGGAACTTTGTTCTTCACACTCTTTGTCGGACATTGGTTCATAATGTATACAGCAGTTGCGACTGCTTCACCCCAATACTCATTTGACAAATTTTTGGCTGCCAACATGCTACGTGCCATCTCCATGATGGTTCTGTTCTTTCTTTCGGCAATACCGTTCTGCTGAGGTGTATACCGTGCAGTGAATTGTTTCTGTATGCCATGGGTCTTGCAAAAATTCAGAAATTCATTTGAAACATATTCACCTCCTCTGTCGGTCCTTAAGATATTGATGCGGTGACCACTTTGGTTCTCCACAAGTGCCTTGAACTGCTGAAAATAACCAAATGCATCAGATTTATGTTTCAAGAAATATACCCATGTTTTTCTTGAGTAATCATCAATAAATGTTAGAAAATAATTGCAGCCACCAATGGATGATGTCTGCATTGGACCACAAATGTCAGAGTGCACAATTTCAAGTGGTGTGCGTGCTCTATAGGACTTTTCGACTGGGAATGTCTCTCTGTGCTACTTGCGAAAAATGCAGCCTTCACAAACCCTCTCTAGTCTATCGATCAATGGTAATCCCTTCACCATGTTCTTTGTGTGTAGTAGCTTTAGCCCACCTAATTCAGATGTTCAAATATGAAATGCCACAACCAGGATTCATCCTGAACTTCTGTCTGAAATGCAGCTTGCAAATTAGCACTGTAATTTTCTCTCTTGTCGAGGATCTCGACTGTTTCTTCACTTTCTGCCTTGAATGCAGCTCCTGTCTTTGTCTTCCCTTTTATGTTGGGAACTATCCTCAATGGAAACAAGCGATTGCTTCTCATTGGTACTTTTGCTATCAGCTGGTCGCTTGGATGCTTGTCTTTGATCACACAGTGTTCATCTTCCATGTAGACTCTGTAGCCCTTTTGTAACAACTGTCCAATGCTTAACAGATTATGTTTTAGGCCTTCAACATGATAGATATCAAGGATATACTTACTCTCCCCCTGTTTGGTTAGAATATCAATAGTGCCTTTTCCTAAGACAGTAACTTGGACATTGTTTCCAAGTGTAACATCAGTTTTAACTGAAGTGTATAGACTGGAAAATAGATTTAAATTACCAGTCATATGGTTGCTGCATCCTGAGTCTAAGTACCATATGTCATGTGGACTTTCTTGAACAGCATTGCATTCAAGTGGAGATGTCGATGCCATTAACATTGCTCCTGTCGATATGTTGGTGCTGGTCAACTGACTTGGGCTTTGTCTTCCTTGGTCATATTGCTTCTTCCTGCATTCATATGCATAATGACCAAACTTCTTACAGTAATGACATTGAATTTTTTATTTATCAAACCTCTGGCCACTTGGCTGACTTGGGTTTTGGTTATCTCCTCTGCCACTGACATTTGCAGGCCTTCTTCCTCGTCCTCCTCTTGAAGAACTTCTTCCTCTGCCTCTGAAGTTGTTTCTCCCCCTGCCTCTACCACGGCTTATGGATGACTGTGCTACAAATGCACCTTCCAATGATGTCTGTGATCTGCTGATTCTATGTTCATGATTGATGAGTGAAGCTTGCAGCTCATCAATGGAGAATGTCGACATGTCTGTGTGTTCCTCTAAGGTCACAACCAGACTTTCAAATCTTGGGGGAAGACTTCTGAGAATTTTTTCAACAACCTTTTGGTCTGATACGGGTTCTCCATGAGATTTCAGTTGGTTTATCAACCCAACAAATTTGGTGTAGAATGTGTCTACATTCTTTGCATCGTTCATGCACAGAGATTCAAAATATTTTCTCAGAATCTGTAGCTTGGATGTCTTCACCTTAGTCAAACCTTGATAGGGAGTCTCCAATGTATCCCATGCTTGCTTGGCATTAGTCAATGCTGCTATTCTTTGGAGTATGCTATCATGCATAGGTTGATGTATGAAAAACAAAGCTTTTCCATCTTTCTTCCTCTGTTCTCTCAAGACATCTTTCTCAGCCTGTGAGAGATTGTTATATGCTGCCATGTCTGTTGGTTCTGCATAACCATGCTGGACTATCTCCAAGACATCTTGACCTCTGAATAAAGCCTTCATTGTTAAAGACCAATATTCATAATTCTTTCCTGTAAAACTTGGAGGTTGTAATGAACCAGAAGTGGAATCCATTTTTAATTAACTTTCCTTAGAAAATTAATTTCCACTTTTTAAGACAAGATTTCTTTCCTAAAATCTTGGGCTGATATAAACCTTGCTCTGATATAACCTCGCTCTGATATAATACATAGCCAAAACCGAGCCAAATAAACTTGGGTTTAAAGCTGAGTCCATATTCAAATTTCAAATTTTCGCTTTTACTTTTCATGCCGACCACTTTTTTTTTTCACCACTCGGGTGAAATTTGTCTATGTCCGACTAGACAAGTTTACAAATTTTAGTCGGTCCTCCACTCGACCAAAATTACTTCGACTTACTTGTCCGACCGATTTTTACCTCGACCAATTTTACTCCGACCAAGTCGGCTCTCAAGTCGGACCTTCGACCAAGTCGGCTGCTTTAGGTGGCTGACCAACCGACCACTCAAGTCGGCTCACTTTGGTCGAAATCTGCAGGATATGTTTCTTAGTCTAAAGACTTAAGAAATTACAAATGCTTTTCACCTGAGTAAAATGAAGTAAAATAGACACATTTACAAATCCAAATAACTTATGAGAAACATATGCCCAAATATGTAGGAAGACTTGAGTCGGCCAATGTGGCGTAAAACCTGGAACTTTCACGCGGTGAGATTTTTATGGGTTCTTGTTCTTTTACTTATCAGTAACTGTAAAAGACATTTACAGATGTAAATCTGGAAATATATGCGACCAAATATTCATGCATTCAACCACAAACTATTTCATATATTAACTATGCTGAAATACAAAGTAATACAAACTTGTTGATTACAAACTGGTCGGTCCAGACTTGTCTGTCCAGACTCCTCGGTCTACAGAGCTTCAGCTCTTCGACTAAATTACATGCACAGAAGCTTGAGCTTCGACTTATCTTTCTCACCCGGATTTCCTCTGCTGTCTACTATCTGTGTTCCTGTGTTCAACTGATTTACAAAAATGCTTCTTCTATTTATAGGCAATTTGAAAATTGCTTCAGCATGGGCCGACTGACTTGTCATTAAAGACTGTAATTACTATCTATCTAACAACTTAGCTTCAGAAATAAATTCGATTTGACTATGTTTCCTACTCGTGGACTTTTCCTCCTTCTCAGACTGACAGACAAGATTTCGACTTGTATGGCCTCTGACAAAGTCGGCTGAAGGTTAAGTACAAATCTGCGAGTAATTACTATTTTCTAATAGTTTACTATTATAAAATTATAGTTATTATAATTATCACTTCAGACCCCCAAACACAAATATTTTATTATTAAAAGACGTGGTTGGGCACGTTTATAGGATCGACCGCACCGTATCTCATATGTTAAATATCCATTCTATTCGTTCCAATTAGTCCCTTCCTTTACTACACTAGCTTTAAAGACTGGTGGGAACGATGCCTTTTCCTTCTGTTATTTATTTTATTTACTGCCAAATACTAGGAGAGGGAGTGGAGTGTTGCCCAACCCATGAACTTTTCTTATAAAGGACAGATTTATAGATCCCTTACCTTAGAACTAGAAATGTCACTCACTGAATCTGTCATATGCCTTCGATTATAGGATTTGGCTTACTCTTATACATCAATTCACCACTTGGGGAAGAGCATCAGAGGAAATTGATAAGACAGGATAGCAGCATTAGTTGCGCTTAGGTTTAGTGGGAACCTCGCTCCTTCCTGGCAAAAGGGTTGAGGTTCAAGGCCTACGGTAACTGGTGAAAGAATTATTCTTCAGCTGAGAGGTTTGAGGGTCCTTCCCCCGCCCGATGAACAACTTCTGGTTATAAGCTCCTCCTGTTGAATGAATGGCTTCTGCAGAGAACCCCTTCCACATGTTACCCCGTTAAATAGACCCCCTTCAATACATACCACTTCAAGCCAGACCCGATAAAGAGGACATAACCCAACTTGCTGCTACGAAACTAGAGTTCCTATATCACTTACATATAACGAATGAAGCAAGTAACGAACTCTAAGCGAGTAAGCACTGAAGCAGAGGCCGAAGAGTTTAACTGCTGGAAGTTGCAAATACTCCGACCTATACTCTCCCTATGACCTCTATATAGTTCATACCCCCTTAGTCCGTAAATAATACTAACAATGTAACCTGCCTGTCTGTAGTCCGATCTCCTCTGGCAATAGGTAGGTAGTCTCTATACCAGTTTGAATGGGAATGTCATCATATATCTGTATTATCCAATAGGCTTGTTTCCATGGAACAATGCATGGACTAAGCTAGTCCCTACTTGTGGATGTAGTTCTTCAAAGCAGCACATATATAAGTTTCACTTGCCCATTATATATAGATATAAACTCTTTCTATATGATCACGCACATATAAGTTTCACTTGTAACTTCGAAATAAACAATCAAATAATCTTCTGACAACTTAATATAGAAAAAGAAATTCATAAGATTATTTATGTGAACAGCCATTGCTTTCTTCCTGGAATAGAATTATCCCTTTCAATTGGGTAGATTGCGGGCGGGCTGAAATAATCACCGGCGCGAGCTGAGACAAAAATGAAACAAATGGTACTTGTTTAGAAACATAAACAGAAAATAAAGTCTCTGCATACTTGTTTTCTAATAGAATAGGGTGCAGACGGGAGATCCAGACGCCTCGTGTGCAAATTGACTACCCAACACTGCAATTCGGTATTGGATATCTTCAAAAATGGTCTCAGCGTTGGCCTTTGGAGCATACCAACTTCTCGTGACGTGCATGGCCCTATCCATCATCAACGTTGAGCTTTGTAACAAATTCTCTGGACACTCTGACCCAGCCTCGGCCCTCGTCGTTTCTCTCTATCTCGAACGACTCGTAGAGAGCAAGGTAACAATAACTCGTAGAGAGCAAGGAAACATGTTATTGGTTCAGCTGAATGGCCGTAATTATCTGCCATATGTACAATGTTTGAGATTGAATGCTCAGCGAATTTTTGCACGAATTTTCCACACTTTTCGATATTTACCACTGTTACTGGTTTGTCAATCCTTCTTGTTCTTCTTGTTAAAATGCAACACCATGAAACACTCGGCCTTATCTTTTCTTTTTTGATGAAAAATATAGCCATGGAAATGCAAGAATCAACAGGCTGGGTTATTTCATCGAACAAAACTAGTACAGCTATTTTCGTTTGACCTTGACAGCTATTTATTTGCATTTTGCATTTTGAATGGAACATCCCACGATACAAAATGTGATGGGACTCATGTAATCGCGCTGAGGCCGAGCAACCTTGGAAAGGAAACGCACGTGATTATCCCTCTATCCTTAGTGGGTGAAGGAATTGAAAAAATATGTGAAGGTTGTGTTTCAGGGTTGGTTAGTTCTTAAAATTGAGGTTGTGTTTCCGGATTGGTTGATAACAAGGGAAGAAAGATATGAGCAACTATACATGTTTCTTAGCATTGCACAGAAAAACAAGAAAGACGATAAATAGATGGAGGAGATCTAATCAAATAGAAGTGTTGAATTCCTTCATAAACCGACAAGGATTATGATTGTCCATTTCATCAAATATCGGATCAATCCCTTTAACTAACACCCCATTTGTATTTTCGTCCCTGGTTGGTTGATAACAAGGGAAGAGATATATGTGCAACTATGCGTCTTTCGTAGCGTTGCACATTAAAAAAGACAAGGAGGAAAAATTGATGGATCTGATCCACTCAGGTAGAAGCATTCAAATCTTTCATATAACACTCAGCCTCGGTCAAATTGTCCAGGAAATCCAATTTCTGTGACTCTTACTCCTACATTCGTACTTGTTATGCCGTAGAGAATAAGTATTTTGTTACGGCGGAGCAGTTTTTCACGTTTGTGTTAGCCATCCTCTGGCTAGCTTTGGCAGAGATGAAAAACTGCTAAACTGCTCTCCCACAACAAAATACTTGGTGCCTACCTATTGTTAATAATTTTGAGAAAGCTCAGTGCCAGGCATCAATTCTCTGTGGTATGTAGGAGGAGTCAGAGTGGCAGACTCAATGCTCAGGAAATTTTTGGACGGTTTGATTGTCTCTTAGTTCCAGTCATCTGAGCTGGAAATTCTAGCGCATGTCTTTCCTTGGCTTATGACAAACCAGGATTACGACACAACGCTCTATTTAAAGGGAAGAATAGATTGGTCAATGAATTGGCGGCTAGGTTTAAGCTTGTTATGAAAAAAAAATAGTTTTAAGGTCAACAATATGGTCACCTCAACAATATGGTCAAACTTGCATTTGTGTTTTGATAAAGAATATGGTCAAACTAACTTGTATTTGTGGTTTCAAAAAATCGGAATAGTCAACTTTTTTATTTTGTAAATAGAAATATAAATATGTTTTAATTTCAATTTTAATGGTGAAAATAGACTTCTCACTTTTAAAAATATTTAACATATTTAAAATTCCAAAAACTTGATAACTGTAATTTACTTGAATTTTAAAAAATTCCAACTACATTATATTAAAATTGTGCCTAAAAAATCAAAAAATCAAACTATTTCAATCCAATTCATAGAATTTTTAAACTATTCAACTAGGTTAACCACTGAATGTGATATTGATTTAAGGTTTTTAGCCATTTTTAGTTGAGATAGCTCCATGCATTGTATATTGAAAAGTAGGTGGTCATACCGTCAACAATTGCTTTAATTTAGTTGTCTGATTTTGTTTGAAATTCAGTGTTTTATAATAATTTTATTTATATATCTATAATCCTATAAGCCGATTTGGGTTTGACCAAAATTAGATTGATTTTTCTAATTTAAAGCTATATATGCAAATTCAATAGATGCTAATGGCGTAAGCTAATATTTAGAGATTTGCATTTTCTTCTACGTTTTAGTAGGAATCTAAAAAAAACTAAAATCGCTGGATTATACAATTTTAGAAACCCAAAGCTACTATTTCAACAATTTCTGTCGGATTTTAGTTAGAAAATCGAGTGGAATACTAATGCAAATCCTCAAAACATTAGGCTGATGTTAATGTTTTCCATTTCTATCATGGATTTCAACTTTGGTTAATTTAAGATAATCAAACAACGATAATCAAGTACAGAGGCCCTCTAAGTCAAGAGAACTATTTAAACATAATCTTTCTCAAGGGAATGAGAGAAACTATCGAAGGTTCTTTATGCATGTGTAAGTTACGAGACACCTACTTTAATGCACATAGAAAATAAGTCAATCAATCTGAAGTAAGCCTTTCATTATTTGGTTTGTATGCTTAATAACATGAATTATTATATTATTTCATCATTTGTTGGGGAAAATTGTATATTATATTTATAGGTGTTTATATTTTAGAATTTGGGGTAGACTATTACGTATTGTTTTTTTCAGATTGATTAAAGATGAGACAAGTGTACTCTTGAAATTGATTTTATAAGCATAGTTCTAAATTCGAAATAAAAAATTATATAAAAAAAGAAATAAGTGCTCTTTCGCAATGAAGAGTGTCAAATACTTGGGATATGTGATCAACTCACCACGAATTCAAATCAACCCATAAAAGATAAAAGTCTTGAGGGAATGGACGACTCCAAGAAACATTCATGAGCTAAGGAGTTTCCTTGGTATAGAAATTTTCTATTCTTTTCAATGACTACATGAAAGAGAATTTTTTTTGCAAGATAGGACAACTTTGTGTACATATAGATGAACACATACATAAGCTCATTTGGGACGCATACTTCAAATCAACAATAGATCATTTTAAAGTGTAGAATACTGTTGCAACACCTCCTAATTATTTTTATTATCCTTCACTCAAGACGGATGACGACAAGGAGATCAAGTCTTTTGTGGTTTGTTCCATCATAAAGCCATTGAATCAATGAAAATTCTTGTATACACCCTTTCCCATTCGAATTCAACCATGGGAATCCATTTCCTTGGAATACTTTCTTGGATATCCTTTCAGAAAAACCCAACATGATACAATCTTTGTAGTGGTTTATAAGCTCTCTAAAATTGTCTTTTTTCATTCCCTGCAAAAAGACTATGATAATACAAAAGTATACTTAGTTCTTCTTTAAGGATGTTTGGAAAATTTATGGCTTACTTACTAAAATAGTATCTAAAAAACATTCCATATTTATCAGCACTTTATTGAAAACACTAGGGTAGAAACTCGACACACAACTATCTATGTCAATTATATTCCATGCTCAGACCAATGGACAGAAAAAAGTTGTGTCCATAATTGGTGGTAGAGTTGCTTTGCATGAAAAAAAAAACAGTGCAAAACAAGGGATGGAAGTTTCTTATACATTCATCATAGCTATAACCAAGAACACCAGTACAATTCTCTAGGCAAGAGTATGTTTGAAGTCTGTTATGGATTTCATCCTTTGATGTCTATTGACTTAATAAATCAACTGAAAAGTTTGAACGAGATAGAACATGAGCAACAAGAAATTGAAAAATCACACAATGCTAAAGATATGGATTATGCCATTGACAAATAAGCATGAGAGATGTAATATTGAGCTAGTGAGAAATCCAAATCGTAGCATGATATGCATTATGTGAAGTGTATCAGAAACTCCAGATAAGTCAGTCAATTCTTCTTGACTACTACATAAAGTAAAATTTGCTTGATAATCTAGGACAACTTTGTGTGCATCTATGTAAATACATGCAAACACTCCTTTGGGACGCACAATACAAAAGAAAACATGTAACTTTGGAGTGGAAAATACTCTCAAATTACTCTATAAGTATTTATGTTGTCTTTCACACAAGATGGATGTCGATAAGTACAGCAAGTCATGTGTGGTTTGTGACATCATCAAGCCATTAAATCAATGAAAATGGTTGTGTACACCCTTTCCCCTTATAATTCAACCATGGGAATCCATTTCATTGGAATACTTGACTAGATATCCCATCACCGAAAAACAACATGATACAATCTTGGTAATGGTTGATAGATTCCCGAAAAGGGTTTTCCTCATTCCTTGTAAGAATACTGGGACAACACAATATTCTGTGTAGTTTTTCTTCAAGCATGTTTGGAAACACTATAGCTTACTGACTAAAATCATCTCTAACAAATATTAGATGTTTGTCAACACCTTTTATAAAACACTATAGCACCAACTCAACACACTATTATCTATCCTGATCATGTTCCATGCTCAGCCAATAGAAATACAAAAGTTGTAAATCACAGGGTGGTACAGTTATTTATCATGCACATCCACAAGCATCACAGAACATGGGATGAAAGTCTCATGTACATTCATCATAGCTGTAATTGAGCACATCGGTACAATTCAACAAGATAAACTATGTTTGATGTATGTTATATAGTTAATACCTTAATACCTATTGAATTAGGTCAATCAACAAGTTCGATAAACATAGACCATGAAAACCGAGAACTCGAAAAATAAATCAATGTCAAAGATATGTTTTGTGTGATTCAAAAATAATCATGAGAGGTGTTGCTTCGGTCTAGTGAGAAATCCAAATCCCAAAACGACATGCATCGTATTCCTCATTCATTCAAATTTGGGATCAGGTGTAGTTGCATCTTAAGAGGAAAATATTTGTTAGATTTCATAGGAATGCCAACACTTTACGATATGGTCCTTGCATTATTCTTGAGAAAGTTCGGGAAAATGATTTTAAGCTCCACATTCCAACATATATAGGTTTGCATCCTATAATCAATGTAGACTTTATTTGATTGTATTTTCCACCACTTTTATAATAGATAAACTTAAGTCTTAAATAACTAGAAGACATCCATACATATGTGCAATAACCCCTTACCATCAACACCATTGTTGGAAATCAAGAACACCACACAAATATGCAAACAATTTCCTTGTCTTAGGTGACCAAAGCAAGATAAATCCTAGCTCAAGGAAAGTGATATCCTCTCACCAAATTGGAGCAGAATTTTACTAATGTGATTAGGCATGAAATCGGGACCTTTGGTACATAACATGGAAGGTTTAATCCATTCTAGGGCTCTGTTGGTTCCCTCAACAAGTTCCTAGTCCCATCAAGTCCTTGGTTTGATCTAAGTCAAATTGACTCAGTCGAGTTTACAGATCTAACGATATATAGACTATGTTGACAGAAACAATCTTATACAATATTTATTCATCATACATGCCCTATATAATTTGATGACTCCAACGCATGTGAGATGACTTTCTAAACAATCAAAAGGCATCAAGAAGATTCGTTCAATGTGACAACAATGTCTGTTCATGTTCTTCTAGCCAATAGATGCGAAGAAGATGGTTGGTCTCCTCAATCACATTATAGCTTCATCTTTCTAGAACTAAAACATGATAAGTAGAAAACAAAAAATCCCTCATATTTGTATATATACTTCTATGGTGATATATGAGAGGGGTTCTTGTTCTTAACTGCACTAAGATGAGTCCCGAAAGAGAAGGGTCGATTAGTTACTCATGGTTCCTTCATTTCACATCTATTCATGCAAAAGAATATTTTGACTCAGTACACATTGATATAGGTTGGTTTATAGGGTTAAGAGACTTACGACACATAGATGACTACTAAAACAAACATGGGCTTTCACCATTGGGGTTTCTCCATTATTAATTCTTGACTTGAATTTTCATGTGATTTGTAATGTCTTCTACATTCAATAATTTTTGTTTGGTTATTATATACATTGGTTTCTTGTTCAGTCTATTATTGTTCACTCCCACCAGAAAAAATCTCGACTCATTCAATTGACTCCATTTTTCTCTTGTTGACTCCCTCGACGACATTGATAAAGTCAATATTGTTAGACTTACGATTATTGTTAGACTAAAACTCCCAGGTGTTAATCTCCACTACAATCTCCAGAGTTAGGATCGAAGGAGGCGGTTAGTCCATGTTATGAAACTCATTGGGAGTGTTGAACCGAATTTCCAACAATCCCCCCCCCTGCATGAGTTGCGTGGGTTTCAAACAATTGACCTATAGCTCTGATACAATTTGTTGGACTTATTATTGTTGTTAGAACAAAACCTCCAACTCTCCCTTTATGTTTTGTCATTTAACCAATATTGTTTACAACGTATGACGTATTTGATATATATATTTAAATCATTAAATATCTAAAAATAAATAATGGCATATTACATACAATATTTTAATTTTTAACTCTATTAAAATATTATAAATGCATGAAGAAATCCATTAACCCAACTAAAACCCTTCAAATGCATCATTGTCTCAACTAGGAACTTAGTCACTATAATAGCAAATATATATAAAAGAAAAAAATCAAAATACAATGTTTGATATAAAACTTTCACATTATTAATTCAATTAATAAAAAATTTAAACATGAAGAGATGCATAAACCCAACTAAAAGCCTTTTCACAATATATATCATATCTTCGCTGAATAGCCTATGTTCTTCCTTCCTATTGCCGATGTTGCAAGCCGATGTTGCTTGGCATTGCATCCCTTCAAATATGGAGGTAGATTGTTGAAGATAAAGAAAGATGTCATAAGTGGTTAGCTAGAAGAGAAGAAAATGATAGGGGAATCTTTTTCATAAAAAAATTAGAGTCTAATAAAATTTTAAAAACATTTATTTAATAGAAATGAAAAATTAACAAAATGGATGATGATTGCATTGAGAGGAGTGATCAAATATTTTTACTATAATTTTTTTCTAATTTACATCTCAAAAAATTGCATCCCTATAAGCTATTTTGTACATTTGAGTTTAACATAAATCTATGTTTGGTAATAAAATAAATGTTCTTATATTCATGTTAACTTTATAAAATACTATTAATCAAATATCTTAAAATTTAAACTCTAAAGACATATAATTGACCAACTTATCCAATAAATCCTATAGCATATATTTGGTCACTCTTCTCCTTTTACATCTTCGACAAGAATCTAGAATTTTTTCGAAAGAAACAACAAACGACCAAAGAGGTTTAGTTTCCAATCTATTGGATGTAGGAGGATTTAGAGTGAAAAACACAATGGAAAACAATTTTTTAGACTTAAACTTTGCTTGTGCCATTTGAGCAACGCCATGAAAGAGTAGCGCATGCATTTTCTTCCCTTATTACCAAACATGAACGCACAAAGTTGTTTTATTTAAAGAAGAGAACCAGTGGATGATTGAATTGGACAAAAATTAAGACAGAGTTTTATGAAACTACAAGTATTATCATATACAGATTTATTTAAAGGAAAGAATAAGTGAGTGGATGAATTGAAAAAAAAATAGCAACTAACTAACTAGGATTAGGCTCTCCAAAATTGTGAAAATTGCATTTGAAACTACAAGTATTATCATACACAGATTTATTTAAAAGTAAGAATAAGTGAGTGGATGAATTGGAAAAAAATAGCAACTAACTACTAACTAGGTTTAGGCTCTCCAAAACGGTCAAACTTGCATTTGACTAAGATACTGTGATCTATGGCCAAGTAGGTTTAATTTCACCAAAACTGACAAAATTGCATTTGACTCCGAGGTTTAAGGTCACCAAAACCGTAAACCTTGCATTTGAGGAAGATGTGGCAAAATACTGTCAATGAATGAATGACATGTAAGCTATGAAAAACTGAGGGTTTCGTTCCTATCTCATAGGCTGCAAAAATTATTTTGAACATGGAATAGCTTAGGGAAAAAAAGCCCACCAACAAAATACTGTGAAGATTGTGCCGCTCTGAACCAACCCAAATGCTATAAAAATGGATCGAAGTTCTGGATGACCACGAACTTTGACATGCTGTATTGAAAAATGGATCAAAGATAGGGATCCCTGGAAGTTTTACTTGTTAGAAAGATACAAGGTTAACTACACTTCACAATTAAAAAAATGCCATAGATACCAATAGTACAGATCGTGGAAAAATAATTAGTGAATAATCTTTCAGCGACAAAACTTCAAAATAAATAAAAATTGCAATATATACCTGTTCTACGCTTCAAGTTCATGGAAAAAATAATTAATGAATCAACAATAACAAAAAATTCAAAATCAAACAAATAGCAGCAGAGACACATTCAACACGTAGACATGTTAACGATTCGTACAAATCTAAAGTGCTAGAGAATACCAGTCGCTCCTAAAACGAGGACTGGTTCTACAAGTTTGAATACTCCTGTAACAATATGAATCAATCACTCTGAAAGTACTACGACCACCACTGAGAGGATGGCGTTTCAATCGTCCAATTCCTTGAAGAAACCTTCAAGGTATGAGAGGTAGCAAGACTGAGATCATGGCCGGTTGTATTTCCGTCCCTCGCTGGTGACCAAGAAAGATATATGCAACTGTATGAATCAACCAATCAATCAATAGATTTAAACTATCAAGCTGTTTTAGGTCGTAATATTTTAATTTTGTTTACCAGCAAGTGGTAGAAAATCACCTTCTCCTTTTCCTATATGGTCTCAAGCTTCGGCCTCCAGCATGGGCGTCTTCCAACTGACACATATTTTTGTTCATTTCCTTCACCGTCTAAGGATACATGGATAACCAAGTGGGACACTCTCAGCCTCACGTGCATTTCCTTTCCAAGGTTTCTCAGCATCAGCACGGTTACATGAAAATCCGCCATCCAGTCCCATAACATTTTGTATCGTGGGATGTTCCATTCAAAATGCAAATAAATAGCTGTCAAGGTCAAACGAAAATAGCTGTAATAGTTTTCGTCGATTCCTTCACCCACGAATTCATTCTTATAAATAGCACAGCCTCTTGATTCTTGCATTTCCGTGCATTTATTCTTCATAAAGAAAGAAAAGATATGGCCAAGTCTTTCATGGAGTTGCATTTCAAAAAGAAAACAAAAAGGATTGACAAATCAATAATAGTGGGAAATATCAGAAGAATTGGAAAAATCGTTGAAAAATTCATTGGGCATTCAGTCTCAGACATTCTACATCCCACAGATAATTACAACCATTTCGCCCGACCAAGAACATAAGGTAGGAAACCTTACCTTACTCGCTTCGCACAATGGAACGCCCCTCTGCACTCTGCGAGCCGATTGAGATCGAAAAAAATGACCAGGGCCGATGCCCCATCAGAGTGTCCAGAGAATTTGTTACAAAGCTCAACATTGAGGATCTAGCGGGCCATGCACTTAAAGAGAAGATGGTATCCTCCGGAGGCAAAGGCTGGAGACCAGACGCTTGAGACCATTTTGGAATATATGCAATAATGAATTGCAGCATTGGAAAGTCAAGTCAATTGTGCAAATTGACTACCCAACACTGCAATTCAGTATTGGATATCTTCAAAAATGGTCTCCAGCGTTGGCCTTTGGAGCGTACCAACTTCTCATGACGTGCATGGCCCCGTCCATCATCAACGTTGAGCTTTGTAACAAATTCTCTGGACACTATGATCCAGCCGGCTCGTAGAGAGCAAGGTGACATGTTACCGGTTCAGCTGAATGGCCGTAATTATCTGCCATATCTATATGTACAATGTTTGAGACTGAATGCTCAGCGATTTTTTGCACGAATTTTCCACATTTTTCGATATTTACCACTGTTACTGGTTTGTCAATCGTTCTTGTTCTTCTTGTTAAAATGCAAAACCTTGAAACACTCGGCCATATCTTTTTTTTTAATGAAAAATATAGCCATGGAAATGCAAGAATCAAGAGGCTGGGTTATTTAATCGAACAAATATAGTACAGCTATTTTCGTTTGACCTTGACAGCTATTTATTTGCATTTTGCGTTTTGAATGGAACATCCCACGATACAAAATGTGATGGGACTCATGTAATCACGCTGAGGCCAAGCAACCTTGGAAAGGTAATGCACGTGATTATCCGACATGATTATCCCTCCATCCTTAGTGGGTGAAGGAATTGAAAAAAATATGTGAAGGTTGTGTTTCAGGGTTGGTTAGTTCTTAAAATTGAGGTTGTGTTTCTGGATTGGTTGATAACAAGGGAAGAAAGATATGTGCAACTATGCGTGTTTCTTAGCATTGCATAGTAAAACAAGAAGGATGATAAATAGATGGACCATGTCTTTTCTTCCCTTGTTACCAAACATGAAGGAACAAAGTTGTTTTATTTAAAGGAGAGAACCAGTGGATGATTGATTGAGGATGATTGAAACTACAAATAAGTGAGTGGATGAATTGGAAAAAAATAGCAACTAACTACTAACTAGGTTTAGGCTCTCAAAAACGGTCAAACTTGCATTTGACTAAGATACTGTGAACTACGGCCAAGTATGTTTAATTTCACCAAAACTGACAAAATTGCATTTGACTCCGAGGTTTAAGCTCACCAAAACCGTAAACCTTGTATTTGAGGAAGATGTGGCAAAATACTGTCAATGAATGAATGACATGTAAGCTATGAAAAACTGAGGGTTTCGTTCCTATCTCATAGGATGCAAAAATTATTTTGAACATGGAATAGCTTAGGGAAAAAAAGCCCACCAACAAAATAGTGTGAAGATTGTGCCGCTCTGAACCAACCCAAATGCTATAAAAATGGATCGAAGTTCTGGATGACCACGAACTTTGACATGCTGTATTGAAAAATGGATCAAAGATAGGGATCCCTGGAAGTTTTACTTGTTAGAAAGATACAAGATTAACTACACTTCACAATTAAAAAAATGCCATAGATACCAATAGTACAGATCGTGGAAAAATAATTAGTGAATAATGTTTCAGCGACAAAACTTCAAAATAAATAAAAATTGCAATATATACCTGTTCTACGCTTCAAGATCATGGAAAAAATAATTAATGAATCAACAATAACAGAAAATTCAAAATCAAACAAATAGCAGCAGAGACACATTCAACACGTAGACATGTTAACGATTCGTACAAATCTAAAGTGCTAGAGAATACGAGTCGCTCCTAAAACGAGGACTGGTTCTACAAGTTTGAATACTCCTGTAACAATATGAATCAATCACTCTGAAAGTACTACGACCACCACTAAGAGGATGGCGTTTCAATCGTCTAATTCCTTGAAGAAACCTTCAGGGTATGAGAGGTAGTAAAACTGAGATCATGGCCGGTTGTATTTCCGTCCCTGGCTAGTGACCAAGAAAGATATATGCAACTGTATGAATCAACCAATCAATCAATAGATTTAAACTATCAAGCTGTTTTAGGTCGTAATATTTTAATTTTGTTTACCAGCAAGTGGTAGAAAATCACCTTCTCCTTTTCCTATATGGTCTCAAGCTTCGGCCTCCAGCATGGGCGTCTTCCAACTGACACATATTTTTGTTCACTTCCTTCACCGTCTAAGGATACATGGATAACCAAGTGGGACACTCTCAGCCTCACGTGCATTTCCTTTCCAAGGTTTCTCAGCCTCAGCACGGTTACATGAAAATCCGCCATCCAGTCCCATAACATTTTGTATCGTGGGATGTTCCATTCAAAATGCAAATAAATAGCTGTCAAGGTCAAACAAAAATAGCTGTAATAGTTTTCGTCGATTCCTTCACCCACGAATTCATTCTTATAAATAGCACAGCCTCTTGATTCTTGCATTTCCGTGCATTTATTTTTCATAAAGAAAGAAAAGATATGGCCAAGTCTTTCATGGAGTTGCATTTCAAAAAGAAAACAAGAAGGATTGACAAATCAATAACAGTGGGAAATATCAGAAGAATTGGAAAAATCGTTGAAAAATTCATTGGGCATTCAGTCTCAGAGATTGTACATCCCGCAGATAATCACAACCATTTCGCCCGACCAAGAACATAAGGTAGGAAACCTTACCTTACTCGCTTCGCACAATGGAACGCCCCTCTGCACTCTGCGAGCCAATTGCGATCGAAAAAAATGACAAGGGCCGAGGCCCCATCAGAGTGTCGAGAGAATTTGTTACAAAGCTCAACATTGATGATCTAGTGGGCCATGCACTTAAAGAGAAGATGATATGCTCCGGAGGCAAAGGCTGGAGACCAGACGCTTGAGACCATTTTGGAATATATGCAATAATGAATTGCAGCGTTGGAAAGTCAAGTCAATTGTGCAAATTGACTACCCAACACTGCAATTCAATATTGGATATCTTTAAAAATGGTCTCCAGCGTTGGCCTTTGGAGCGTACCAACTTCTCATGACGTGCATGGCCCCGTCCATCATCAACGTACACTATGATCCAGCCTCGGCCCTCGTCGTTTCTCTCTATCTCGAACGACTCGTAGAGAGCAAGGTGACATGTTATCGGTTCAGCTAAATGGCCATAATTATCTGCCATATGTATATGTACAATGTTTGAGACTGAATGCTCAGCGATTTTTTGCACGAATTTTCCACATTTTTCGATATTTACCACTGTTACTGGTTTGTCAATCCTTCTTGTTCTTCTTGTTAAAATGCAAAACCATGAAACACTCGGCCATATCTTTTTTTTTTATGAAAAATATAGCCATGGAAATGCAAGAATCAAGAGGCTGGGTTAGTTAATCGAACAAATATAGTACAGCTATTTTCGTTTGACCTTGACAACTATTTATTTGCATTTTGCATTTTGAATGGAACATCCCACGATACAAAATGTGATGGGACTCATGTAATCACGCTGAGGCCAAGCAACCTTGGAAAGGAAAGGCACGTGATTATCCGACATGATTATCCCTCCATCCTTAGTGGGTGAAAGAATTGAAAAAAATATGTGAAGGTTGTGTTTCAGGGTTGTTTAGTTCTTAAAATTGAGGTTGTGTTTCTGGATTGGTTGATAACAAGGGAAGAAAGATATGTGCAACTATGCGTGTTTCTTAGCATTGCACAGTAAAACAAGAAGGATGATAAATAGATGGAGCATGTCTTTTCTTCCCTTATTACCAAACATGAAGGCACAAAGTTGTTTTATTTAAAGGAGAGAACCCGTGGATGATTGATTGAGGATGATTGAAACTACAAATATTATCATACACAGATTTATTTAAAAGTAAGAATAAATAAGTGGATGAATTGGAAAAAAATAGCAACTAACTACTAACTAGGTTTAGGCTCTCCAAAACGGTCAAACTTGCATTTGACTAAGATACTGTGAACTACGGCCAAGTATGTTTAATTTTACCAAAACTGACAAAATTGCATTTGACTCCGAGGTTTAAGCTCACCAAAATCGTAAACCTTGTATTTGATGAAGATGTGGCAAAATACTGTCAATGAATGAATGACATGTAAGCTATGAAAAACTGAGGGTTTCGTTCCTATCTCATAGGATGCAAAGATTATTTTGAACATGGAATAGCTTAGGGAAAAAAAGCCCACCAACAAAATACTGTGAAGATTGTGCCGCTCTGAACCAACCCAAATGCTATAAAAATGGATCGAAGTTCTGGATGACCACGAAATTTGACATGCTGTATTGAAAAATGGATCAAAGATAGGGATCCCTGGAAGTTTTACTTGTTAGAAAGATACAAGATTAACTACACTTCACAATTAAAAAAATGCCATAGATACCAATAGTACAGATCGTGGAAAAATAATTAGTGAATAATCTTTCAGCGACAAAACTTCAAAATAAATAAAAATTGCAATATATACCTGTTCTACCCTTCAAGATCATGGAAAAAATAATTAATGAATCAACAATAACAGAAAATTCAAAATCAAACAAATAGCAGCAGAGACACATTCAACACGTAGACATGTTAACGATTCGTACAAATCTAAAGTGCTAGAGAATACCAGTCGCTCCTAAAAGGAGGACTGGTTCTACAAGTTTGAATACTCCTGTAACAATATGAATCAATCACTCTGAAAGTACTACGACCACCACTGAGAGGATGGCGTTTCAATCATCCAATTCCTTGAAGAAACCTTCAGGGTATGAGAGGTAGTAAAACTGAGATCATGGCCGGTTGTATTTCCGTCCCTGGCTGGTGACCAAGAAAGATATATGCAACTGTATGAATCAACCAATCAATCAATAGATTTAAACTATCAAGCTGTTTTAGGTCGTAATATTTTAATTTTGTTTACCAGCAAGTGGTAGAAAATCACCTTCTCCTTTTCCTATATGGTCTCAAGCTTCGGCCTCCAGCATGGGCGTCTTCCAACTGACACATATTTTTGTTCACTTCCTTCACCGTCTAAGGATACATGGATAACCAAGTGGGACACTCGCAGCCTCACATGCATTTCCTTTCCAAGGTTTCTCAGCCTCAGCACGGTTACATGAAAATCCGCCATCTAGTCCCATAACATTTTGTATCGTGGGATGTTCCATTCAAAATGCAAATAAATAGCTGTCAAGGTCAAACAAAAATAGCTGTAATAGTTTTCGTCGATTCCTTCACCCACGAATTCATTCTTATAAATAGCACAGCCTCTTGATTCTTACATTTGCGTGCGTTTATTTTTCATAAAGAAAGAAAAGATATGGCCAAGTCTTTGATGGAGTTGCATTTCAAAAAGAAAACAAGAAGGATTGACAAATCAGTAACAGTGGGAAATATCAGAAGAATTGGAAAAATTGTTGAAAAAATCGTTGGGCATTCAGTCTCAGACATTGTACATCCCGCAGATAATTACAACCATTTCGCCCGACCAAGAACATAAGGTAGGAAACCTTACCTTACTCGCTTCGCACAATGGAACGCCCCTCTGCTCTCTGCGAGCCGATTGAGATAGAAAAAAATGACCAGTGCCGAGGCCCCATCAGAGTGTCGAGAGAATTTGTTACAAAGCTCAACATTGATGATCTAGCGGGCCATGCAAGTAAAGAGAAGATGGTATGCTCCGGAGGCAAAGGCTGGAGACCAGACGCTTGAGACCATTTTGGAAGATATGCAATAATGAATTGCAGCGTTGGAAAGTCAAGTCAATTGTGCAAATTGACTACCCAACACTGCAATTCAGTATTGGATATCTTCAAAAATGGTCTCCAGCGTTGGCCTTTGGAGCGTACCATCTTCTCGTGATGTGCATGGCCCCGTCCATCATCAACGTTGAGCTTTGTAACAAATTCTCTGGACACTCTGATCCAGCCTCGGCCCTCGTCGTTTCTTTCTATCTCGAACGACTCGTAGAGAGCAAGGTGACATGTTATCGGTTCAGCTGAATGGCCGTAATTATCTGCCATATGTATATGTACAATGTTTGAGACTGAATGCTGAGCGATTTTTTGCACGAATTTTCCACATTTTCCGATATTTACCACTGTTACTGGTTTGTCGATCCTTCTTGTTCTTCTTGTTAAAATGCAACACCATGAAACACTCGGCCATATCTTTTTTTTTATGAAAAATATAGCTATGGAAATGCAAGAATCAAGAGGCTGGGTTATTTAATCGAACAAATATAGTACAGCTATTTTCGTTTGACCTTGACAGCTATTTATTTGCATTTTGCATTTTGAATGGAACATCCAACGATACAAAATGTGATGGGACTCATGTAATCACGCTGAGGCCAAGCAACCTTGGAAAGGAAACACACGTGATTATCCGACATGATTATCCCTCCATCCTTAGTGGGTGAAGGAATTGAAAAAAATATGTGAAGGTTGTGTTTCACCGTTGGTTAGTTCTTAAAATTGAGGTTGTGTTTCCGGATTGGTTGATAACAAGGGAAGAAAGATATGTGCAACTATGCGTGTTTCCTAGCATTGCACAGTAAAACAAGGACGATAAATAGATGGAGCATGTCTTTTCTTCCCTTATTACCAAACATGAAGGCACAAAGTTGTTTTATTTAAAGGAGAGAACCAGTGGACGATTGAATTGGACAAAAATTAAGACAGAGTTTTATGAAACTACAAGTATTATCATATAGAGATTTATTTAACAGAAAAGAATAGAGATTTATTTAAAAGAAAAGAATAAGTGAGTGCATGAATTGAAAAAAAAATAGCAACTAACTAACTAGGTTTAGGCTTTCCAAAATTGTGAAAATTTATTTGAAACTACAAGTATTATCATACACAGATTTATTTAAAAAAAGAATAAGTGAGTGAATGAATTGGAAAAAAAATAGCAACTAACTACTAACTAGGTTTAGGCTCTCCAAAACGGTCAAACTTGCATTTGACTAAGATATTGTGAACTACTGCCAAGTAGGTTTAATTTCATCAAAACTGACAAAATTGCATTTGACTCCGAGGTTTAGGCACACCAAAATCGTAAATCTTGCATTTGAGAAAGATGTGGCAAAATACTGTCAATGAATGAATGACATGTAAGCTATGAAAAACTGAGGGTTTCGTTCCTATCTAATAGGCTGCCAAAATTATTTTGAAAATGGAATAGCTTGGGGGAAAAAGCCCACCAACAAAATACTGTGAAGATTGTGCCGCTCTGAGCCAACCCAAATGCTATAAAAATGGATCGAAGTTCTGTATGACCACGAGCTTTGACATGCTGGATTGAAAAATGGATCAAACATAGGGATCCCTGGAAGTTTTACTTGTTAGAAAGATATAAGATTAACTACACTTCACAATTAAAAAAATGCCATAGATACCAATAGTACAGGTTTCAAGATCATGGAAAAATAATTAGTGAATAATCTTTCAGCCACAAAACTTCAAAATAAATAAAAATTGCCACATATACCTGTTCTACGCTCCAAGATCATGGAAAAAATAATTATTGAATCAACAACAACAGAAAATTCAAAATCAAAGAAATAGCAGCAGAGACACGTTCAACACGCAGACATGTTGACGATTCGTACAAATCTAAAGTGCTAGAGAATACCAGTCGCTACTAAAACGAGGACTGGTTTTACAACTTTGAATACTCTTGTAACAATATGAATCAATCACTCTGAAAGAACTACGACCACCACTGAGAGGATGGCGTTTCAATCGTCCAAATCCTTGAAGAAACTTTCAGGGTATGAGAGGTAGTAAAACTGAGATCATGGCTGGTTGTATTTCCGTCCCAGGGTGGTGATCAGGAAAGATATATGCAACTGTATGAATCAACCAATCAATCAATAGATTTAAACTATCGAGGTGTTTTAGGTCGTAATATTTTAATTTTGTTTACCAGCAAGTGGTAGAAAATCACCTTCTCCTTTTCCTTATATGGTCTCAAGCTTCGGTCTCCAGCATGGGCCTCTTCCAACTGACACATATTTTTTTTCAATTCCTTCACCGTCCAAGGATACAGGGATAACCAAGTTGGACACTCTGAGCCTCACGTGCATTTCCTTTCCAAGGTTTCTCGGCCTCAGCACGGTTACATGAAAATCCGCCAGCCAATCCCATAACATTTTGTATCGTGGGATGTTCCATTCAAAATGCAAATAATTAGCTGTCAAGTTCAAACAAAAATAGCTGTACTAGTTTTCTTCAATTCCTTCACCGTCGAATTCATTCTTATAAATAGCACAGCCTCTTGATTCTTGCATTTCCATTCCTTTATTTTTCATAAAGAAAGAAAAGATATGGCCAAGTCTTTCATGGAGCTGCATTTCAAAAAGAAAACAAGAAGGATTGACAAATCAGTAACAGCGGGAAATATCGGAAGAATTGGAAAAAACGTGGAAAAATTGATTGGGCATTCAGTCTCAGATAATTACAACCATTTCGCCCGACCAAGAACATAAGGTAGGAAACCTTACCTCGCTCGCTTCACACAATGGAACGCCTCTCTGCTCTCTGCGAGCCGTTTGAAATAGAAAAAAATGACCAGGGCCGAGGCCATCAGAGTGTCGAGAGAATTTGTTACAAAGCTCAACGTTGATGATCTAGTGGGCCATGCACGTAAAGAGAAGTTGGAGAAGTTGGTATGCTTCAGAGGCAAAGGATGGATACCAGATGCTTGAGACCATTTTGGAAGATATCCAATAATGAATTGCAGCGTTGGAAAGTCAAGTCAATTTTGCAGGCTAGGCGTCTTGATCTCCAGTATGCACCCTATTCTATTAAAAAATGTATATAGAGACTTTATTTTCTGTTTATGTTTCTGAACAAGTACCATATAAACAAGTATCTAGAGACTTTATTTTCTGTTTATGTTTCTATATGGTACTTGTTTAAAAACATAAACAGAAAATAAAGTCTCTAGATACTTGTTTTTTAATAGAGTAGGGTGCAGACGGGAGATCCAGACGCTTCGTGTGCACATTGACTACCCAACACTGCAATTCGGTATTGGATATCTTCAAAAATGGTCTCAGCGTACCAACTTCTCATGACGTGCATGGCCCCGTCCATCATCAACGTTGAGCTTTGTAACAAATTCTCTGGACACTCTGATCCAGCCTCGGCCCACGTTGTTTCTCTCTATCTGGAACGACTCGTAGAGAGCAAGGTAACATGTTATTGGTTCAACTGAATGGCTGTAATTATCTGCCATATGTACAATGTTTGAGACTGAATGCTCAGCGAATTTTTGCACGAATTTTCCACATTTTTCGATATTTACCACTGTTACTGGTTTGTCAATCTTTCTTGTTCTTCTTGTTAAAATGCAACACCATGAAACACTCCGTGATAGCTTTTCTTTTTCTATGAAAAATATAGCCATGGAAATGCAAGAATCAAGAGGCTTCGTTATTTAATCGAATAAAACTAGTACAGCTATTTTCGTTTGACCTTGACAGCTATTTATTTGCATTTTGCATTTTGAATGGAACTTCTCACGATACAAAATGTGATGGGACTCATGTAATCGCGCTGAGGCCGAGCAACCTTGGAAAGGAAACGCAAGTGATTATCTCTCTATCCTTAGTGGATGAAGGAATTGAAAAAATATGTGAAGGTTTTTTTTCAAGGTTGGTTGGTTCTTAAAATTGAGGTTGTGTTTCCAGATTGGTTGATAGCAAGGGAAGAAAGATAGGAGTAGTCTAACGGATCGACGATTTCGTCCGGCATTAGACTACTCCGTCTACCCACACTGTTAACGTTCCGGTTGGCCATCTCGTCCTCGGGAGTCCATCACATCCATCCAGCGAAGGGTCCCACATAAATCTTCTTCTAGACTACTCCCATAATGAGTGGTGATGACTTGCAAACCCAGGTTTTACTTCACATTTTTCATACTTCTAAATAATTTGAATGATACATTTTTCATATTTTCTGAGCTCTTATATTTTTTGTTTGCATGTTATTGAAAATCAGGCTCTTCCTGGCATCTTGCATCTTCTCATAGTCCATTGTAAGAGGAGCATGTTGGACAATCTCCAATATTACTGCAGGGACCAAACAACAAGTTCAGGGTGCATGTTTACGCTATTCTTTTTTTATTTATCCGGGATTTGATTTTGAAACCAACATATGGAAACAACCTCTTATGAAACAACTTGTTTTTTCTGTCTCTTAAATTATGTCTTAAATTATGTTTGTTGTTCTCATATTTTATAGTTTATTTATTTGATTACTATATTGATATCTTTATTCTTCAAACATAAACATATAACTCCTGCTTCTGGTTTGTTTGATTATAGACTTGGATTCATTAGAAGTACAATATCACACACAACCTAAAATCCCATTTTCTTAGCACACTGGTTGTTTCTTGAAGTCAATCTCCAATAGGATATCAGCGTGTTGGACCGAATGTTGCAGAACTTCAACCAGCTACCGAATGCGTCAAAAGCAATGGGCTACTTCGTCAGCAACACAAACCCCAACCGGTCTTTCTGAGCGTGAACTAGAATCGGTAAAGTGTGTGAAATACAAAGCAAGTTCCAGTGAATGTGATGCCATATCGTGCAGTATTTGCTTATCAAAGTTGAAAGATGAAGAAGAAGTTCGAATACTGGCAGAGTGTAATCATTCATTTCACTAAACATGTATCGATCGATGACTTTCTTTGAAGAGCACCTTCATCTTTGAAGAGCACCTGTCCTTTATGCTTTGCGCAGGTCATCGTAATGCCCAATTATATATACAGATACAGATACAAATGAAATCATAAATATAATATCTAAGGTTTGTAAAAGTTTTAGAAATCATAAATATAAACAAGTTGCTGGAATCATTGATATAAACTATTAAAATTGTATAATTTAAATATAACTAGACATACTAAATCCATTTTTTAATAAAAACATATTTTAAAAATAAAAATAAAAATATAATCAAAGATCATGTTGCCAAATTCCATCACTCAGGAAAAGTTAAAATTGTCACAGACAAATAATATATTCTAATATATATTTGCAAAGATTTTTAAAACTCAGAATCTTGTTTATATGCAAAGTTTTTTAAAAGTTTAGTATTTATTCACATATCTCGTCTATAAGACTGAAATGACAGCTTTTTAATATATATTTGAAATGTTTCTTAAGAGTTGTAGATTTTTTAAAAATTTATAGATAAAAGAAGAATCGGTTCCTTCAATTTCAATGTTATAAAGAAGATATATGAAATCACCACAGCTCAAAAATAAATTTCTCATATAACTTTTTTAATGCCAATAATGCCTAATACCGTAATATCCTACAGCACACGACACTGTAATATTAACATACTTGAAGCTTCCTTGCTCCTTCCCTGGCACGTCCTGTGAACCATAAAAGTGAGTTATAGGAATGGCTGACCTTTTTTGCTAACGTACCATAAAGGACTTGGAGATCCGAGTTTCAGGATTGACCGACCGCTAACGTGCCACAAAAGGACTTCGTGAAATGACAAGATATATCGATAAGAATCTACAGAAAACACATGTGTGGATATCATTTAGCTCACGGCAATACGCACACTGAGTTGTCATGGATAATATCAAGAGCTCGTCGAAATCTTCTGAAAGATCTACCAAAATAATGAGTTGTTCGTAATGGTGCTCAAATCGTTGATCTTGATCTTGGTTCTTGGCTCGATTCTTGATACCCAAAGCAGTTTTCTCCAATTAAAACCGCCTAATCGTTTACCCGCGCCGGATCGAAACTCCTTGAACAAATCTTCTTGAAAATCTCAAAAAATAATAGTCTTTTCAAGTTGTTTTCCGATTTCGTAATCTTAAAGGAATACATGTTGTGGCTCAAATCTTCGATATTTAGGTCGCTGACAAAGGTTGATTCGATACCATTATAAAACGGCAACAGTAAGGTTGAAAGCAAAACCTGATACACAATAGAGTCTAAATCAAGACATTGTACTCTTGAACCCATACCCTAGTGACCACAATTCCAAATTGTTTCCTAGAAAACAAGATTCCAAATTGTAGCTGCATTGGCTGCTTTCGTATGGGCTGTGAGAAGATGCAAGATGCCAGGAAGAACCTGATTTCCAATAACCTGCAAACAAAAAATATAAGAGCTTAGAAGATATCAAAAATGTATCATTCAAATTATTTAGAAGTATGAAAAATGTGAAGTAAAACCTGGGTTTGCAAGTCATCCCCACTCATTATGGGAGTAGTGTAGAAGAAGATTTATGTGGGACCCTTGGTTGGATGGATGTGATGGACTTGGGAGGACGAGATCACCGACCGAAACGTTAACGGCGTGGGTAGACGGAGTAGTCTAATGCCGGGTGAAATCGTCGAACCGTTAGACTACTCCAAGAAAAATATAAGCAACTATGCGTGTTTCTTAGCATTGCACAAAAAACAAGAAAGACGATAAATAGATGGAGCAGATCCAATCAAATAGAAGTGTTGAATTCCTTCATAAACCAACAAGGATTATGATTGTCCATTTCATCAAATATCGGATCAATCCCTTTAACTAACACCCCATTTGTATTTTCGTCCCTGGTTAGTTGATAACAAGGGAAGAGATATATGTGCAACTATACGTCTTTCGTAGCGTTGCACATTAGAAAAAACGAGGAAAAATCGATGGATCTGATCCACTCAGGTAGAAGCGTTCAAATCTTTCATATAACACTCAGCCTCGGTCAAATTGTCCAGGAAATCCAATTTCTGCGACTCTGACTCCTACATTCGTACTATGCCTTAGAGAACAAGTATTTTGTTACGGCGGAGCAGTTTTTCACGTCTGTGTTATCCATCCTCTGGCTGGCATTGGCAGAGATGAAAAACTGCTCTCGCACAACAAAATACTTGGTGCCTACCTATTGTTAATAATTTTGAGAAAGCGCAGTGGCAGGCATCAATTCTCTGTGGTATGTAGGAGGAGTCCGAGTGGCACACTCAATGCTCAGGAAATTTTTGGACGGTTTGATTGTCTCTTAGCTCCAGTCATCTGAGCTGGAAATTCTAGCGCATGTCTTTCCTTGGCTTATGACAAACCAGGATTACGACACAACGCTCTATTTAAAGGGAAGAATAGATTGGTCAATGAATTGGCGGCTAGGTTTAAGTTGTGTTATGAAAAAAAAATAGTTTTAAGGTCAACAATATGGTCACCTCAACAATATGGTCAAACTTGCATTTGTGTTTTGATAAAGAATATGGTCAAACTAACTTGTATTTGTGGTTTCAAAAAATTGGAAAAGTCAGCTTTCTTATTTTGTAAAATAGAAATATAATTATGTTTTAATTTCAATTTTAATGGTGAAAATAGACTTCTCACTTTTGAAAATATTTAACATATTTAAAATTCCAAAAACTTGATAACTGTAATTTACTTAAATTTTAAAAAATTCCAACTACATTATATTAAAATTGTGCCTAAAAAATCAAAAAAATCAAACTATTTCAATCCAATTCATAGAATTTTTAAACTATTTAGTGGTTTCCACGGTTAACCACCGAATGTGATATTGATTTAAGATTTTTAGCAATTTTCAGTTGAGATAGCTCCATGCATTGTATATTGAAAAGTAGGTGGTCATACGGTCAACAATTGCTTTAATTTAGTTGTCTGACTTTGTTTGAAATTCAGTGTTTTATAATTATTTTATTTATATATCTATAATCCTGTAAGCCGATTTGGGTTTGACCAAAATTTGATTGAGTTTTCTAATTTAAAGTTATATATGCAAATTCAATAGATGCTAATGGAGTAAGCTACTATTTAGAGATTTGCATTTTCTTCTACGTTTTAGTAGGAATCTTAAAAAAACTAAAATAGCTGGATTATACAATTTTAGCAACCCAAAGATTATACAATTTTAGCAACCCAAAGCTACTATTTCAACAATTTCTGTCGGATTTTAGTTAGAAAATCGAGTGGAATACTAATGCAAATCCTCAAAACATTAAGCGGATGTTAATGTTTTCCATTTCTGTCATGGATTTTAACTTTGGTTAATTTAAGATAATCAAACAACGATAATCAAGTTGAGAGGCCCTCTAAGTCAAGGGAACTATTTAAACATAATCTTTCTCAAGGGAATAAGAGAAACGATCGAAGGTTCTTTATGCATGTGTAAGTTACGAGACACCTACTTCAATGCACATGGAAAATAAGTCAATCAATCTGAAGTAAGCCTTTCATTATTTGGTTTGTATGCCTAATAACACGAATTATTATATTATTTCATCATTTGTTGGGGAAAATTGTATATTATATTTATATGTGTTTATATTTTAGAATTTGGGGTGGACTATTTTAGAATAAGTGCTCTTTCGCAATGAAGAGTGTCAAATACTTGGGATATGAGATCAACTCACCACGAATTCAAATCAACCCATAAAAGATAAAAGTCTTGAGGGAATGGACGACTCCAAGAAACATTCATGAGCTAAGGAGTTTCCTTGGTATGGAAATTTTCTATTGTTTTCAATGACTACATGAAAGAGAATTTTCTTTGCAAGATAGGACAACTTTGTGTACATATAGATGAACACATACATAAGCTCATTTGGGATGCATACTTCAAATAAACAATAGATCATTTTAAAGTGTAGAATACTGTTGCAACACCTCCAAAGTATTTTTATTATCCTTCACTCAAGACGGATGACGACAAGTATATCAAGTCTTTTGTGGTTTGTTCCATCATAAATCCATTGAATCAATGAAAATGCTTGTATACACCCTTTCCCATTTGAATTCAACCATGGTAATCCATTTCCTTGGAATACTTTCTTGGATATCCTTTCTGCAAAACCCAACATGATACAATCTTTGTAGTGGTTTATAAGCTCTCTAAAATTGTTTTTTTTCATTCCCTGGAAAAAGACTATGATAATACACAAGTATGCTTAGTTCTTCTTTAAGGATGTTTGGAAAATTTATGGCTTACTGACTAAAATAGTATCTCACAAACATTCCATATTTATCAACACTTTATTGAAAACACTAGGGTAGCAACTCGACACACAACTATCTACGTCGATTATATTCCATGCTCAGAGCAATGGACAAAAAAAAGTTGTGTCCATAATTGGTGGTAGAGTTGCTTTGCATGAAAAACAAAAACATTGCAAAACATGGGATGGAAGTTTCTTATACATTCATCATAGCTATAATCAAGAACACCGGTACAATTCTGTAGGCAAGAGTATGTTTGAAGTCTGTTATGGATTTCATCCCTTGATGTCTATGGACTTAATAAATCAACTGAAAAGTTTGAACGAGATAGAACATGAACAACAAGAAATTGAAAAAATCACACAATGCTAAAGATATGGATTATGCGATTGACAAATAAGCATGAGAGATGTTATATTGAGCTAGTGAGAAATCCAAATCGTAGCATGATATGCATTATGTGAAGTGTATAAGAAACTCCAGATAAGTCAGTCAATTCTTCTTAACTACTACATGAAGTAAAATTTGCTTGATAAGATAGGACAACTTTGTGTACCTTTATGTAAATACATGCATACACTCCTTTGGGACGCACAATACAAAATAAAACATGTAACTTTGGCGTGGAAAATACTCTCACATTACTCTATAAGTATTTATATTGTCTTTCACAAAAGATGGATGTCGATAAGTACATCAAGTCATGTGTGGTTTGTGACATCATCAAGCCATTAAATCAATGAAAATGGTTGTGTACACCCTTTCCCCTTATAATTCAACCATGGGAATCCATTTCATTGGAATACTTGACTAGATATCCCATCACCGAAAAACAACATGATACAATCTTGGTAATGGTTGATAGATTCCCGAAAAGGGTTTTCCTCATTCCTTGTAAGAATACTGGGACAACACAATATTCTGTGTAGTTTTTCTTCAAGCATGTTTGGAAACACTATAGCTTACTGACTAAAATCACCTCTAACAAAGATTCCAGGTTTGTCAACACCCTTTATAAAACACTATGGCACCAACTCAACACACTATTATCTATCTTGATCATGTTCCATGCTCAGGCAATAGAAATACAAAAGTTGTAAATCACAAGGTGGTACAGTTATTTATCATGCACATCCACAAGAATCACAGAACATGGGATGAAAGTCTCATGTACATTCATCATAGCTGTAATTGAGCACATCAGTACAATTCAACAAGTAAAACTACGTTTGATGTATGTTATATAGTTAATCCCTTAACGCCTATTAAATTAGGTCAATCAACAAGTTCGATAAACATAGACCATGAAAACTGAGAATTCCAAAAATAAATCAATGTCAAACAAATGTTTTTTGTGATTCAAGAATAATCATGAGAGGTGTTGCTTCGGTCTAGTGAGAAATCCAAATCTCAAAATGACATGCATTGTATTCCTCATTCATTCAAATTTGGGATCAGGTGTAGTTGCATCTTAAGAGGAAAATATTTGTTAGATTTCATAGGAATGCCAACACTTTACGATATGGTCCTTGCATTATTCTTGAGAAAGTTTGGGAAAATGATTTTAAGCTCCACATCCCAACATATATGGGTTTGCATCCTATAATCAATGTAGACTTTATTTGATTGTATTTTCTACCACTTTTATAATAGATAAACTTAAGTCTTAAATATCTAGAATACATCCATACATATGTGCAATAACCCCTTACCATCAACACCATTGTTGGAAATCAATAACACCACACAAATATGCAAACAATTCCCTTCTCTTAGGTGACCAAAGCAGGACAAATCCTAGCTCAAGGAAAGTGATATCCTGTCACCAAATTGGAGCAGAATTTTACTAATGTGATTAGGCATTAAATAGGGACCTTTGCGACATAACAGGGAAGGTTTAATCCATTCTAGGGCTCTATTGGTTAATCCCTCAACAAGTTCCTAGTCCCATTCAACTCCTTGGTTTGATCTGAGTCAAATTGACTCAGTCGAGCTTACAGATCTGACGATATATAGACTATGTTGACAGACACAATCTTATACAATATTTATTCATCATACATTCCCTATATAATTTGATGACTCCAATGCATGTGAGATGACTTTCTAAACAATCAAAAGGCATCAAGAAGATTCGTTCAATGTGACAACAATGTCTCTTCATGTTCTTCTAGCCAATAGATGTGAAGAAGATGGTTGGTCTCCTCAATCACATTATACCTTCATCTTTATAGAACTAAAACATGATCAATAGAAACCCAAGAATCCCTCATATTTGTATATATACTTGTATGGCGATATATGAGAGGGGTTGTTATTCTTAACTGCACTAAGATGAGTCCCGAAAGAGAAGGGTTGATTAGTTACTCATGGTTCCTTCATTTCACATCTATTCATGCAAAAGCATATTTTGACTCAGTACACATTTATATAGGTTGGTTTATGGGGTTAAGAGACTTACGACACATAGATGACTACTAAAACAAACATGCGCTTTCACGATTGGGGTTTCTCCATTATTAATTCTTGACTTGAATTTTCATGTGATTTGTAATGTCTTCTACTTTCAATAATTTGTGTTTGGTTATTATATACATTGGTTTCTTGTTCAGTCTATTATTGTTCACTCCCACCAGATAAAATCTCTACTCATTCAATTGACTCCACTTTTCACTTGTTGACTCCCTCGACGACATTGATAAAGTCAATATTGTTGGACTTATGATTATTGTTAGACTAAAACAACCGGGTGTTAATCTCCACTACAATCTCCAGAGTTGGGATCGAAGGAGGCGGTTAGTCCATGTTATGTAACTCATTGGGAGTGTTGAACCGAATTTCAAACCATCCCCCTCCCCCCCCCCCACCCCCTTGCACAAGTTGCGTGGGTTTCAAACAATTGACCTATAGCTATGATACAATTTGTTGGACTTATTATTGTTGTTAGAAAAAAACCACCAGGTGTTAATATTTTCTACAATATCTATAGTTAGGATCTCAGGAGGTGGTTACTTCATGTCATGAAACTCACACTGCGGGTTGAACCCAATGTCCAAGAAACCACTGTAAAATATAATATCTTACAAAGAGAGGTCTCAATAATGAAGAGGGTTCGAATGATGAATCAAGGCTACTCACCATGTCGATTTATAATTATAACAAGCTTCCATCAATCCACTATCTCCTCAATGTAATGAAATCAAAGAGATTCCTCTCCTAGAGAACGACAATAGGATCATGGACGAGATCAATGGGTCCCCCTTGATGTTTATTGTGGTTTTTAGTGATATTTTTATTGAATTGAAGCTAGGACATGTGCCATTTGAATGTTATTTTTCTCCTTGGTTGCGTTGATCTACAGTTATTGTTCATGCATGATTTTCTCCTATTCTTTCAGGGATATAAGCTATGAATAGGGCATCCCTATTGTTCTGTTCCACTTAATTTATGTTTCTTAAAGACATTTTTCTCCTCCCCACCCAAAATAATAGTTTAAATCCCCCAACATCATTTAGAACTCACTACATGCACCATAGGTTTTAGTTGCAAATCTAGTCAATGAAAGCATATATGAATCCCTAAGAAACCTTACGGGGGCAAACTAAGTAATTCTACATTGCAAAATTAGGGTATCCTCCCTTAACTCAAGGATTGAATCAATTCTCTAAAGTGGAGTGGGAAGGTGCATCATGCATAACCCTCGTTAGCCTTGCAACCCTCTTTGAGCATCAATTGCTTATTTTATGAGATCCATCCATGCCTTAAGAAGATAAAATAATTGAGGGGTACAACACGAGGAACAATGGATCCAATAGACAAAAATATGGTCTATGTAGCCATTAACTATCATCATCATCATCATTAGATATTGAAAATAATAATAATAATAAAATTAACAAATTTTAAAACATAATAAAAAAATATTTAAATTAACATATTGTGTTTCTCATTGAATAACATTGAATAACATGTTTATTTATAAACAAAATTATAAATAGATTGATTGATGGTTGAAAATCTTAAAAAAATCTTAGAATAACATAAATTATTTATAGAGATTGAATAATTTGGGTGCCACCATGGGGTATTTGAGGGTACTAAATCTATTTATGAATTTATAAATACAATTTGAACACTTATAAATTTGGATTTTTTGAAAACACCGAAACTCACAATAAAATAAAAAACATAGAAGAAATCAGCTAATCTCATTAAAAATATATAGAATTCATTGGAGACCAGAACCATTTTGGAAGATATCCAATAATGAATTGCAGCGTTGGGAAGTCAAGTCAATTGTGCAAATTGACGACCCAACACCGCAATTCAGTATTGGATATCTTCAAAAATGGTCTCCAGCATTGGCCTTTGGAGCGTACCAACTTCTCGTGATGTGCATGGCCCCGTCCATCATCAACGTTGAGCTTTGTAACAAATTCTCTGGACACTCTGATCCAGCCTCGGCCCTCGTCGTTTCTCTCTATCTCAAACGACTCGTATATGTATATGTAATTATCTGCCATATGTATATGTATATGTACAATGTTTGAGACTGAATGCGCAACGAATTTTTGCTCGAATTTTCTACATTTTTTTATATTTACCACTGATACTGGTTTGTCAATCCTTCTTGTTCTTCTTGTTAAAATGCAACAAGATGAAACACTCGGCCATATCTTTTCTTTTTTTATGAAAAATATAGCCATGGCAATGCGGGAATCAAGAGGCTAGGTTATTTAATCGAACAAAAATAGTACAGCTATTTTCGTTTGACCTTGACACCTATTTATTTGCATTTTGCATTTTGAATGGAACATCCCACGATACAAAATGTGATGGGACTCATGTAATCACGCTGAGGCCGAGCAACCTTGGAAAGGAAATGCACGTGATTATCCGACATGATTATCCCTCCATCCTTAGTGGGTGAAGGAATTGAAAAATATATGTGAAGGTTGTGTTTCAGGGTTGGTTAGTTCTTATAATTGAGGATGTGTTTCTGGACTGGTTGATAACAAGGGAAAAAAGATATGTGCAACTATGCGTGTTTCTTAGCATTGCACAGTAAAACAAGAAGGACGATAAATAGATGGAGCATGTCTTTTCTTCCCTTATTACCAAACATGAAGGCACAAAGTTGTTTTATTTAAAGGGGAATGAAGGTTGTGTTTCAGGGTTGGTGAGTTCTTGAAATTGAGGTTGTGTTTCCGGATTGGTTGATAACAAGGGAAGAAAGATATGTGCAACTATGCGTGTTTCTTTGCATTGCACAGTAAAACAAGAAGGACGATAAATAGATGGAGCATGTCTTTTCTTCCCTTATTACCAAACATGAAGGCACAAAGCTGTTTTATTTAAAGGAGAGAACTAGTGGATGATTGAATTGGACAAAAATTAGGACTGAGTTCTATGAAACTACAAGTATTATCATATTGAGATTTATTTAAAAGAAAAGAATAAGTGAGTGCATGAATTGAAAAAAAAATAGCAACTAACTAACTAGGTTTAGGCTCTCCAAAATTGTGAAAATTGCATTTGAAACTAAGAGTATTATCATACGCAGATTTATTTAAAAGAAAGAATAAGTGAGTGGATGAATTGGAAAAAAAATAGCAACTAACTACTAACTAGGTTTAGGCTCTCCAAAACGGTCAAACTTGCATTTGACTAAGATACTGTGAACTACGGCCAAGTAGGTTTAATTTCACCAAAACTGACAAAACCGTAAAACTTTAAGCTCACCAAAACCGTAAAACTTGCATTTGAGAAAGATGTGGCAAAATACTGTCAGTGAATGAATGACATGTAAGCTATGAAAAACCGAGGGTTTCGTTCCTATCTGATAAGCTGCCAAAATTAGTTTGAACATGGAATAGCTTGGGGAAAAAAGCCCACCAAAGATTGAGCCGCTCTCAACCAACCCAAATGCTATAAAAATGGATCGAAGTTCTGGATGGCCACGAGCTTTGACATGCTGGATTGAAAAATGGATCAAAGATAGGGATCCTGGAAGTTTTACTTGTTAGAAAGATACAAGATTAACTACAATTCACAATTAAAAAAATGCCATAGATACCAATAGTACAGGTTTCAAGATCGTGGAAAAATAATTAGTGAAAATAAATAAAAATTGCCATATATACCTGTTCTACGCTTCAAGATCATGGAAAAAATAATTAATGAATCAACAGCAACAAAAAATTCAAAATCAAACAAATAGCAGCAGAGATACGTTCAACACGCAGACATGTTGACCATTCATACAAATCTAAAGTGCTAGAGAATACCAGTCGCTCGTAAAACAAGGACTGGTTCTACAACTTTGAATACTCCTCTAACAATATGAATCAATCACTCTGAAAGAACTACGACCACCACTGAGAGGATGGCGTTTCAATCGTCCAAATCCTTGAAGAAACTTTCAGGGTATGAGAGGTAGTAAAACTGAGATCATGGCTGGTTGTATTTCCGTCCCTGGCTGGTGATCAAGAAAGATATATGCAACTGTATGAATCAACCAATCAATCAATAGATTTAAACTATCAAGGTGTTTTAGGTCGTAATATTTTAATTTTGTTTACCAGCAAGTGGTAGAAAATCACCTTCTCCTTTTCCTATATGGTCTCAAGCTTCGGTCTCCAGCATGGGCCTCTTCCAACTGACACATATTTTTGTTCAATTCCTTCACCGTCTAAGGATACAGGGATAACCAAGTCGGACACACTCAGCCTCACGTGCATTTCCTTTCCAAGGTTTCTCAGCCTCAGCACGGTTACATGAAAATCCGCCAGCCAATCCCATAACATTTTGTATCGTGGGATGTTCCATTCAAAATGCAAATAAATAGCTGTCCAGTTCAAACAAAAATAGCTGTACTAGTTTTCTTCAATTCCTTCACCCACGAATTCATTCTTATAAATAGCACAGCCTCTTCATTCTTGAATTTCCATGCCTTTATTTTTCATAAAGAATGAAAAGATATGGCCAAGTCTTTCATGGAGCTGCATTTCAAAGAGAAAACAAGAAGGATTGACAAATCAGTAGCAGTGGGAATTATCGGAAGAATTGGAAAAATCGTTGAAAAATTCATTGGGCATTCAGTCTCAGATAATTACAACCATTTCGCCCGACCAAGAACATAAGGTAGGAAACCTTACCTTGCTCGCTTCAAACAATGGAACGCCCCTCTGACCAGGGCGGAGGCCCCCATCAGAGTGTCGAGAGAATTTGTTACAAACCTCAACATTGATGATCTAGCGGGCCGTGCACGTAAATAGAAGTTGAAGAAGTTGGTATGCTCCAGAGGCAAAGGCTGGAGACCAGACGCTTGAGACCATTTTGGAAGATATCCAATAATGAAGTGCAGCGTTGGGAAGTCAAGTCAATTTTGCAGGCTAGGCGTCTTGATCTCCAGTATGCACCCTATTCTATTAAAAAACAAGTATCTAGAGACTTTATTTTCTGTTTATGTTTCTAAACAAGCATGGTACTTGTTTAGAAACATAAACAGAAAATAAAGTCTCTAGATACTTGTTTTTTAATAGAATAGGGTGCAGAAGTACTTGTTTAGAAACATAAACAGAAAATAAAGTCTCTAGATATTTGTGTTTTAATAGAATAGGGTACAGAAGGGAGATCCAGACGCCTAGTGTGCAAATTGCCTACCCAACACTGCAATTCGGTATTGGATATCTTCAAAAATGGTCTCAGCGTTGACCTTTGGAGCGTACCAACTTCTCGTGACGTGCATGGCCCCGTCCATCATCAACGTTGAGCTTTGTAACAAATTCTCTGGACACTCTGATCCAGCCTCGACCCTCGTCGTTTCTCTCTATCTCGAACGACTCGTAGAGAGCAAGGTAACATGTTATTGGTTTAGCTGAATGGCCGTAATTATCTGCCATATTTATCTGCCATATGTACAATGTTTGAGACTGAATGCTCAGCGAATTTTTTTCACGAATTTTCCACACTTTTCGATATTTACCACTGTTACTGGTTTGTCAATCCTTCTTGTTCTTCTTGTTAAAATGCAACACCATGAAACACTGGCCTTATCTTTTCTTGTTTTATGAAAAATATAGCCATGGAAATGCAAGAATCAAGAGCCTGGGTTATTTAATCGAACAAAACTAGTACAGCTATTTTCGTTTGACCTTGACAGCTATTTATTTGCATTTTTCATTTTGAATGGAATATCCCACGATACAAAATGTGATGGGACTCATGTAATCGCGCTGAGGCCGAGCAACCTTGGAAAGGAAACGCACGTGATTATCCCTCTATCCTTAGTGGGTGAAGGAATTGAAAAAATATGTGAAGGTTGTCTTTCAGGGTTGGTTGGTTCTTAAAATTGAGGTTGTGTTTGCGGATTGATTGATAACAAGGGAAGAAAGATATGAGCAACTATGAGTGTTTCTTAGCATTGCACAGAAAAACAAGAAGGACGATAAATAGATGGAGCAGATCCAATCAAATAGAAATGTTGAATTCCTTCATAAACCAACAAGGATTATGATTGTCCATTTCATCAAATATCAGATCAATCCCTTTAACTAACACCCCATTTGTATTTTCGTCCCTGGTTGGTTGATAACAAGGGAAGAGATATATGTGCAACTATGCGTCTTTTGTAGCGTTGCACATTAAAAAAACAAGGATGAAAAATCGATGGATCTGATCCACTCAGGTAGAAGCGTTCAAATCGTTCATATAACACTCAGCCTCGGTCAAATTGTCCAGGAAATCCAATTTCTGCGACTCTGACTCCTACATTCGTACTTGTTATGCCGTAGAGAACAAGTATTTTGTTACGGCGGAGCAGTTTTTCACATCTGTGTTATCCATCCTCTGGCTAGCTTTGGCAGAGATGAAAAACTGCTCTCGCAGAACAAAATACTTGGTGCCTACCTATTGTTAATAATTTTGAGAAAGCGCAGTGGCAGGCATCAATTCTCTGTGGTATGTAGGAGGAGTCAGAGTGGCAGACTCAATGCTCAGGAAAATTTTGGACGGTTTGATTGTCTCTTAGTTCCAGTCATGTGAGTTGGAAATTCTAGCGCATGTCTTTCCTTGGCTTATGACAAACCAGGATTACGACACAACGCTCTATTTAAAGCATTGGCTTATGACAAACCAGGATTACCACACAACGCTCTATTTAAAGGGAAGATTAGATTGGTCAATGAATTGGCGGCTAGGTTTAAGCTGTCTTATGAAAAAAAAATAGTTTTAAGGTCAACAGTATAGTCACCTCAACAATATGGTCAAACTTGCATTTGTGATTTGATAAAGAATATGGTCAAACTAACTTGTATTTGTGGTTTCAAAAAATTGGAAAAGTCAGCTTTCTTATTTTGTAAAATAGAAATATAATTATGTTTTAATTTCAATTTTAATGGTGGAAATAGACTTCTCACTTTTGAAAATATTTAACATACTTAAGATTCCAAAAACTTGATAACTGTAATTTACTTAAATTTTAAAAAATTCCAACTACATTATATTAAAATTGTGCCTAAAAAATCAAAAAATCAAACTATTTCAATCCAATTCATAGAATTTTTAAACTATTCAACTGGAAACCACGGGTTACCACTCAATGTGATATTGATTTAAGGTTTTTAGCCATTTTCAGTTGAGATAGCTCCATGCATTGTATATTGAAAAGTAGGTGGTCATACGGTCAACAATTGCTTTAATTTAGTTGTTTGATTTTGTTTGAAATTCAGTGTTTTATAATTATTTTATTTATATATCTATAATCCTATAAGCAGATTTGGGTTTGACCAAAATTTGATTGAGTTTTCTAATTTAAAGCTATATATGCAAATTCAATAGATGCTAATGGAGCAAGCTAATATTTAGAGATTTGCATTTTCTTCTACGTTTTAGTAGGAATCTAAAAAAAACTAAAATGGCTGGATTATACAATTTTAGCAACCCAAAGCTACTATTTCAACAATTTCTGTCCGATTTTAGTTAGAAAATCGAGTGGAATACTAATGCAAATCCTCAAAACATTAGGCCGATGTTAATGTTTTCCATTTCTATCATGGATTTCAACTTTGGTTAATTTAAGATCATCAAACAACGATAATCAAGTAGAGAGGCCCTCTAAGTCAAGGGAACTATTTAGACATAATCTTTCTTAAGGGAATGAGAGAAACGATCGAAGGTTCTTTATGCATGTGTAAGTTACGAGACACCTACTTCAATGCACATGGAAAATAAGTCAATCAATCTGAAGTAAGCCTTTCATTATTTGGTTTGTATGCCTAATAACACGAATTATTATATTATTTCATCATTTGTTGGGGAAAATTGTATATTATATTTATAGGTGTTTATATTTTAGAATTTGGGGTGGACTATTACATATTTTTTTTTCAGATTGAATAAAGATGAGACAAGTGGACTCTTGAAATTGATTTTATAAGCATAGATCTAAATTCGAAATAAAAAATTATATAAAAAAAGAAATAAGTGCTCTTTCGCAATGAAAAGTGTCAAATACTTGGGATATGAGATCAACTCACCACGAATTCAAATCAACCCATAAAAGATAAAAGTCTTGAGGGAATGGATGACTCCAAGAAACATTCATGAGCTAAGGAGTTTCCTTGGTATGGAAATTTTCTATTGTTTTCAATGACTACATGAAAGAGAATTTTCTTTGCAAGATAGGACAACTTTGTGTACATATAGATGAACACATACATAAGCTCATTTGGGATGCATACTTCAAATAAACAATAGATCATTTTAAAGTGTAGAATACTGTTGCAACACCTCCTAAGTATTTTTATTATCCTTCACTCAAGACGGATGACGACAAGTATATCAAGTCTTTTGTGGTTTGTACCATCATAAAGGCATTGAATCAATGAAAATGCTTGTATACACCCTTTCCCATTTGAATTCAACCATGGGAATCCATTTCCTTGGAATACTTTCTTGCCATATCCTTTCAGCAAAACCCAACATGATACAATCTTTGTAGTGGTTTATAAGCTCTCTAAAATTGTTTTTTTTCATTCCGTGCAAAAAGACTATGATAATACAAAAGTATGCTTAGTTCTTCTTTAAGGATGTTTGGAAAATTTATGGCTTACCGACTAAAATAGTATCTTACAAACATTCCATATTTATCAGCACTTTATTGAAAAGACTAGGGTAGCAACTCGACACACAACTATCTACGTCGATTATATTCCATGCTCAGACCAATGGACAAAAAAAATTCGTGTCCATAATTGGTGGTAGAGTTGCTTTGCATGAAAAACAAAAACATTGCAAAACATGGGATGGAAGTTTCTTATACATTCATCATAGCTATAATCAAGAACACCGGTACAATTCTCTAGGAAAGAGTATGTTTGAAGTTTGTTATGGATTTCATCCCTTGATGTCTATTGACTTAATAAATCAACTGAAAAGTTTGAACGAGATAGAACTTGAACAACAAGAAATTGAAAAATCACACAATACTAAAGATATGGATTATGCGATTCACAAATAAGCATGAGAGATGTAATATTGAGCTAGTGAGAAATCCAAATCGTAGCATCTTATGCATTATGTGAAGGGTATTAGAAACTCCAGATAAGTTAGTCAATCCTTCTTGAATACTACATGAAGTAAAATTTGCTTGATAAGCTAGGACAACTTTGTGTACCTCTATGTAAATACATGCATACACTCCTTTGGGACGCACAATACAAAAGAAAACATGTAACTTTGGAGTGGAAAATACTCTCACATTACTCTATAAGTATTTATATTTTCTTTCACACAAGATGGATGTCAATAAGTACATCAAGTCATGTGTGGTTTGTGACATCATCAAGCCATTAAATCAATGAAAATGGTTGTGTACACCCTTTCCCGTTATAATTCAACCATGGGAATCCATTTCATTGGACTACTTGACTAGATATCCCACCACCGAAAAACAACATGATACAATCTTGGTAATGGTTGATAGATTCCCGAAAAGGGTTTTCCTCATTCCTTGTAAGAATACTGGGACAACACAATATTCTGTGTAGTTTTTCTTCAAGCATGTTTGGAAACACTATAGCTTACTGACTAAAATCATCTCTAACAAAGATTCCAGGTTTGTCAACACCTTTTATAAAACACTATGGCACCAACTCAACACACTATTATCTATCCTGATCATGTTCCATGCTCAACCAATAGAAATACAAAAGTTGTAAATCACAAGGTGGTACAGTTATTTATCATGCACATCCACAAGAATCACAAAACATGGGATGAAAGTCTCATGTACATTCATCATAGCTTTAATTGAGCACATCGGTACAATTCAACAAGATAAACTACGTTTGATGTATGTTATACAGTTAATCCCTTAACACCTATTGAATTAGGTCAATCAACAAGTTCGATAAACATAGACCATGAAAACTGAGAATTCGAAAAATAAATCAACGTAAAAGATATGTTTTGTGTGATTAAAAAATAATCATGAGAGGTGTTGCTTCAGTCTAGTGAGAAATCCAAATCCCAAAACGACATGCATCATATTCCTCATTCATTCAAATTTGGGATCAGGTGTAGTTGCATCTTAAGAGGAAAATATTTGTTAGATTTCATAGGAATGCCAACACTTTATGATATGGTCCTTGCATTTTTCTTGAGAAAGTTCGGGAAAATGATTTTAAGCACCACATTCCAACATATATGGGTTTGCATCCTATAATCAATGTAGACTTTATTTGATTGTATTTTCCACCACTTTTATAATAGATAAACTTAAGTCTTAAATATCTAGAAGACATCCATACATATGTGCAATAACCCGTTACCATCAACACCATTGTTGGAAATCAAGAACACCACACAAATATGCAAACAATTCCATTGTCTTAGGTGACCAAAGCAGGACAAATACTAGCTCAAGGAAAGTGATATCCTGTCACCAAATTGGAGCAGAATTTTACTAATGTGATTAGGCATGAAATCGGGACCTTTGCGACATAACAGGGAAGGTTTAATCCATTCTAGGGCTCTATTGGTTCCCTCAACAAGTTCCTAATCCCATTCAACTCCTTGGTTTGATCTGAGTCAAATTGACTCAATCGAGCTTACAGATCTAACGATATATAGACTATGTTGATAGACACAATCTTATACAATATTTATTCATCATACATGCCCTATATAATTTGACGACTCCAACGCATGTGAGATGACTTTCTAAACAATCAAAAGGCATCAAGAAGATTCGTTCAATGTGACAACAATGTCTCTTCATGTTCTTCTAGCCAATAGTTGCGAAGAAGATGGTTGGTCTCCTCAATCACATTATACCTTCATCTTTCTAGAACTAAAACATGACCATTAGAAACCCAAGAATCCCTCATATTTGTATATATACTTGTATGGTGATATATGAGAGGGGTTGTTGTTCTTAACTGCACTAAGATGAGTCCCGAAAGAGAAGGGTCGATTAGTTACTCATGGTTCCTTCATTTCACATCTATTCATGCAAAAGCATATTTTGACTCAGTACACATTGATATAGGTTGGTTGATGGGGTTAAGAGACTTACGACACATAGATGACTACTAAAACAAACATGGGCTTTCGAAATTGGGGTTTCTCCATTATTAATTCTTGACTTGAATTTTCATGTGATTTGTAATGTCTTCTACTTTCAATAATTTTTGTTTGGTTATTATATACATTGGTTTCTTGTCGAGTCTATTATTGTTCACTCCCACCAGAAAAAATATCGGCTCATTCAATTGACTCCATTTTTCTCTTGTTGACTCCCTCGACGACATTGATAAAGTCAATATTGTTGGACTTACGATTATTTTTAGACTAAAACCCCCAGGTGTTAATCTCCACTACAATATCCAGAGTTAGGATTGAAGGAGGTGGTTAGTCCACGTTATGAAACTCATTGGGAGTGTTGAACCGAATTTCCAACAATCCCCCCCCCGGCACGAGTTGCGTGGGTTTCAAACAATTGACCTATAGCTCTGATACAATTTGTTGGACTTATTATTGTTGTTAGAACAAAACCCCCAGGTGTTAATATTTTCTACAATATCTATAGTTAGGATCTCGGGAGGCGGTTACTTCATGTCATGAAACTCACACTGTCAGTTGAACCCAATGTCCAAGAAACATAGACTGTAAAATATAATATCTAACAAAGAGAGGTCTCAATAATGAAGAGGGTTCGAATGATGAATCAAGGCTACTCACCATGTCGATTTATTATTATAACAAGCTTTCATCAATCCACTATCTCCTCAGTGTAATGAAATTTAAGAGATTCCTCTCCTAGAGAAAGACAATAGGATCATGGATGAGATCAATGGGTCCCCCTTGATGTTTATTGTGGTTATTAGTGAGATTTTTATTGAATTGAAGCTAGGACATGTGCCATTTACCACTATATTTTTTAGGAAAATTCTATCTCATGTTATTATGTTTAAAGGAGACATTTTTCTGATCGAATGCAATACCAATGCAATTTGTCACTAGTATTTGAGGAAATATTGTCTAAAATGAGCCTTCTTTTTAATTCAAACTAGGACCAAGGAAATTTGGCACAAGGATTGAGAAAATAACATCTCATATGTGTTGTTTATTTTTCTCGTCACAGTTGAATGTTATTTTTCTCCTTGAATGTGTTGATCTACAGTTATTCTTCATGCATGATTTTCTCCTATTCTTTCAGGGATATAAGCTATGAATAGGGCATTCCTATTGTCTGTCCCACTTAATTTATGTTTCCCAAAGACATTTTTCTCCTCCCCACCCAAAATAACAGTTTAAATCCCCCAGCATCATTTAGAACTCACTACATGCACCATAGGTTTTAGTTGCAAATCTAGTCAATGAAAGCATATATGAATCCCTAAGAAACCTTACGGGGACAAACTAAGTAATTCTACATCGCAAAATTAGGGTATCCTCCCTTAACTCAAGGATTGAATCAATTCTCTAAAGTGGAGTGGGAAGGTGCATCATGCATAACCCTCGTTAGCATTGCAACCCTCTTTGAGCATCAATTGCTTATTTTATGAGATCCATCCATGCCTTAAGAAGAGAAAATAATTGAGCGGTACAACACGAGGAACAATGGATCCAATAGACAAAAATATGGTCTATGTAGCCATTAACTATCATCATCATCATCATTAGATATTGAAAATAATAATAATAATAAAATTAACAAATTTTAAAATATAATAAAAAAATATTTAAATTAACATATTGTGTTTCTCATTGAATAACATGTTTATTTATAAACAAAATTATAAATAGATTGATTGATGGTTGAAAGTCTTAAAAAAATATTAGAATAACATAAATTATTTACAGAGATTGAATAATTTGGGTGCCACCATGGGGTATTTGGGGGTACTAAATCTATTTATGAATTTATAAATACAATTTGAACACGTATAAATTTGGATTTTTTGAAAACACCGAAACTCACAATAAAATAAAAAACATAGAAGAAATCAACTAATCTCATTAAAAATATATAGAATTCATTGGCATAACTTGGTTCATTTGTTTTCATTGCATTAAAACAACTCATCACTCTTCTCTTCTCATTATTATAGTCCACCTAAAGAGAGCACATCATGAAGAAAAAACATATAACTAATATGTCATAGTAATGGTCCAAACACTTTATGGAGGAATTCATGCCTCCAACTCTCCCTTTATGTTTTGTCATTTAAACAATAATTTTTACAACGTATGACGTATTTGATATATATATTTTAATCATTAAATATCTAAGAATAATTAATGGCATATTACATACAATATTTCAATTTTTAACTCTATTAAAATATTGTAAATGGATGAAGAAATCCATTAACCCAACTAAAAGCCTTCAAATCCATCATTGTCTCAACTAGGAACTTAGTTACTATAATAGCAAATATATATATAAAAGAATAAAATCAAAATACAATGTTTGATATAAAACTTTCCCATCATTAATTCAATTAATAAAAAATTTAAACATGAAGAGATGCATAAACCCAACTAAAAGCCTTTTAACAATATATATCATATCCTCGCTGAATAGCCTATGTTCTTCCTTCCTATTGCCGATGTTGCTTGGCATTGCATCCCTTCAAATATGGAGGTAGACTGTTGAAGATAAAGAAATATGTTATAAGTGGTTAGCTAGAAGAGAAGAAAATTATAGGGGAATCTTTTTCATAAAAAAAATTAGAGTCTAATAAAATTTTAAAAACATTGATTTAATAGAAATGAAAAATTAACAAAATGGATGATGATTGCATTGAGAGGAGTGATCAAATATTTTTACTATTATTTTTTTCTAATTTACATCTCAAAAAATTGCATCCCTCTAAGCTATTTTGTACATTTGAGTTTAACATAAATCTATGTTTGGTAATAAAATAAATGAACTTATATTCATGTTTACTTTATCAAATACTATTAATCAAATATCTTAAAATTTAAACTCTAAAGACATATAATTGAACAAACTTACCCAATAAATCCTATAGCATATAGTTGGTCACTCTTCTCCTTTTACATCTTGTACAAGAATCTAAATTTTTTTCGAAAGAAACATCCTTTTACATCTTGTACAAGAATCTAAATTTTTTTCGAAAGAAACAACAAACGACCAAAGAGGTTTAGTTTCCAATCTATTGGATGTAGGAGGATTTAGAGTGAAAAACACAATGGAAAATAATTTTTTAGACTTAAACTTTGCTTGTGCCATTTGAGCAATGCCACGAAAGAGTAGCGCATGTCCTTTCTTCCCTTATTACCAAACATGAACGTACAAAGTTGTTTTATTTAAAGAAGAGAACCAGTGGGTGATTGAATTGGACAAAAATTAAGACAGAGTTTTATGAAACTACAAGTATTATCATATATAGATTTATTTAAAGGAAATAATAAGTGAGTGGATGAATTGAAAAAAAAATAGAAACTAACTAACAAGGTTTAGGCTCTCCAAAATTGTGAAAATTGCATTTGAAGCTACAAGTATTATCATACACAGATTTATTTAAAAGTAAGAATAAGTGAGTGGATGAATTGGAAAAAAATAGCAACTAACTACTAACTAGGTTTAGGCTCTCCAAAACGGTCAAACTTGCATTTGACTAAGATACTGTGAACTACGGCCAAGTAGGTTTAATTTCACCAAAACTGACAAAATTGCATTTGACTCCGAGGTTTAAGCTCACCAAAACCGTAAACGCTGCATTTGAGAAAGATGTGGCAAAATACTGTCAATGAAGGAATGACATGTAAGCTATGAAAAACTGAGGGTTTCATTCCTATCTCATAGGCTGACAAAATTATTTTGAACATGGAATAGCTTAGGAAAAAAATCCCACCAACAAAATACTCTGAAGATTTTGCCGCTCCGAACCAACCCAAATGCTATAAAAATGGATCGAAGTTCTGGATGACCACGAACTTTGACGTGCTGTATTGAAAAATGATTCAAAGATAGGGATGCCTGGAAGTTTTACTTGTTAGAAAGATACAAGATTAACTACACTTCACTATTAAAAAAATGCCATAGATACCAATAGTACAGGTTTCAAGATCGTGGAAAAGTAATTAGTGAATAATCTTTCAGCGACAAAACTTCAAAATAAATAAAAATTACGATATATACTTGTTCTACGCTTCAAGATCATGGAAAAAATAATTAATGAATCAACAACAACAGAAAATTCAAAATCAAACAAATAGCAGCAGAGACACATTCAACACGCAGACATGTTGACGATTCGTACAAATCTAAAGTGCTAGAGAATACCAGTCGCTCCTAAAATGAGGACTTGTTCTACAACTTTGAATACTCCTGTAACAATATGAATCAATCACTTTGAAAGAACTACGACCACCACTGAGAGGATGGCGTTCCAATCGTCCAATTCCTTGAAGAAACTTTCAGGATATGAGAGGTAGTAAAACTGAGATCATGGCCGGTTGTATTTTCGTCCCTGGTTGTAAAACTGTATGAATCAACCAATCAATCAATAGATTTAAACTATCAAGGTGTTTTAGGTCATAATATTTTAATTTTGTTTACCAGCAAGTGGTAGAAAATCACCTTCTCCTTTTCCTATATGGTCTCAAGCTTCGGTCTCCAGCATGGGCCTCTTCCAACTGGCACATGTTTTTGTTTAGTTCCTTCACCGTCTAAGGATACATGGATAACCAAGTAGGGCACTCTCAGCCTGACGTGTATTTCCTTTCCAAGGTTTCTCAGCGTCAGCATGGTTACATGAAAATCCGCCATCCAGTCCCATAACATTTTGTGTCGTGGGATGTTCCATTCTAAATGAAAATAAATAGCTGTCAAGGTCAAACAAAAATAGCTGTACTAGTTTTCGGCGTCAATTCCTTCACCCACGAATTCATTCTTATAAATAGCACAACCTCTTCATTCTTGCATTTCCGTGCCTTTATTTTTCATAAAGAAAGAAAATATATGGCCAAGTCTTTCATGGAGTTGCGTTTCAAAAAGAAAACAAGAAGGATTGACAAATTAGTAACAGTGGGAAATATCAAAAGAGTTGGAAAAATCATTGAAAAATTCATTGGGCATTTAGTCTCAGACATTGCACATCCCGCAGATAATTACAACCATTTCGCCCGACCAAGAACATAAAGTAGGAAACCTTACCTTGCTCGCTTCGCACAATGGAATGCCCCTCTGCTCTCTCTCAGCCGTTTGAGATAGAAAAAAATGACCAGGGCCGAGACCCCATCATACTATCGAGAGAATTTGTTACAAAGCTCAAAATTGATGATCTAGCGGGCCGTGCACGTAAAGAGAAGTTGGTATTCTCCGGAGGCAAAGGCTGGAGACCAGACACTTGAGACCATTTTGGAAGATATGCAATAATGAATTGGAGCGTTGGGAAGTCAAGTTAATTGTGCAAATTGACTACCCAACACTGCAATTCAGTATTGGATATCTTCAAAAATGGTCTCCAGCATTGGCCTTTGGAGCGTACCAACTTCTCGTGAGGTGCATGGCCCCGTCCATCATCAACGTTGAGCTTTGTAACAAATTCTCTGGACACTCTGATCCAACCTCGGCCCTCGTCGTTTCTCTCTATCTCGAACGACTCATAGAGAGCAAGGTGACATGTTATCAGTTCAGCTGAATGGCCGTAATTATCTGCCATATGTATATGTACAATGTTTGAGACTGAATGCTCACCGAATTTTTGCACGAATTTTCCACATTTTTCAATATTTACCACTATTACTGGTTTGTCAATCCTTCTTGTTCTTCTTGTTAAAATGCAACACCATGAAACACTCGGCCATATCTTTTCTTTTTTAATGAAAAATATAGCCATGGAAATGCGAGAATCAAGAGGCTGGGTTATTTAATCGAACAAAAATAGTACAACTATTTTCGTTTGACCTTGACAGCTATTTATTTTCATTTTGCATTTTGAATGGAACATCCCACGATACAAAATGCGATGGGACTCATGTAATCACGCTGAGGCCGAACAACCTTGGAAAGGAAACGCACGTGATTATATGACATGATTATCCCTCCATCCTTAGTGGGTGAAGGAATTGAAAAAAATATGTGAAGGTTGTGTTTCAGGGTTGGTTAGTTCTTAAAATTGAGGTTGTGTTTCTGGATTGGTTGATAACAAGGGAAGAAAGATATGTGCAACTATGTGTCTTTCTTAGCATTGCACAGTAAAACAAGAAGGATGATAAATAGATGGAGCACGTCTTTTCTTCCCTTATTACCAAACATGAAGGCACAAAGTTGTTTTATTTAAAGGAGAGAACCAGTGGATGATTGAATTGGACAAAAATTAAGATAGAGTTTTATGAAACTACAAGTATTTGATAGCCAAAACCAAGCCGATTAACTTGGGTTTAGGGCTTAGTCGAAATTTTAAATTTTAAATTTTCACTTTCCACACTGACCACTTTTCTTTTTCACCAGTCGGGTGAAACTTGTCTATGTCCGACTAGACAAGTTTACAAATTTTAGTCGGTCCTCCACTGGACCAAAATTAGTTCGACTTACTTGTCCGACCGGTTTTTACCTCGACCACTTTTACTTCGACCAAGTGGGCTCTCTGCAGAATATGTTTCTTAGTCTAAAGACTTAAGAAATTACAAATGTTTTTCACCTGTGAGTAAGATAGAGTAAAATAGACACATTTACAAATCCAAATAACTTACGAGAAACATATGCCCAATTATGTAGGAAGACTTGAGTCGACCAATGTGTCGTAAAACTTGGAACTTTCACGTGGTGAGATTTTTTATGGGTTCTTTGATCTTTTACTTAACAGTAATTGTAAAAGACATTTACAGAAGTAAATCTGGAGATATGTGTGGCCAATCAATCATGCATTCAACCACAACTTATTTCATATATTAACTATGCGTGAATAACAAAGTAATACAAACTTGCTGGTCGGTCCAAACTTGTCCGTCCAGATTGGTCGGTCCACAGAGCTTCAACTCTCCGACTAAATCACATGCACAGAAGCTTGAGCTTCGAGTTCTCTTTCTTACCCGGAGTTCCTCTGCTGTCTAATGTCTCTCTTGTGTCTGTGTGACTAAATTCGACTGGACTATGTTGCCTACCTCGGCTGTCTAATGTCTCTCTTGTGTCTGTGTGACTAAATTCCACACTCATGGACTTTTCCTTCTTCTCAGACTGGCACACAAGATCTCGACTTGTACAGCCTCTAACAAAGTTGGCTGGAAGTCAAGTACAGATCTGCGAGTAATTACGTTTTCCAACAGTATTATCATATAGAGATTTATTTAAAAGAAAAGAATAAGTGAGTGCATGAATTGAAAAAAAAATAGCAACTAAATAACTAGGTTTAGGCTTTCCAAAATTATGAAAGTTGCATTTGAAACTACAAGTATTTTCATACACAGATTTATTTAAAAGAAAGAATAAGTGAGTGGATGAATTGGAAAAAAAATAGCAACTAGCTACTAACTAGGTTTAGGCTCTCCAAAACTGTCAAACTTGCATTTGACTAAGATACTGTGAACTACGGCCAAGTCAGTTTAATTTCACCAAAAGTGACAAAATTGCATTTGACTCCGAGGTTTAAGCTCACCAAAAAGATGTGGCAAAATACTGTCAATGAATGAATCACATGTAAGCTATGAAAAACTGAGGGTTTCGTTCCTAGGCTGCCAAAATTATTTTGAGCATGGAATACCTTGGGGAAAAAGCCCACCAACAAAATACTGTGAACATTTTGCCGCTCTGAACCAACCCAAATGCTATAAAAATGGATCGAAGTTCTGGATGACCACGAGCTTTGACATGCTGGATTGAAAAATGGATCAAAGATAGGGATCCCTGGAAGTTTTACTTGTTAGAAAGATACAAGATTAACTACACTTCACAATTAAAAAAATGCCATAGATACCAATAGTACAGGTTTCAAGATCGTGGAAAAATAATTAGTGAATAATCTTTCAGCCACAAAACTTCAAAATAAATAAAAATTGCCATATATACCTGTTCTACGCTTCAAGATCATGGAAAAAATAATTAATGAATCAATAGCAACAGAAAATTCAAAATCAAACAAATAGCAGCAGAGACACGTTCAACACGCAGACATGTTGACGATTCGTACAAATCTAAAGTGCTAGAGAATTCCAGTCGCTCCTAAAACGAGGACTGGTTCTACAAATTTGAATACTCCTGTAACAATATGAATCAATCACTCTGAAAGAACTACGACCACCACTGAGAGGATGGCGTTTCTATCATCCAAATCCTTGAAGAAACTTTCAGGGTATGAGAGGTAGTAAAACTGAGATCATGGCTGGTTGTATTTCCGTCCCTGGCTGGTGATCAAGAAAGATATATGCAACTGTATGAATCAACCAATCAATCAATAGATTTAAACTATCAAGGTGTTTAGGTCGTAATATTTTAATTTTGTTTACCAGCAAGTGGTAGAAAATCACCTTCTCCTTTTCCTATATGGTCTCAACCTTCGGTCTCCATTATGGGCCTCTTCCAACTAACACATATTTTTGTTCAATTCCTTCACCATCTAAGGATACAGGGATAACCAAGTCCGACACTCTCAGCCTCACGTGCATTTCCTTTCCAAGGTTTCTCAGCCTCAGCACGGTTACATGAAAATCCACCAGCCAATCCCATAACATTTTGTATCGTGGGATGTTCCATTCAAAATGCAAATAAATAGCTGTCAAGTTCAAACAAAAATAGCTGTACTAGTTTTCTTCAATTCCTTCACCCACGAATTCATTCTTATAAATAGCACAGCCTCTTGATTCTTGCTTTTCCATGCCTTTATTTTTCACAAAGAAAGAAAAGATATGGCCAAGTCTTTCATGGAGCTGCATTTCAAAAAGAAAACAAGAAGGATTGACAAATCAGTAACAGTGGGAAATATGGGAAGAATTGGAAAAATCGTGGAAAAATTTATTGGGCATTCAGTCTCAGATAATTACAACCATTTCGCCCGACCAAGAACATAAGGTAGGAAACCTTACCTTGCTCGCTTCACACAATGGAACGCCCCTCTGCTCTCTGCGAGCCGTTTGAGATTGAAAAAAATGACCAGGGCGGAGGCCCCATCAGAGTGTCAGAGAATTTGTTACAAAGCTCAACATTGATGATCTAGCGGGCCGTGCACATAAAGAGAAGTTGGTGTGCTCCAGAGGCAAAGGCTGGAGACCAGACGTTAGCGGGCCATGCACGTAAAGAGAAGTTGGAGAAGTTGGTATGCTCCAGAGGCAAAGGCTGGAGACCAGACGCTTGAGACCATTTTGGAAGATATCCAATAATGAATTGCAGCGTTGGGAAGTCAAGTCAATTTTGCAGGCTAGGCGTCTTGATCTCCAGTATGCACTCTATTCTATTAAAAAACAAGTATCTAGAGACTTTATTTTCTGTTTATGTTTCTAAACAAGTACCATATTGTTTATGTTTTGTTTAGAAACATAAACAGAAAATAAAGTCTCTATATACTTGTTTTTTAATAGAATAAGGTGTAGATTGTTTTTTAATAGAATAGGGTGTAGACGGGAGATCTAGACGTGCAAAATGACTACCCAACACTGCAATTCCGTATTGGATATCTTCAAAAATGGTCTCAGCGTTGGCCTTTGCAGCGTACCAACTTCTCGTGACGTGCATGGCCCCGTCCATCATCAACGTTGAGCTTTGTAACAAATTCTCTGGACACTCTGATCCAGCCTCGGCCCTCATCGTTTCTCTCTATCTTGAACGACTCGTAGAGAGCGAGGTAACATGTTATTGGTTCAGCTGAATGGCCGTAATTATCTGCCATATGTACAATGTTTGAGACTGAATGCTTGAGACTGAATGCTCAGCGAATTTTTTCACGAATTTTTCACACTTTTCGATATTTATCACTGTTACTGGTTTGTCAATCCTTCTTGGTCTTCTTGTTAAAATGCAACACCATGAAGCACTCGGCCTTATCTTTTTTTTTTATGAAAAATATAGCCATTGAAATTCAAGAATCAAGAGGCTGGGTTATTTAATCGAACAAAACTAGTACAGTTATTTTCGTTTGACCTTGACAGCTATTTATTTGCATTTTGCATTTTGAATGGAACATCCCACGATACAAAATGTGATGGGACTCATGTAATCGCGCTGAGGCCGAGCAACCTTGGAAAGGAAACGCACGTGATTATCCCTCTATCCTTAGTGGGTGAAGGAATTGAAAAAATATGTGAAGGTTGTGTTGCAGGGTTGGTTGGTTCTTAAAATTGAGGTTGTGTTTCCGGATTGGTTGATAACAAGGGAAGAATGATATGAGCAACTATGCGTGTTTCTTAGCATTGCACAGAAAAACAAGAAGGACGATAAATAGATGTAGCAGATCCAATCAAATAGAAGGGTTGAATTCCTTCATAAACCAACAAGGATTATGATTGTCCATTTCATCAAATATCGGATCAATCCCTTTAACTAACACCCCATTTGTATTTTCGTCCCCGGTTGGTTGATAACAAGGGAAGAGATAGATGTGCAACTTTGCGTCTTTCGTAGCATTGCACATTAAAAAAACGAGGAAAAATCGATGGATCTGATCCACTTGGGTAGAAGCGTTCAAATCTTTCATATAACACTCAGCCTCGGTCAAATTGTCCAGGAAATCCAATTTCTGCGACTCTGACTCCTACATTCGTACTTGTTATGACGTAGAGAACAAGTATTTTCTTACGGCGGAGCAGTTTTTCAGGTCTGTGTCATCCATCCTCTGGCTGGCTTTGGCAGAGATGAAAAACTTCTCTCGCATAACAAAATACTTGGTGCCTACCTATTGTTAATAATTTTGAGAAAGCGCAGTGGCAGGCATCAATTCTCTGTGGTATGTAGGAGGAGTCAGAGTGGCAGACTCAATGCTCAGGAAATTTTTGGACGGTTTGATTGTCTCTTAGTTCCAGTCATGTGAGCTGGAAATTCTAGCGCATGTCTTTCCTTGGCTTATGACAAACCAGGATTACGACACAACACTCTATTTAAAGGGAAGAATAGATTGGTCAATGAATTGGCCGCTAGGTTTAAGCTGTCTTATGAAAAAAAAATAGTTTTAGGGTCAACAATATGGTCATCTCAACAATATGGTCAAACTTGCATTTGTGTTTTGATAAAGAATATGGTCAAACTAACTTGTATTTGTGGTTTCAAAAAATTGGAAAAGTCAGCTTTCTTATTTTGTAAAATAGAAATATAATTATGTTTTAATTTCAATTTTAATGGTAAAAATAGACTTCTCACTTTTGAAAATATTTAACATATTTAAAATTCCAAAAACTTGATTTACTTGAATTTTAAAAAATTCCAACTACATTATATTAAAATTGTGCCTAAAAAATAAAAAAATCAAACTATTTCAATCCAATTCATAGAATTTTTAAACTATTCAACTGGAAACCACGGTTAACCACTGAATGTGATATTGATTTAAGGTTTTTAGCCATTTTCAATTGAGATAGCTCCATGCATTGTATATGGAAAAGTAGGTGGTCATACGGTCAACAATTGCTTTAATTTAGTTGTCTGATTTTGTTTGAAATTCAATGTTTTATAATAATTTTATTTATATATCTATAATCCTATAAGCCGATTTCGGTTTGACCAAAATTTGATTGAGTTTTCTAATTTAAAGCTATATATGCAAATTCAATAGATGCTAATGGAGTAAGCTAATATTTAGAGATTTGCATTTTCTTCTACATTTTAGTAGGAATCTAAAAAGAACTAAAATGGCTGGATTAAACAATTTTAGCAACCTAAAGCTACTATTTAAACAATTTCTGTCGGATTTTAGTTAGAAAATTGAGTGGAATACTAATGCAAATCCTCAAAACATTAGGCGGATGTTAATGTTTTCCATTTTTATCATGGATTTCAACTTTGGTTAATTTAAGATAATCAAACAACGATAATCAAGTAGAGAGGCCCTCTAAGTCAAGGGAACTATTTAAACATAATCTTTCTCAAGGGAATGAGAGAAACGATCGAAAGTTCTTTATGCATGTGTAAGTTACAAGACACCTACTTCAATGCATATGGAAAATAAGTCAATCAATCTGAAGTAAGCCTTTCATTATTTGGTTTGTATGCCTAAAAACACGAATTATTATATTATTTCATCATTTGTTGGGGAAAATTGTATATTATATTTATATGTGTTTATATTTTAGAATTTGGGGTGGACTATTAAGTATCGTTTTTTTCAGATTGAATAAAGATGAGACAAGTGTACTCTTGAAATTGATTTTATAATCATAGTTCTAAATTCGAAATAAAAAATTATATAAAAAAAAGAAATAAGTGCTCTTTCGCAATGAAGAGTGTCAAATACTTGGGATATGTGATCAACTCACCACGAATTCAAATCAACCCATAAAAGATAAAAGTCTTGAGGGAATGGATGACTCCAAGAAACATTCATGAGCTAAGGAGTTTCCTTGGTATAGAAATTTTCTATTGTTTTCAATGACTACATGAAAGAGAATTTTCTTTGCAAGATAGGACAACTTTGTGTACATATAGATGAACACATACATAAGCTCATTTGGGATGCATACTTGAAATAAACAATAGATCATTTTAAAATGTAGAATACTGTTGCAACACCTCCTAAGTATTTTTATTATCCTTCACTCAAGACAGACGACGACAAGTATATCAAGTCTTTTGTGGTTTGTTCCATCATAAAGCCATTGAAACAATGAAAATGCTTGTATACACCCTTTCCCATTTGAATTCAACCATGGGAATCCATTTCCTTGGAATACTTTCTTGGATATCCTTTCAGCAAAACCCAACATGATACAATCTTTGTAGTGGTTTATAAGCTCTCTAAAATTGTTTTTTTTCTTTCCCTGCAAAAAGACTATGATAATACAAAAGTATGCTTAGTTCTTCTTTAAGGATGTTTGGAAAATTTATGGCTTACCGACTAAAATAGTATCTAACAAACATTCCATATTTATCAGCACTTTATTGAAAACACTAGGGTAGCAACTCGACACACAACTATCTACGTCGATTATATTCCATGCTCAGACCAATGGACAAAAAAAAGTTGTGTCCATAATTGCTGGTAGAGTTGTTTTGCATGAAAAACAAAAACAGTGCAAAACATGGGATGGAATTTTCTTATACATTCATCATAGCTATAATCAAGAACACCGGTACAATTCTCTAGGCAAGAGTATGTTTGAAGTCTGTTATGGATTTCATCCCTTGATGTCTATTGACTTAATAAATCAACTGAAAAACTTGAACGAGATAGAACATGAACAACAAGAAATTGAAAAATCACACAATGCTAAAGATATGGATTATGCCATTGACAAATAAGCCTGAGAGATGTAATATTGAACTAGTGAGAAATCCAAATCGTAGCATGATATGCATTATGTGAAGTGTATCAGAAACTACAGATAAGTCAGTCAATTCTTCTTGACTACTACATGAAGTAAAATTTTCTTGATAAGCTAGGACAACTTTGTGCGCGTCTATGTAAATACATGCATACACTCCTTTTGGACGCACAATACGAAAGAAAACATGTAACTTTGGAGTGGAAAATACTCTCACATTACTCTATAAGTATTTATATTGTCTTTCACACAAGATGGATGTCGATAAGTACATCAAGTCATGTGTGGTTTGTGACATCATCAAGCCATTAAATCAATGAAAATGGTTGTGTACACCCTTTCCCGTTAGAATTCAACCATGGGAATCCATTTCATTGGACTACATGACTAGATATCCCATCACCGAAAAACAACATGAACATTCTTGGTAATGGTTGATAGATCCCCGAAAATGGTTTTCCTCATTCCTTGTAAGAATACTGGGACAACACAATATTCTGTGTAGTTTTTGTTCAAGCATGTTTGGAAACACTATAGCTTATTGACTAAAATCATCTCTAACAAAGATTCTAGGTTTGTCAACACCTTCTATAAAACACTATGGGACCAACTCAACACACTATTATCTATCCTGATCATGTTCCATGCTCAGCCAATAGAAATACAAAAGTTGTAAATCACAAGGTGGTACAGTTATTTATCATGCCCATCCACAAGCATCACAGAACATGGGATGAAACTCTCATGTACATTCATCATAGCTGTAATTGAGCACATTGGTACAATTCAACAAGATAAACTATGTTTGATGTATGTTATATAGTTAATCCCTTAACGCCTATTGAATTAGGACAATCAACAAGTTCGATAAAATAGACCATGAAAACCGAGAATTCGAAAAATAAATCAATGTCAAAGATATGTTTTGTGTGATTCAAAAATAATCATGAGAGGTGTTGGTTCGGTCTAGTGAGAAATCCAAATCCCAAAACGACATGCATCATATTCCACATTCATTCAAATTTGGGATCAGGTGTAGTTGCATCTTAAGAGGAAAATATTTGTTAGATTTCATAGGAATTCCAACACTTTACGATATGGTCCTTGCATTATTCTTGAGAAAGTTCGGGAAAATGATTTTAAGCTCCACATTCCAACATTTATGGGTTTGCATCCTATAATCAATGTAGAATTTATTTGATTGTATTTTCCACCACTTTAATAATAGATAAACTGAAGTCTTAAATATCTAGAAGACATCCATACATATGTGCAATAACCCCTTACCATCAACACCATTGTTGGAAATCAAGAACACCACACAAATATGCAAACAATTCCCTTGTCTTAGGTTACCAAAGCAAGACAAATCCTAGCTCAAGGAAAGTGATATCCTATCACCAAATTGGAGCATAATTTTACTGATAGGATTAGGCATGAAATCAGGACCTTTGTGACATAATAGGGAAGGTTTAATCCATTCTAGGGCTCTATTGGTTCCCTCAATAAGTTCCTAATCCCATTCAACTCCTTGGTTTGATCTGAGTCAAATTGACTCAGTCGAGCTTACAGATCTGACGATATATAGACTATGTTGACAGACACAATCTTATACAATATTTATTCATCATACATGCCCTATATAATTTGATGACTCCAGCACATGTGAGATGACTTTCTAAACAATCAAAAGGCATCAAGAAGATTCGTTCAATGTGACAACAATGTCTCTTCATGTTCTTCTAGCCAATAGATGCGAAGAAGATGGTTGGTCTCCTCAATCACATTATACCTTCATCTTTCTAGAACTAAAACATGATCAGTAGAAACCCAAGAATCCCTCATATTTGTATATATACTTGTATGGCGATATATGAGAGGGGTTGTTGTTCTTAACTGCACTAAGATGAGTCCCGAAAGAGAAGGGTTGATTAGTTACTCATGGTTCCTTCATTTCACATATATTCATGCAAAAGCATATTTTGACTCAGTAAACATTGATATAGGTTGTTTTATGGGGCTAATATACTTACGAC
>LPNX011076032.1:14581-31855 GCA_001517045.1 Pseudotsuga menziesii | reverse complement strand
TCAAATGCATCATTGTCTCAACTAGGAACTTAGTCACTATAATAGCAAATATATATAAAAGAAAAAAATCAAAATACAATGTTTGATATAAAACTTTCACATCATTAATTCAATTAATAAAAAAATTAAGCATGAAGAGATGCATAAACCCAACTAAAAACCTTTTCACAATATATATCATATCTTCGTTGAATAGCCTATGTTCTTCCTTCCTATTGCCGATGTTGCTTGGCATTGCATCCCTTCAAATATGGAGGTAGATTGTTGAAGATAAAGAAAGATGTTATAAGTGGTTAGCTAGAAGAGAAGAAAATGATAGGGGAATCTTTTTCATAAAAAAAATTAGAGTCTAATTAAATTTTAAAAACATTGATTTAATAGAAATGAAAAATTAACAAAATGGATGATGATTGCATTGAGAGGAGTGATCAAATATTTTTACTATTATTTTTTTCTAATTTAAATCTCAAAAAATTGCATCCCTCTAAGCTATTTTGTACATTTGAGTTTAACATAAATCTATGTTTGGTAATAAAATAAATGAACTTATATTCATGTTAACTTTATAAAATACTATTCATCAAATATCTTAAAATTTAAACTCTAAAGACATATAATTGATCATCTTATCCAATAAATCCTATAGCATATAGTTGGTCACTCTTCCCCTTTTACATCTTGTACAAGAATCTAGAATTTTTTCGAAAGAAACAACAAACGACCAAAGAGGTTTAGTTTCCAATCTATTGGATGTAGGAGGATTTAGAGTGAAAAACACAATGGAAAATAATTTTTTAGACTTAAACTTTGCTTGTGCCATTTGAACAATGCCATGAAAGAGTAGTGCATGTCTTTTCTTCCCTTATTACCAAACATGAACGCACAAAGTTGTTTTATTTAAAGAAGAGAACCAGTGGGTGATTGAATTGGACAAAAATTAAGACAGAGTTTTATGAAACTACAAGTATTATCATATATAGATTTATTTAAAGGAAAGAATAAGTGAGTGGATGAATTGAAAAAAAAATAGCAACTAACTAACTAGGTTTAGGCTCTACAAAATTGTGAAAATTGCATTTGAAACTACAAGTATTATCATACACAGATTTATTTAAAAGTAAGAATAAGTGAGTGGATCAATTGGAAAAAAATAGCAACTAACTAATAACTAGGTTTAGGCTCTCCAAAATGGTCAAACTTCGATTTGACTAAGATACTATGAACTACGGCCAAGTAGGTTTAATTTCACCAAAACTTACAAAATTGCATTTGACTCCGAGTTTTAAGCTCACCAAAACCGTAAACGTTGCATTTGAGAAAGATGTGGCAAAATACTGTCAATGAATGAATGACATGTAAGCTATGAAAAACTGACAGTTTCATTCCTATCTCATGGGGTGCCAAAATTATTTTGAACATGGAATAGCTTAGGAAAAGAAGCCCACTAACAAAATACCCTGAATATTGTGCCGCTCCGAACCAACCCAAATGCTATAAAAATGGATCGAAGTTCTGGATGACCACGAAATTTGACATGCTGTATTGAAAAATGGATCAAAGATAGGGATCCCTGGAAGTTTTACTTGTTAGAAAGATACAAGATTAACTACACTTCACTATTAAAAAAATTCCATAGATACCAATAGTACAGGTTTCAAGATCGTGGAAAAGTAATTAGTGAATAATCTTTCTGCGACAAAACTTCAAAATAAATAAAAATTACCATATATACCTGTTCTATGCTTCAAGATAATGGAAAAAATAATTAATGAATCAACAACAACAGAAAATTCAAAATCAAACAAATAGCAGCAGAGACACGTTCAACACGCACACATGTTGACGATTCGTACAAATCTAAAGTGCTAGAGAATACCAGTCGCTCCTAAAATGAGGACTGGTTCTACAACTTTGAATACTCGTGTAACAATATGAATCAATCACTCTGAAAGAACTATGACCACCACTGAGAGGATGGCGTTTCAATCGTCCAATTCCTTGAAGAAACTTTTAGGGTATGAGAGGTAGTAAAACTGAGATCATGGCCGGTTGTATTTTCGTCCCTGGCTAGTGACCAAGAAAGATATATGAAACTATATGAATCAACCAATCAATCAATAGATTTAAACTATCAAGGTGTTTTAGGTCATAATATTTTAAATTTTTTTACTAGCAAGTGGTAGAAAATTACCTTCTCCTTTTCCTATATGGTCTCATGCTCTGGTCTCTAGCATGGGCCTCTTCCAACTGGCACATGTTTTTGTACAATTCCTTCACCGTCTAAGGATACATGGATAACCAAGTAGGACACTCTCATCCTGACGTGTATTTCCTTTCCAAGGTTGCTCAGCCTCAGCACGGTTACATGAAAATCCGCCATCCAGTCCCATAACATTTTGTATCGTGGGATGTTCCATTCTAAATGCAAATAAATAGCTGTCAAGGTCAAACAAAAATAGCTGTACTAGTTTTCGTCAATTATTTCACCCACGAATTCATTCTTATAAATAGCATAGCCTCTTGATTCTTGCATTTCCGTGCCTTTATTTTTCATAAAGAAAGAAAAGATATGGCCAAGTATTTCATGGAGTTGCATTTCAAAAAGAAAACAAGAAGGATTGACAAATCAGTAACAGTGGGAAATATTGGAAGAATTGGAAAAATCGTTGAAAAATTCATTGGTCATTCAGTCTCAGACATTGCACATCCCGCAGATAATTACAACCATTTCGCTCGACCAAGAACATAAGGTAGGAAACCTTACCTTGCTCGCTTCGCAAAATGGAACGCCCCTCTACTCTCTGCGAGCCATTTGAGATAGAAAAAAATGAACAGGGCCGAGGCCCCATCAGAGTGTCGAGAGAATTTGTTAAAAAGCTCAACATTGATGATCTAGCGGGCTGTGCACGTAAAGAGAAGTTGGTATGCTCTGGAGGCAAAGGCTGGAGACCAGACACTTGAGACCATTTTGGAAGATATGCAATAATGAAGTGCAGCGTTGGGAAGTCAAGTCAATTGTGCAAATTGACAACCCAACACTGCAACTCAGTATTGGATATCTTCAAAAATGGTCTCCAGCGTTGGCCTTTGGAGCGTACCAACTTCTCGTGACGTGCATGGCCCCATCCATCATCAACGTTGAGCTTTGTAACAAATTCTCTGGACACTGTGATCCAGCCTCGGCCCTCGTCGTTTCTCTCTATCTCGAACGACTCGTAGAGAGCAAGGTGACATGTTATCGGTTCAGCTGAATGGCCGTAATTATCTACCATATGTATATGTACAATGTTTGAGACTGAATGCTCACCGAATTTTTGCATGAATTTTCCACATTTTTCGATATTTACCACTATTACTGGTTTGTCAATCCTTCTTGTTCTTCTTGTTAAAATGCAACACCATGAAACACTCGGCCATATCTTTTCTTTTTTTATGAAAAATATAGCCATGGAAATGCGAGAATCAAGAGGTTGGGTTATTTAATCGAACAAAAATAGTACAGCTATTTTCGTTTGACCTTGACATCTATTTATTTGCATTTTGCATTTTGAATGGAACATCCCACAATACAAAATGCGATGGGACTCATGTAATCACGCTGAGGCCGAGCAACCTTGGAAAGGAAACAGACGTGATTATCCGACATGATTATCCCTCCATCCTTAGTTAGTGAAGGAATTGAAAAAAATATGTGAAGGTTGTGTTTCAGGGTTGGTTAGTTCTTAAAATTGAGGTTGTGTTTCTGGATTGGTTGATAACAAGGGAAGAAAGATATGTGCAACTATGCGTGTTTCTTAGCATTGCACAGTAAAACAAGAATGATGATAAATAGATGGAGCATGTCTTTTCTTCCCTTATTACCAAACATGAAGGCACAAAGTTGTTTTATTTAAAGGAGAGAACCAATGGATGATTGAATTGGACAAAAATTAAGACAGAGTTTAATGAAACTACAAGTATTTGATAGCCAAAACCAAGCCGACTAAACTTAGGTTTAGGGATCAGTCGAAATTTTAAATTTTAAATTTTCACTTTTCACACCGACCACTTTTATTTTTCACCAGTCGGCTGAAACTTGTCTATGTCCGACTAGACAAGTTTACAAATTTTAGTCGGTCCTCCACTCGACCAAAATTAGTTCGACTTACTTGTCCGACCGGTGTTTACCTTGACCACTTTTACTTCAACCAAGTCGGCTCTTCGACCAAGTTGGTTGCTTCGACCAAGTCGGCTCTTCGACCAAGTCAGTAGCTTCTACCAAGTCGACTGCTTCGACCAAGTCTAGTCAGCTCACTTTGGTCGAAATCTGCAGAATATGTTTCTTAGTCTAAAGACTTAAGAAATTCAAATGCTTTTCACCTGTGAGTAAGATAGAGTAAAATAGACACATTTACAAATCCAAATAACTTATGAGAAACATATGCCCAAATATGTAGGAAGACTTGAGTCGACCAATGTGTCGTAAAAATTGGAACTTTCACGCGATGAGATTTTTTATGGGTTCTTTGATCTTTTACTTAACAGTAATTGTAAAAGACATTTACAGAAGTAAATCTGGAGATATGTGCGGCCAATCAATCATGCATTCAACCACAACTTATTTCATATATTAACTATAAGGAAATAACAAAGTAATACAAACTTGTCGGTTACAAACTGGTCGGTCCAGACTTGTCCGTCCAGACTGGTCGGTCCAAAAAGCTTCAGCTCTCCGACTAAATCACATGCAAAGAAGCTTGAGCTTCGACTTCTCTTTCTCACCCAGAGTTCCTCTGCTATCTAATGTCTCTCTTGTGTCTGTGTGACTGTAAACTGATTTACAATTTGCATCTTCTATTTATAGGCAATCTAAAAATTGCCATTAAAGATTGTAACAACTATCTACCTAACAACTTAGCTTCAGATATAAATTCAACTGGACTATGTTGCCTACTCATGGACTTTTCCTTCTTGTCAGACTGACAGACAAGATCTCGACTTGTACAGCCTCTGACAAAGTCGGCTGGAAGTCAAGTACAGATCTGTGAGTAATTACATTTTCCAACAGTATTATCATATAGAGATTTATTTAAAAGAAAAGAATTAGTGAGTGCATGAATTGAAAAAAAAATAGCAACTAAATAACTAGGTTTAGGCTCTCCAAAATTATGAAAATTGCATTTGAAACTACAAGTATTATCATACACAGATTTATTTAAAAGAAAGAATAAGTGAGTGGATGAATTGGAAAAAAAATAGCAACTAACTACTAACTAGGTTTAGGCTCTCCAAAACGGTCAAACTTGCATTTGACTAAGATACTGTGAACTACGGCCACGTCGGTTTAATTTCACCAAAACTGACAAAATTGCATTTGACTCCGAGGTTTAAGCTCACCAAAACCGTAAAACTTGCATTTGAGAAAGATGTGGCAAAATACTGTCAATGAATGAATGACATGTAAGCTATGAAAAACTGAGGGTTTCGTTCCTATCTGATAGGCTGCCAAAATTATTTTGAACATGGAATAGCTTCGGGAAAAAAGCCCACCAACAAAACACTATGAAGATTATGCCGCTCTGAACCAACCCAAATGCTATAAAAATGGATTGAAGTTTGTTAGGATATTTAGACACTTAGGAGTTAGTTAAGATCAACTTGTGTAATATATCCGTTAGGTAAAAGTGTGTTTTCTTTAGTATGCATTAGTATGCATTTGTAAATATTCTAATCCGACGGTCACGATATGTTCTATACATAGAGTGATCCGACGGTTCAACTTCTCTTAGATCATACCTACCATTGATCTGTGGCTTAACACCCAATTGGTCTATGATCTCTATTTAAAGAGCATAGAGGGTCCTTGGCTTGTTGATCGATTATGAGAAGCTCATGTAGCTTTTTTTCTTTTGCATAATAAATTGCTCCAAGTAGCTATTTGGCTGGGGCCGTGGACTGTTTCCCTCTCGAGGGTTTTAACCACGTGACAAACATTGGTGTATTGATCTGTGATCTATTTGTGTGAAGCGGCTATTCTTAGTGTTCGATCCTTTGGGAGTACCCTGTGTACCCTAACATGGTATTAGAGCTTTTATGAAGAGCCTCTTTCGGTTTTGATCAAGATCTGGAACCGGTGTTGCCGAAACTTTGCAAGGGTTTCTAGTTTTGGTTTTTCTGTGCATTTGTGGCCCATGGGAGTTGTTCCATTGCGTTCGGAGCACCATTTCCATTGGGAAATAGTTTTCATTTCACCGAAAACCGTTTTCGTTTGCTCCAGAAACACCCATTTCAGCAAATCTGAAAGTATAATGTTACAGTGACGGATTTGTTTTATTTTTTTTATAAATCTCTCATATTTTATCAGTTTATTCTTAGATCTTTTATTTTTTAGTCTCGGACTATTTTTTTCCCTCACTGTGTATGCTCTTTTCCGTGCACCTTACGCGATCGAGGCGAATCAGAAACAGTAAGGAAAAGTTTTTTTGTCTTCTCGGCTACGTATGCTCTTTGCCATGCACCTTGTGCGATCACGGCAAATCAGAAACAGCGAGAAAACTTGAAAACGTATACTTTCCGGGTAAGCTAACAAAGATCTAACTCCATTGTGTGGAAAAAGTTTTTTTGTTTTTTTGTTTTTTTGTTTTTTTGTGATTTGTAGGAAAAGAAAGCAAGCACAAAAAACGAGAGCGAACAAAAAAAAAAAAACCCTTCCTCTTTCCATACTTTTACGTACCTATTAAACTTAGCTCACTTGGTCCAAAGTTGCTTTACACCTTGATAAGTCTTGAGTTCAAGTCTCATTAAGGTACTTTTTAGTGCATGCAATTTCTATTTTCAAGTTACTTTATTGTAAAAGTGCATCTCACATTAATAAAATAAAATAAAAGTGAGTCACTTAAGTCTTTTAATTTATTGCCGCACTATTTAAAAGTATATTATTGTAAAAGTGAACCTCACTTATTCTACAAAAGTGATTCACTTCAAAGCAACTTTATTGTAAAGTGATTTTCAAAGGTTGATCCTTGGAAGAGGGGGGTTCTTTTTTTAGTTGGTCAAGTTAATATCTGTCACGTCACTATTGGGGACATCTTCAACATTTCCTTTGATCAAGCATAACTTCATCATCCGGAATCCGTTTTAAGTGTTGTATTTTTTAAAACCGCATATTTTTTCGAGCTCTTTGCATCTAGATAGTTAGTTTCTGTTCTTTCATCCAGTATTTTATAGTATGGCTGCCCCTTGTGATATTATACTTACAAGTTCTAACTATTTCTCATGGAAATCTCATATGGAGGATGTTCTGCGAAGTAGGGGACTTTTCAGGATAACCTCAGGGAAAGAAACAGAAACCACTGATGATGATAAGAAAATTAAATGGGAAAATAGATGTGATGAAGCTCGTGGATTGATTGGGATGGAAATCTCTATTGATTTGCGATTCCACATATCTGACATTGATGAACCTAATAAAGCTTGGGAAAAATTGGAATCTGTATTTGGTAAACACAATGAAATTCGGGGTCATCAACTTGAGAATGAGTTGATTTCCTTGAATCCCAATGATTTTTCATGCATTCAAGACTATTTATCTAAGTATAAAACTCTTAGACTATTATGTGCAGAATGCAAGATTAAGAAAGAAGACAAACAATGCATTTATCATATTCTTTCCAAACTTGGACCTACATATTCTGTTTTTGCATCTACATTATACTCCATGAAAGAATCCTTACCAACAGCTAGCTATCAAGAGCCTATCCTTGAATCCTTTTGTGATTCCTTAATTAAAGAGCAAGATAAGCTCATTCATCTTGGAATACTTAACAATGCAGATACATCTGGGAAAGCTTTATTGTCCCAACAGAAGAAAAAAAAAAGTCCAAGCCTCCCAAGAAACAAAATTCTCACAATAATAAGCCAAACAACAAGTGTCCCAAACCCTCTCAGTCAGCTCCTCCTTCAAAAAATGACAAAGGATCCAAGCAAAAAGGAAAGAAGACTGAGCGTCATTGCAATTTTTGTGGAAAATATAATCATGATGAATCTAAATGTTTTAAGAAGATGGCAGCCTTGGAAGCAGTAATGAAGAAGCACCACATCAGCCTAGATTCGTCTTCAGAATCTAACACTCATGGACATGCACTTTGTGCTTCTGGTTACTCTTATACTGCATATTTTTCTTCTACCTCAAATGAATGGCTCATTGATTCTCTAGCATCTTATCATATGGCTAAGGATAAAGCCATCTTTTCTACTATGCATGAATATAACACCAAACAAATATTTGTTGGTGATGATAGATCTCTAAGTGTTGTAGGATCTGGAACAGTTCCAGTAGAAAATGGTCATTTTAGTGATGTACTATGTGTTCCAAAAATTTCCTGCAATTTGTTATCAGTCTATCAAATTACTCATTCAGGTGAAGGTAAAACTGTGACGTTTACACCTCACCAAGTTGTAATCAAGGATTTTAAAAATCCTTAAAATATCCTTGCTACTGGAACTGTTGATGATATTACCAGGTTGTATAAATTTAACAACTTTGGGTCATCACCTTTTCCTTCTGTTTTTGTTGCTCATAGTGATAACTTGAGCAAACTTTAGCATGAGTGATTTGGTCACTTAAATTATCGCTCATTGCAACAACTATGTAAAGACAATATGGTGACTGGTCTTCCGCTGGTATCTTGCAAGGATGGTGTTTATTCCGGTTGTGTACTCAAAAACATCATCGGGACAGTTTTGACAAATGTGCCTCTTGGCACGCCTCGGTTCCCTTAGATCTTGTGCATAGTGACTTGTGTGGTCCTCTTCCATCTGCTTCCTTTTTTGGTTTCAAATATTTCTTAACTTTCATTGATGACTACTCCAGACGCACTTGGGTTTACTTCCTAAAACTTAGGAGCGAAGTATTTAACATGTTCTTGGCCTATAAGGCCCTTGTTGAAAAACAATCTAGTCATCAAATTATTAAGTTAAGATCTGAGAATGAAGGAGAATATGTTAACAATGAGTTCACTACTTTTTGCACTGAACAAGGAATCCAACAACAGCACACTGTTCCATATACACCACAACAAAATGGTGTAGCTGAATGGAAAAACTACACTTTAAAAGAAATGGCTAATTGCATGATCCAATTTAAGGGACTAAGTCTTCAATATTGGGCTGAGGCCATAAATTGTGCAAATTACATAGTTAATCGCACACCCACTAAAGTTTTACATGATATAACACCGGAAGAAGCATGGAGTAAAATTAAACCAGATGTAAGTCACTTTCGTGTGTTTGGTTGTGAAACATGGGCTCACATTCCGGATGAAAAACGGAAAGCATTGCAGTCTAAAAGTGAAAAGTGCATATTTGTTGGATATTCTGAAGATGTAAAAGGTTATAGACTTCTTCAGCCACATTCTCATGATATAATCATTAGAAGAGATGTTAAATTTGATGAAAATCTCTTGGCCTGCGAGCCTAACTTGGCGGGTGTGCCATCTTTGGCCTACAAGCCTGATTCGACGATTGTGCCTTCTTCTTCTTCTTCTTCCAGCTTCCTTGACAGGTTTCCAACTCCAGTTTCTGATAATGACAGTGAGGATGAAAATCCACCTCTTCCTACTCATGTTCCTCCAATTGCACCAGCACCAATACTTCCTCTATGGGTCCATTCAACATGTGAAGCAGCTGGTGATCTTGTCGGTGATCCTAGAGATCACCAAGAGCGTTCTCAGTTTTAGTGAGCCTCTTCTCTTTTGGCTCAAGTTTCCGAGAATCATGATCCAAAAACTTTTGTAGAAGCTTCAAGAAATCCAGATTGGGATGCAGCTATGGATATTTAAGAATATCGCTCCTTAATGGTGAACGATACTTGGGATCTTATTCCTCTTCCAAAAGGAAGAAAACTTGTCAGATGTAAATGGGTCTACATAACTAAGTATGCATCAGATGGAAGTGTTGAAAGACTTAAGGAAAGGTTAGTTGCCAAAGGTTTTTCCCAAGTTGAAGGGATTGACTACAATGAAACCTTTGCCCCTGTAGAGAAAATGAACTCCATCCGCCTTGTTCTTTCCCTTGCAGCCTTACATAACCGGGAAGTCCATCAAATGGATGTTAAGTCTTCCTTCTTACATGGTAATTTACATGAGGAAATTTACATGGAACAACCTCCTGGATATGTTCAGAATAACTCTAGCCTTGTCTGTCTCCTTAAGAAATCCTTATATGGCCTTAAGCAACCTCCTAGAGCTCGGTATGCCAAAATGGATAGCTTTCTCCTTGACACTGATTTTTCTAGATGTCATTCGGACCCCAATGTCTATACCAAGAAAGTAGGAAACCATCTCATCATACTTGTTCTTTATGTTGATGATCTTATCCTTACTGGTAGTGACCCTAACCTTATAACCCATGTGAAATCCAGTCTTAAGCAAAATTTTGAAATCTCAGACTTAGGACATTTGCATTATTTTCTTGGTCTCCAAGTCTTGAAAACCAAAGAAGGAATCTTTCTTTCCCAGTCTAAGTATGCTTGTGACCTTCTTCGTCGCTTCCACATGGAAGATTGTAAACCAGCCCCTTCTCCCTTCCAGTATGGAGTCAAACTTTCTACCACTTGTACTTCCCCTAAAGTAGATGCCACCTTGTATCGTCAGCTTGTTGGTAGTCTTTTATACTTGACTCATTCCCATCCTGACCTTTCCTTTGCCGTTGGTCGTGTTGCCCGTTACATGCAAACTCCTCATGAAAGTCACTGGAAAGCAGCAAAAATAATACTTCGCTATATTCAAGGTACAATTCAGTTTGGGATTCATTACAGTACAGGGGGGAAACTTTTGTTGGTTGGTTTCACTGATTCAGATTGGGCCGGTGATCCTGATGATCCGAAGTCTACTGTAGGTTATGTTTTCAGTCTGGGATCTGGACCTATCACTTGGGCTTGTAAGAAACAACAAGCTCTTGCTCTTTCTTCAACAAAAGAAGAATATCGAGCCACAGTTAATGCCAGTCAGGAAACTTTATGGCTTCGACAGATCCTTTCAGAGTTTGGTTTCGAGCAGCAGCAGCCTACTCCACTTTGGTGCGACAATCAAAGTGCCATCAAGCTTGCCAAAGATCCAGTTCTACATCAGCGCAGCAAACACATTGAGCTACACATGCACTTCATCAAAAATCTTGTTCATGATCGTGTTATTGAAGTGCTCTATTGTCCTACAGATGATCAAGTTGCAGACATCTTCACCAAGACTCTTACAGAAGCGAAGTTTTCTAAACTTCGGTCTATGTTAAGAGTTCATGAATGTGTCCTCAAGGGGGGATAGGCTCTAATGCCTCCTTCCTTCTCCTAATAGTGTCACTTTTGTAAATCCTTCAATCCTGTCCCAAGTTGTTCTTAAGGGGGGATGTTAGGATATTTAGACACTTAGGAGTTAGTTAAGATCAACTTGTGTAATATATCCGTTAGGTAAAAGTGTGTTTCTTTAGTATGCATTACTATGCATTTGTAAATATTCTAATCCGATGGTCACGATATGTTCTAGACATAGAGTGGTCCGACGGTTCAACTTCTCTTAGATCATACCTACCATTGATCCGTGGCTTAACACTCGATTGGTCTATGATCTCTATTTAAAGAGCATAGAGGGTCCTTGGCTTGTTGATCGATTATGAGAAGCTCATGTAACTTTCTTTCTTTTGCATAATAAATTGTTCCAAGTAGCTATTTGGATGGGGCCGTGGACTGTTTCCCTCTCGAGGGTTTTAACCACGTGACAAACATTGGTGTATTGATCTATGATCTGTTTGTGTGAAGCGGCTATTCTTGGTGTTCGGTCCTTTGGGAGTACCCTGTGTACCCTAACAAAGTTCTGGATGACCACGAGCTTTGACAAGCTGGATTAAAAAATGGATCAAAGATAGGGATACCTGGAAGTTTTACTTGTTAGAAAGATACAATATTAAGTACACTTCACAATTAAAAAAATGCCATAGATACCAATAGTATAGGTTTCAAGATCATGGAAAAATAATTGGTGAATAATCTTTCAGCCACAAAACTTCAAAATAAATAAAAATTGCCACATATACATGTTCTACGCTTCAAGATCATGGAAACAATAATTAATGAATCAACAGCAACAAAAAATTCAAAATCAAAGAAATAGCAGCAGAGACACGTTCAACACGCAAACATGTTGACGATTCATACAAATCTAAAGTGTTAGAGAATACCAGTCGCTCCTAAAACGAGGACTGGTTCTACAACTTTGAATACTCCTGTAACAATATGAATCAATCACTCTGAAAGAACTACGACCACCATTGAGAGGATGGCGTTTCAATTGTCCAAATCCTTGAAGAAACTTTCAGGGTATGAGAGGTAGTAAAACTGAGATCATGGCTAGTTGTATTTCCGTCCCTGGCTGGTGATCAAGAAAGATATATGCAACTGTATGAATCAACCAATAAATCAATAGATTTAAACTATCAAGCTGTTTTAGGTCGTAATATTTTAATTTTGTTTACCAGCAAGTGGTAGAAAATCACCTTCTCCTTTTCGTATATGGTCTCAAGCTTCGGTCTCCAGCATGGGCCTCTTCCAACTAACACATATTTTTGTTCAATTCCTTCACCATCCAAGGATACAGGGATAACCAAGTCAGACACTCTCAGCCTCACGTGCATTTCCTTTCCAGGGTTTCTCATCCTCAGCACGGTTACATGAAAATCCGCCAGCCAATCCCATAACATTTTGTATCATGGGATGTTCCATTCAAAATGCAAATAAATAGCTGTCAAGTTCAAACAAAAATAGTTGTACTAGTTTTCTTCAATTCCTTCACCGACGAATTCATTCTTATAAATAGCACAGCCTCTTGATTCTTGCATTTCCATGCCTTTATTTTTCATAAAGAAAGAAAAGATATGGCCAAGTCTTTCATGGAGCTGCATTTCAAAAAGAAAACAAGAAGGATTGACAAATCAGTAACAGTGGGAAATATCGGAAGAATTGGAAAAATCGTGGAAAAATTCATTGGGAATTGAGTCTCAGATAATTACAACCATTTCGCCCGACCAAGAACATAAGGTTGGAAACCTTACCTTGCTCGCTTCACACAATGGAACGCCTCTCTGCTCTCTGCGAGCCATTTGAAATAGAAAAAAATGACCAGGGCCAAGGCCCATCAGAGTGTCGAGAGAATTTGTTACAAAGCTCAACATTGATGATCTAGAGGGCCATGCACGTAAAGAGAAGTTGGGGAAGTTGGTATCCTCCAGAGGCAAAGGCTGGATACTAGACGCTTGAGACCATTTTGGAAGATATCCAATAATGAATTGCAGCTTTGGGAAGTCAAGTCAATTTTGCAGGCTAGGCGTCTTGATCTCTAGTATGTACCCTATTCTATTAAAAAACAAGTATCTAGAGACTTTATTTTTTGTTTATGTTTCTAAACAAGTACCATATAAACAAGTATCTAGAGACTTTATTTTCTATTTATGTTTCTATATGGTACTTGTTTAGAAACATAAACAGAAAATAAAGTCTCTAGATACTTGTTTTTTAATAGAATAGGGTGCAAACTGGAGATCCAGACGCCTCGTGTGCAAATTGACTACCCAACACTGCAATTCGGTATTGGATATCTTCAAAAATGGTCTCAGCGTTGCCCTTTGGAGCGTACCAACTTCTTATGACGTGCATGGCCCCGTCCATCATCAACGTTGAGCTTTGTAACAAATTCTCTGGACACTCTGATCCAGCCTCGGCCCTCGTCGTTTCTCTCTAGCTTGAACGACTCGTAGAGAGCAAGGTAACATGTTATTGGTTCAGTTGAATGGCCGTAATTATCTGCCATATGTACAATGTTTGAAACTGAATGCTCAGTGAATTTTTGCATGAATTTTCCACACTTTTTGATATTTACCACTGTTACTGGTTTGTCAATCCTTCTTGTTGTTCTTGTTAAAATGCAACACCATGAAACACTGGGCCATAACTTTTCTTTTTTTATGAAAAATATAGCCATGGAAATGCAAGAATCAAGAGGCTGGGTTATTTAATCGAACAAAACTAGTACAGCTATTTTCGTTTGACCTTGACAACTATTTATTTGCATTTTGCATTTTGAATGGAACATATCACGATACAAAATGTGATGGGACTCATGTAATCGCGCTAAAGCCGAGCAACCTTGGAAAGGAAATGCACGTGATTATCCCTCTAGGATGAAGGAATTGAAAAAATATGTGAAGGTTTTTTTTCAGGGTTGGTTGGTTCTTAAAATTGAGGTTGTGTTTCCGGATTGGTTGATAACAAGGGAAGAAAGATATGAGCAACTATGCGTGTTTCTTAGCATTGCACAGAAAAACAAGAAAGACGATAAATAAATGGAGCAGATCCAATCAAATAGAAGCGTTGAATTCCTTCATAAACCAACAAGGATTATGATTGTCCATTTCATCAAATATCGCATCAATCCCTTTAACTAACACCCCATTTGAATTTTCGTCCCTGGTTGGTTGATAACAAGGGAAGAGATATATGTGCAACTATGCGTCTTTCGTAGCGTTGCACATTAGAGAAAACAAGGAGGAAAAATCGATGGATCTGATCCACTCAGGTAGAAGCGTTCAAATCTTTCATATAACATTCATCCTCGGTCAAATTGTCCAGGAAATCCAATATCTGTGACTCTGACTCCTACATTTGTACTTGTTATGCCTTAGAGAACAAGTATTTTGTTATGGCGGAGCAGTTTTTCATGTCTGTGTTACCCATCCTCTGGCTGGCATTGGCAGAGATGAAAAACTGCTCTCGCACAACAAAATACTTGGTGCCTACCTATTGTAAATAATTTTGAGAAAGTGCAGTGGCAGGCATCAATCCTCTGTGGTATGTAGGAGGAATCAGAGTGGCAGACTCAATGCTCAGGAAATTTTTGGACGGTTTGATTGTCTCTCAGTTCCAGTCATCTGAGCTGGAAATTCTAGTGCATGTCTTTCCTTGGCTTATGACAAACCAGGATTACGACACAAGGCTCTATTTAAAGGGAAGAATAGATTGGTCAATGAGTTGGCGGCTAGGTTTAAGCTATGTTATGAAAAAAAAATACTTTTAAGGTCAACAATATGGTCAAACTTGCATTTGTGTTTTGATAAAGAATATGGTCAAACTAACTTGTATTTGTGGTTTCAAAAAATTGGAAAAGTCAGCTTTCTTATTTTGTAAAATAGAAATATAATTATGTTTTAATTTCAATTTTAATGGTGAAAATAGACTTCTCACTTTTGAAAATATTTAACATATTTAAAATTCCAAAAACTTGATAACTGTAATTTACTTAAATTTTAAAAAATTCCAACTACATTATATTAAAATTGTGCCTAAAAAATAAAAAAATCAAACTATTTCAATCCAATTCATAGAATTTTTAAACTATTCAGTGGTTTCCACGGTTAAACATCGAATGTGATATTGATTTAAGGTTTTTAGCAATTTTCAATTGAGATAGCTCCATGCATTGTATATTGAAAAGTAGGTGGTCATACGGTCAACAATTGCTTTAATTTAGTTGGCTGATTTTGTTTGAAATTTAGTGTTTTATAATAATTTTATTTATATATCTATAATCCTATAAGCCGATTTGGGTTTGACCAAAATTTGATTGAGTTTTCTAATTTATAGCTATATATGCAAATTCAATAGATGCTAATGGAGTAAGCTAATATTTAGAGATTTGCATTTTCTTCTACGTTTTAGTAGGAATCTAAAAAAAACTAAAATGGTTGGATTATACAATTTTAGCAACCCAAAGCTACTATTTCAACAATTTATGTCGGATTTTAGTTAGAAAATTGAGTGGAATACTAATGCAAATCCTCAAAACATTATGCAGATGTTAATGTTTCCCATTTCTATCATGGATTTCAGCTTTGGTTAATTTAAGATAATCAAACAATGATAATCAAGTTGAGAGGCCCTCTAAGTCAAGGGAACTATTTAAACATAATCTTTCTCAAGGGAATGAGAGAAACGATTGAAGGTTCTTTATGCATGTGTAAGTTACGAGACACCTACTTCAATGCACATGGAAAATAAGTCAATCAATCTGAAGTAAGCCTTTCATTATTTCGTTTGTATGCCTAATAACATGAATTATTATATTATTTCATCATTTGTTGGGGAAAATTGTATATTATATTTATAGGTGTTTATATTTTAGAATTTGGGGTGGACTATTACGTATTGTTTTTTTCAGATTGAATAAAGATGAGACAAGTGTACTCTTGAAATTGATTTTATAAGCATAGTTCTAAATTCGAAATAAAATTTTTAATAAAGGGCTGATGCACAATCATGGACTCCTTTAAGGACACTTTAGATGCCACATAATACTGGAATAAACGGAAAACTCTGATTTTAGGTGACAATTAGGGGTACTTCCCTAACTTATTTGAAGATGAAGTAAAAAGAGAAAAGATAGGTAATTGAATCAGATTTCATACCATATAGGTTTTATGCAGAGAAAATATGTGCAAATGATTATAAAATTAGCTTCCGTTAAAGTGGGTTTTCAAATTTCCAGCACATCTGAACATATATGTTTGTGCGGGTGCAGCAATATATGAGGTAAATGATGTCCATTTGGGATAAAATCTTGCAGACATATAAAGGACATATGGGCCTAGTGCAACACTATTTATTTGGAATTTTTCATGAATTGTTTATTTTATTATTAATTATTGAAGTCAGAAAAGCTTGAAATTAAAATCTTATGTGCGGGTGCAACACTTTAGGGGAAAAAATTAATGAAATCCTTGATTTCTTAATATAATATCACAGAGCTTGATCTCATCCAGTGCACCATATAGTTTTTATGGGAAATGGTGATGGAAATCAAAAGTTATACAACAAACAATCGATGTATGTATTCTTGAAAACTAACGTGTGTCATTTAGAAAAATAATTATAAATAAATAAAACATAGTTTTGAAGGAAAAAATTATATATTTAGAATCGTCATTTCGTACTCTACAATATCGTACATTTTCATAAAAAAATATTGTGTATGTCATATCAAAACACGGGATATAATCTGAGCATATTGATAGAGTTCTAAAAGACAAGCAATAGCCCAGGTTGATTTGTCCTAGCCAATAGGTTCGGTATTCTGAAGCTGCTTCCAAACCTTATGCCAAACCTTAATCCTGCCAATTATTTAAATTTTCAAATAACGCATATGCGATATAGCTTATCCATATTGCATATGCGATATATCGCATGTGTGTTATATCACA
>LPNX011075970.1:4308-16068 GCA_001517045.1 Pseudotsuga menziesii | reverse complement strand
ACCTTGAGCTTGTGCCATGTGCTCTATTTTGAAATAAGCACATGGCATCAGATCAAGGAAAGCTAGCGACTGCTAGCGTTCCTTCTAGCAAAAGCATTTTCTTCTAGGATAATAACACATACTTATGCTAGAAAGAAAGCTAGTAGTTGCTAGCTTTCCAATAGAAAAATCCTGTCCATGGTGATTGGTGGTTGCTAGCTTATACCTTGAGCTTGTGCCATGTGCTCTATTTTGAAATAAGAACATGGCAAAAGATCAAGGAAAGATAGCGACTGCTAGCTTTCCTTGTATCATAAGCATTTTCTTCTAGCATAAACACACATGCTTATGCTAGAAGGAAAGCTAACAGTCGCTAGCTTTCCAATACAAAAACTCTGTCCATGGTGATTGGTGGTTGCTAGCTTATACCTTAAGCTTGTGCCATGTGCTCTATTTTGAAATACGAACATGGCAAAATATCAAGTAAAGCTAGCGACTGATAGCTTTCCTTGTAACATAAGCATTTCCTTCTAGCATAAACACACATGCTTATGCTAGAAAAAAGCTAACAGCCGCTAGCTTTCCAATACAAAAACCCTGTCCATGGTGATTGGTGGTTTCTAGCTTATACCTTGAGCTTGTGCAATGTACTATATTTTGAACGAATGCTACATTTCCTTCTAGCATAAGCATTTCTTCTAGCATGACACACATGCTTATGTTAGAAGGAAAGCTAGCAGTCGCTAGCTTTCCAAGATGTAATTCCTATAATGACATTAAAGGGGTTAAATTTGACAAACACCCCTATCCAAGATGTAATTCCTATAATGACATTCGATAGACATGACATATTTATTTTTGCCAACATGTAATTCCTATAATGACGTTAAAGAGAGACAGTACAAAGCAGCGGACTATCCATAAAATAATGATAGTTGTTCTGAGTCATCATTGTTATGTATGGATATTGATCAGTGTATTGTTTTGATGATCCATTTAGATGAAGTTGTAAAGACAATAGTTTGATATATGGGCCACTGAACTTGTGAGAAGTGCCCTGGTAAAACAAGACTATTTAACTTGAGACTGGACTTTGAAGGTAGATGGCACGCTTGTCTGACTCCGGTAAGTATTGTTCCCTTCAAACTTGAAAATTTGCTATAATTACTTTCTTTCGAGTATTGAACATATATATGCAGATGAATAAAACTCATCCATTATATATTCACACAAACTATTGGTTGTCCTATGATCTATCAATGGGAGAGTCGAGTACCATGATCAGTCTTAATGGTCCCATTTCTAAGATTTGAAAATCTATTATACAACAATATTTAATCTACCAAGAGCTTGAAATTCAATTCATTCTCTATGCCAGGCATTGCCAAGAATTATTAGTGCACAGTTCCTATGCTGACTATTCTTCGACCTATGGCCTGACTTTATTATTATCAATCTTTTTATTACAAGGCGATGATCACTAATTGAAATCATTGTATAGGGAGTACTCAAATCCTTTCCTTTCTGTCGGCATACTCTGTCCAGAACTGAAATATGTTATTTTTGCTTTGATCTAAAAACTTTCTTCCACAAGGCTGATTGATTTCTTATGCAGATTGAATATTTGTTGAACATATATATAGAATATTCAATTTTCCCGAGCACACTGGGAAATAAAAATATTTAGAGCATCTTCTTTAGGTTTGGAGATTGCTGTCAAAATAATAATGCAACGATCAAACTAACTTGCAAAATCAGATCATTATAAGCCCAAAATTTAACTTGTAAGACCAAGACTATATTTGTGAATGGTTGCTATGGATGTTTCCTTTTTCCTGCATGTTGAGAATATCATTACCAGGATTTATGAGTTTGTATTGTTATTGGCACTCAGACCCCACATTATTCCATTCAATTCAACGCAGTGACTACGTTTATTTTCAAAGTAAATAATTAGTAGACATATTTTCTTTCGTTTGTACTGCCAATCTGCTAGAAGACCGACCACTGCTCACTGATTCCTGGGTGCATTGCTGGTTGAAAAACTAAAGAGATTGAGCTGTATTGGAAGATGAGAAACCTAAGTACTGTACTTCCTTGAAGCCTGTACCAAGTCGCTTAAGTAGTCCTAGTCCCCTTGTTGTTACAACTATGTTTGAAATTCATGCAGGCAAGCATTCTTTGACATTGGTGTTCGTGGAAACAAAAAATGGATCTGATTGATTGGAATACTGGTTGTGTTCCAATAGGTTTCCACTGTTCCAGCAACCAGTATTCATGGAGACAGAAGCCAAAGGAGCGTGAGAAAACATTGAGGTCTTTCAAGATTGGGCTCACTCCTATTCTTGTTGCTATAGATGTTGTTGCTTGTGGTCTTGATTTTCCACAAGTTGCTCATGTTCTTAGTTCTAATTTGCCAAATGACATTGATGATTATTGCATCGCATAGGGCATACAAGTTGTGATTTGTTTATTTCCTTCCTCCATGAAGGTAATTTTAATATAGCTAAGTCTCTTGCTGAGCTTACGTAAGAATCAAACCAATAGGTACCTTCATGGTTTTCAGCTTATGCTTCAAGATGTGGAATTATAGAGCTGAATGGCTGGGAAGAGAGAGCTGGAATAGTAGAGCAGAATAGTTTACAGAGAGGCAGAGTTTACAGAACAGAACAGCACAGATGAAACAGAGCAGAACAAAATGGAACAGGACGGGACGAAACAGAGCACACAGCTCTTCAATTTAATTCTCATTATCATAATCAAAATGAATATAATACAATCATACATAAGAGATGTCTCGTTAAGCGAGAGACTCAACAATTACACCTGTCATATGTCAGTGATGCAACTTCATGCATTCAATGCCGATAATTTAGAAGACCAGAGAGAAAGATATACAAGTTGTGATTTGTTTATTTCCTTCCTCCATGAAGGTAATTTTAATATAGCTAAGTCTCTTGCTGAGCTTACGTAAGAATCAAACCAATAGGTACCTTCATGGTTTTCAGCTTATGCTTCAAGATGTGGAATTATAGAGCTGAATGGCTGGGAAGAGAGAGCTGGAATAGTAGAGCAGAATAGTTTACAGAGAGGCAGAGTTTACAGAACAGAACAGCACAGATGAAACAGAGCAGAACAAAATGGAACAGGACGGGACGAAACAGAGCACACAGCTCTTCAATTTAATTCTCATTATCATAATCAAAATGAATATAATACAATCATACATAAGAGATGTCTCGTTAAGCGAGAGACTCAACAATTACACCTGTCATATGTCAGTGATGCAACTTCATGCATTCAATGCCGATAATTTAGAAGACCAGAGAGAAAGATCCAGCGCTCTTACTAAAGAATCATAGAATATCGTAGGCATGGGAGATCATATTTGTCTCCTTAAGAATCTGATATTGCAGAAAGATGGATGTCAAGTCATTTCCCTTGTGGGTATGGGGGGGCTCGGTAAAACCCTTCTATCTCAAAATCTATTCAAAAGCGAAAGGGTCCAACACGGTTTTGACTACTTGGTATGGCTGGCTTTATCACACAGCTTTGTAGTTGAACAATTGTTGCTGGAGATGTGAAGCCAAATCAAACTTCGAGTGAATGAAAATCAAGATCAGACAGAGGATGTTATAAAAAAAATTCATCAACATTTAAAAGACCGCCGTTGTTTAATTGTTCTGGATGACGTGTGGCACAGGGATGTTTTGGAGAAAATTGGTTTGCCATTGGAAAAGGAATCTAAAATGAAGATCTTGCTCACGACACGTAATAGAAAAGTTGCAGAAGCTATGCCGCCTCCTTATGGCATCCAAACCCTGGAGTCTTTATCCTCGGAAGACAACATGAAGCTGTTTTGCATTCATGCTTTCCCTGAACGGTGTGCAGACAAGAGTCCTCCAAATGAGCTGAGCAGCTTAGCCCTCAGAATTGTAGAAAAATGTGTCGGATTACCCCTGGCTATTAAAACAATAGCAGCTTCTATGGCAAAAGTAAGGAGGCTTCCAAATGACTGGGAAAGGACCTTGAATTGTCTACTTGTAGTAGATGCGATGAGCGAGAGCGTTATGGCGTCCCTCAGGTTAAGTTATCAAATTTTTCCCAATCATCTTAAGCTTTGTTTTGTTTACTTCTCAGTCTTTCCTAAAAATACTCAAATAAAGTTCGACTATTTACTGCATGCTTGGACATCTGAGGGGTTTACTCCAGAATGAAGAGAAGAAGCATTCGATGTAGCACGCTCATACATCGACGAACTTATTGATTGATGCCTCCTTGAGGTTTCAAAGGTTAGTGGGGATGGGTGAGTGAAATATTGCAAAATGCATGATTTATTGCACGATTTAGCCATTTCCGAATCCCACAAGCAAGCCAAACGTCTGTTAATGCCAGGAAAGGAATTTTGAATGAATTGCCACTAAGTGAGTGCGTGGACCTCCGTAGGATTTCATTGATTAAAAATAGTATATCGACAATCAATGGAACCCTCCAGTGTGTAGGGATCCGCACTCTTTTGCTATGGAATAATACCCATCTTAGATCAATTTCTGCAAGTTTTTTAACTAATGTGAAATATCTAGCTGTATTAGATTTAAGCGAGACTTCTATTGCTTCATTGCCGGAAAGTGTAGGGAATTTGAAACATTTGAGATTCTTGAATTTATCCCAGACAGAGATAGAGAAGTTACCTAAATCATTGGCTCATGTACGAATCCTCCTGTTTCTTGATGTTAGTGGGTGCAAACATCTATGTGAGCTGCATTCGGGCATAGGTGAACATAAGTCGATGCTTTTCGATGACCCTTTCCATGTGTATAGAGATGTTTGAGATAGTCGTTATGTATTGATGATATCCAGATGCATTTCAATCGATGATGATGATGCCTCCCTAGCTAAGAGGGACTGGTGTTGTAGTAGTCGTGTGAGGCTCATCCTCACAAGTCGACCCTAAAAGAGAACACAAGTCGGCCCAAAAAAGAGACAAAACAAGTCAAGTCAACCCCAAATGAAAAATTAAATTGTTGGCAACTTACACTATAAATAGGAGGCGCCTCACTTCATTTTCACATCAAGCGCTCAAGCAAGTTCACTCAAGTGAGGAGAGAAATTCACTACATCTAGGAGAAGACTAATTTTGGGGATTTTCAATCTTGGAGAAGTTTCTCTTTGTGTTTCTTGGTTTTATGCTACTATCATCCGAATGTACATCTATCTATAAATGATTTATCTCTCTTGGTATGGCGAGCTCAGGGGTGACATTATTTTGTCTATGGTTGGGAGATGATCTTTGATCATTGTGGTTAAACAAGCTCCACATTCGTTTTGTTTTTGGTCTTTGTCTTTCTTTTAGTGATCCTAGTTATGCAGATGTCAAAATCTAACATAGAAAACTACAAAGAAAGAGAGGAACGTGAAGCGCTGAGCAAAGGTCAAATGCTTTTTTTTCCTAACATTAATGGAGATTCATTTTGTAGATTCAAAATTCTCCTGACCTCAAGGAGATTTATGAGGCAATTAATAGTATGATGGAAAAAATCAAAGATGGTATTTGTCAAAAGGATCCTACGTTGGCCTTCTTCAAACAAATCCAAGTTACTTTATATAATAAGGGGGATAAGTTGAATACCCTTTTTACCTAGCTACAACTACATCCCACCCAAAATGGTATGAGGAGAGATTGGCAAGAGTGCCACCTATACATGATTCTACAACAAATGAGGGGTTCAAAAATACATCTCCAATATGTATACTCTATAAAGGAGGAGACAATAATCCAATAATAGATAATAATAATAATAATAAAATTAAATCAGCAAAGGAACTCCTAAAGTACATTAGTACATTAGAGACCAAGGAAGATACTCTGATCTACCTAAGAGGAACTATTAGATTGTGGAAGATGCTTTGAGATGGAACTCCAAATATTTGCCATATTGCAATCAAAGTATTCTCAAGGATGGTTAGTTCCTAAACTATTGAGAGGAGTTGGTAACAAGTTTGATTTACCTCACTATAACTACAGGAGATTTGAGTTATGTAGTTGCAATTGTGTCATGATTTATAGAAAGTCCCAAAGATGTTCACTTGAAAGAAACAAAGAAAATATAAAGGTATGTCAATGGGATTGAATATGTGCAGGGTAATGTCATCAAATTGGTTGGATACATGTATTCAAATCAAGCGAGTTACATAGAGGAAAGAAAGTCTGCCATACCTTACTCTTTTAGCATGGGATCAAGAGAAATTTCAAGAATTAGTAAGAAGCAACTAATAATCATAGTGTCCCCCACATAGCAAAATACGAGGCAATAGTCCATGCATCATGTGAAACAAGGGGTTTTATCTATTTGGAATCTTCAAGAGATCCAATCCACACCTCTTCAACACCCCTTCATTATAAAAGCTAGTGTTTGATTTAACTTGAGAAGAATTTGATGTTCCATGAAAGAACCAAGTATATAAAGATACAATGGCTCTCCATCCAGTCTGAGGTGCAAAACTAAGAGATTGATGTCTTTACTGCATAACAAGATCAGCATTCAAGCCTCTTCATGAAAGCATGGATAGGGAGAAATTTCAAAAAATTAGAGAAAAATCCTATGTAAAAGAAAATAATAAAGGCATTAAAAGGGGTGTTTAAGGTGCAACTCCCATTTCAGTTGCGTAATCTACTTTTCTATACTTCACAACAAGGTCAAATTTTTGAGTCTTTACAACTCTAAGGGGTGCAATCTATTTTTGGGTTAGCATATTTTTGGTTAAGGCTAAAACTCGCCCTTGGTTGTACATTTCTAGGAAAAAAATTGTGGATAAAAATGTATCACATATGCTATTCGTACTGTACAAGTTTTTGGGAATCTCTCGTCTTATAGATTGTGCTCTAATAAATGTAACAACTTCCAATTCTGTTATATGATGTTCTTGCCCTTTTGCAGATTTGTTGCTAGATTGTAGATTCTTGTTTTTACCCTTTAGAGTTTCTAACTCGATAATCCCTGTCACTCCCATCCAAGGACATGGCACTTCAAACCTAAAAAGAGCCCTGTGAACTTTGCTTGGCTACAAAGGTGGATAACACCCATAACAAGACAAATGGAACTCTCAGGGAAACTCGCAACATGATTTTCTTCATATACTTGGAAACCCTAGAGTCTAATGCTTATCAATTAAAAAGAAATGGTGAGATTCAATCACCTATCTGAGGGAAAACCCATCCTGAAAACTTCTATTTTTTGCATTTAAACTTGCAGCAGAGTGCATCTTATTGAAAATATTTCAATATCACTATTTAAATGGAGCTAAGAGTTGGGGAAGAATTAACTCTAATATTCTGTCACGTAATCGAGCATGGTAATAGTTTAGATATACATGTTTCAACCTTCTCTGTTTAGATAACTGAATAGATAGATAATTAGGATGATAGTCGAAGCCAAAAATTTGTAAAGGCTTGGAGTGACAACTCTGCCTAGGGACAGTTAAGGGAGTTGACGGTTTTTATTTCTCTCACATCCTACATCCTTTGAAATTCGTTTGTCCAATTGATGATTTTTAGAAAAATTTGTCTTCATTATGGTGATGGTAATAATTATCTCAACTCAAAATTTCTGTCTTCCTTGAATTTGCTGATCAGAAATCCATTTTCTATATTCTATTGTATAGCAACAAGGATATAGATAAGCCTGTTGATGGACAAACATAATACTAATGCAGAGAAAAAACACTCCAAGAATTAGAAGGTAAGAATTTGAGTGAGAACTTAAACTTTCTAACATACTGTGCAAAGCTTTTTCAATCAATCTATATCATGTGTCCATTTTTATCAGGAGCCTAATAAGGAAAGTTTTTTCTACACTAAAAATGTCTCTACCTACAAAATTCTAGGTTGATTGAAAACTGTTGATCAAGAGTTGGCTTTTACCTCAAACTTTGTACCAAATCATATTTTACCTAATTTGGCGGGGGTAATAGTCGTTTTTCCTCTGACAAAATGTTCAGATCCTCTGAAGAAACATGCATTTCAGACATACCATGTTCTACTAGCAGTGAGAAATATATGCATACAAAACAAACGAGGAAGACAATTTTCTTAATGCCAAATTTTGTGTACCATTAGTTGCATTGGAATGTCCTTTACAATACTCCATGCATTTCTGCAATTTCAATTGAGCTCCTTCAGGGTCACATTTTCCTGATCTTAGAATTTTGCATTTAAACACAAATAACCCAAAAGGTGGGTACTGTCATAACTTATAAGTAGACAGTAATGGGTAACACTTACAAAATAACAATAGAACGCCTACTATAATATTGATTTTAATAATGTTAATAAGTTATTCTTTGCTATGCTTTCAACTTGGCCTGCTTTCAATCTATGGTTTGTTAACATTACAGTCTAGCAAAATTGATCTGCTTTCTCTTTAATAGAGGCTAGAAATTTCTGGTTGTTAGTTTTGACATGAGCTTATAATATGAAAGACATAGTTGTTTGCCTAGCAATGTTGTCATCATACAATTAAGTTCACTGAAACTCTTTACGAGTTGTTGCCTATGAGTTCTATGCAGAGTCTTGGCTGGCAATATGAATAGATTATACCCTTGGGAGGCCAAGCTATATCCATTAAAGCACATTATAGTGTACAGTTCAATCATGTTACATGAGTAGCTATAATTTCTTCACTAGTAAATATTTTTTCAAAATGCTTGCAAAATGCCATATGCCAACCTCTACTTGTTCCAAAGCTGACAGGCTAAACTGGAAAGTCATCAAAGGTCTTTTAATACTAACTGAATGCACAAAAAACTGACTTGTTGCAAAGACATAAAAAAATTAATCCATCATTAAATATATATCCTCTTTCAAAGCATTTCACAAAACATTTACAACCAAACAGGTTTGTCATTTATAAACTTGCTTTCAATATTTCCAAACTCCTAAAACCTGTAGTAGGTTTGTGCAACCAAGCAATACAATCAAATCATCAAAAGCCCGTAACAGCCCTTCTGTGCCAAATTCTAACTTTAGTCCATCAGATTAAAGCTGCACCTGATGTTCCAGAAATACATTTGTTGCTTTGTTGCTTTTCTTTTTGCAGTGGCTGTTTTATTGAAATGTTGTAACTTGGTTATACTATAGTAGTGACATGTATCAAACGATGACCAAAATAACTCACTTCAGCACCCAAAAGTAGAATTTATGCATGGGATGAGGCACTCTGGCTTCCTTTGCATCTCAACTTTTGTAACTCATACAAGGTTTGCATGAGGAAGACAGAATATTGAGTTTGCTACCTAAGTTTGTAGCAATAGAAAAAACAAAAGGCAGCACTTCTGACTTATGCCATAAACTGGCTCCACTTCTTTCTTAGTTACCAGTCTCAATACTATCGTTCCCACAAACTCTTTGTAGGTTGCATTTCTTGTGCAGTCTCAAATTATTAAGTAGAACCAAACCTATCAAAACAAATTCCTGAATCATTGTTAACACGAATCTGTTCTTGCCATTATTTTTACCAAATCGTTGGAGGTTTGTTGGTTAATAGTGTAGAGATGAAGTATTTAATATTTTGGTTTCCAGTATAGCCATGAATATTCAGTTCTGGATGAAGCAATAAAACTGCTGATGATATGCATTTAGATATCCGTTCATGATTGAAGCCCGGTCTAGTTAGAAATTAGAACACAGAGTTTAAATCGTTTACACAAACTACAGCAAATGATAATGTGCAAAAGACAAATTACAACACAGATATATGTGAATACTTACATTATGAATAGTGGAGGATGTGATGAGGTCAGTGATTTCTTGTAGATCCTTCCTCTCGCGAGGGAACAATGATGCAGATTCTTAGCATAAGGAAGCTAATAGGGAAATAATGTTCTCCTTAATTCCTATATCTTCTTCTTCTGCGAGAGAAGAAAACAACCACCTGCAATTTGCATATAATACTCTATTTCAGATATTAAGTTACAAAACAAAGTGCAAATGAAGAGCCAGCGATCATTAAAGCATGGGCGATTGGATGGGAGATGAGTTTGACATGTACATGTAAGTCTGGTTTCACACTATTTGATTTCATGGAGGGTCGATGGTAGATTTGGAAGGCAGAGGGAGATAGTTTCTAGATTGAAATTTTGAAAAGAATGAGGGAAAACGTAACTCTCGAAATTCAAATTCAAACTCAAGAGGGAGAAAGAGCCTTACCAATCGAAATTTGAAATTTGGAGTTGGAGGTAAATGTCATGTTAAAGTGTTTGAATTTGAATTTGAAACTTGGCGCCTTTGAAACAACCATCACATCCATATAATGATGGGATGCCAACTGGACAATTCTCAAATCAGTCAAATGGTGGAGGAATTAAAGGCTGCCAACTGGAGGATTCTTGAATCAATCAAACGATGGAGGACTTTTAATTGATGGCTACAAAGAATCGGATTCTTGAAATTAATTTACACAAAAATTACATTATTTAAATCTAAATCATTTTTTAAACATTTCAATGAAATAGTTAAAACAAATATTATTAATGTTTTTATGACAAATATTCAAAATTATAATTTTGATTAATAATTGTTATTAAAATTTATAAAGAAAAAAACCCTTAGCCTTTCATGTTTCACTTATCATTGTATTTTCAAATTAGACAATTTTATTTTTATGGTGTCATTTTTCTGTGCATGTGCTACATTTGGTGGCTTTAATCTACCAATTTAATTCACATAGGAGCATGATCAAGAGCTTCTTTCAAGGGCGGTTTTCTAAGTAGCAAGGGATCCTCTTAGCAACTTGTAATAGCACATTGTTTGGCCATATATTTTAGTGTTTTCTCCTCCAACATGAGCTGTCCTATCCCTTTATTCATACAAGGGTGCTTCTAATCACCTGTAGCATGTTATTTTATTCTTTGCAATGTTACCAACAACCATGTAGATGAGTTTACTTTAAAATTTTCTATAATAGTCCTGTTACTTTCTTCTCACTATGGTATTGATTGCTTATATAGACTGTTCAATTGGATAAACTTGATCACAACATAGAGGAGTCTCCTCATGCTTTGGGAACTTAGATCACGCTTTGGCCATGAATAAACTATTGCACTTCCCGGAAGAGCTAGAGAGGACTGTAAACCCATTTGTGCGATCATATGACCACTAACAAGATGAGAACAAGGGCATGGAACCTGTGGTTGTGTACATCAAAGAAACACCTAAGGAGTACGTTTTCTACGTCGACGTTCCTGGTCTGACCAAGTCCGATATCTAGGTAACTGACCAAGAATTGAAATTATCTCCAGTGAGTTCGATTTTTTAAGTGTTTGAATTATTGTGCCATTAATCTACAGGAAATGGTTGCAACTGAATTGTAATATTGTGAAGTGCAATGGAATGAAAAATGGGTGCAAACACAAAGTTGGGAAACAATTCCATGATAAATCATTTTTTTCTTGTATAATTTCCAGTTTCTCAGTCGAGAAAAAAGTCAACATATTTTTTCGGCCGATATGATCCCTGCAGCCTTCTCCGTCTTCCCAAAGACATTGGTGTCATGAAATGCCTTGAAATTATTCATCTAGGTGGCTGCGAAGTCCCGAAATGGATCTTTCACCTCCAAAACCTCATGGAGCTGAAGTTAGTTGGTGATAACGATTCAGAACATTCACCTCGAATTTTGAATGTTCTGAAGCGGGGAAATTGAAAATTTGAAACCTCATGGAGCTGAAGTTACTTGGTGATAACGATTCAGAACATTCACCTCGAACATGTAGAAGTTTCAAAATTAT
>LPNX011075930.1:237195-313571 GCA_001517045.1 Pseudotsuga menziesii | reverse complement strand
CTTACATCCTCACTCTAGAAGCATTGTTGATAATATCCTCTGGGCTATAACCAAACGGGTAGTTTTTGTATCTAACATTATTCTGTTTTTCCATGCCTCTCCTCTAGTTTAGAATAGATGCTCCTACTGGACCGTAAGGGAATTTATAAGTATTAAATGAAACCAAATTGAAGAGAAGAGATAAATAAGTACGAATTTGTCCATTGTGTTTTTCTGGATTGTAGCTGTGTAGAAAGTATTTACACCATCTCTACACAGCTACAATACAAGAACACAAAATCTATCAAGCTGTGAAAACGTCAATAGTTTAACTAAGGATTTGTAATAGACAAAGTAATGGGAAAGTGGCGTTGACCTAATGGCAAGATTTAAAATATAGGCCATCTTCTGCATCCATCTTCTCGTGAAATGAAATATTTGACATTTATAAAATTCAGTTGTTCTGAAAAGAGCATTTTGAATGGTTTTGATGCGAAATTCTGATTGCTACCAATCTATCAACAATCCAACACAAAGGTCACGTCCAGCTAAATTGCCTTAATGATCTTAACTACCCTCACAGCAATTTCCTAAGTTTGCAATATTGTTATTGATTCTGTGCCAACTGAAAATCACATCAACAAATGGAAAAAACAGAAAATCTCCTGCTTTACTCTTGGATCCAAAGAATGAAGAAAAGTTTGGGGAGAAGCAATGAATTGCCCAACAGGGGCAGAAGTAGCCCCTGCCACCATTCTGAAGAACTTCTCTCCAATGAACTCCTGAACACCCACCATGGGCAACACTCCTTTCCGCTCCTTTCCTCTTCTGCCTCTGCCTTCTTCGTTGGTAATAGTCGACACCACTGTCCTACTCCCATATCTGCTCGTTGCCTGATATCTATTAGTATTTTTCCTTGAATTGACTGTGAATTTTGTCCTGAAAAGGGTATTCCCCACAGGTTATTTTGGGCAGAAACCACTTTGGTTCGGAAAACACAAAGAAGTGAGAGAATTTGAGCATGGGTGAATTGCACGGAGCATCGTCCCTGAACTTGAATGGGTAAAGTGCAATCAAATGACAAATGAGATTTGATCATCGTTCATTCTTCCTCCTAAATTTCTCGTATCCAAAGGAAGCTTTGAACAACAATCTTTGTGACCATCCACTTCCAACTGCTCTATAATCCAGGAAAGTCAATTTATTATCCATCCACGGATCGTGAACCCAGTCTCCTGGCTGACCCTGTAAGGAAAACTCTCACAGGAAATCGATGTAGCAGACCTGTGCCATCCGTTTTCACCTGAACCAGACCCAAATCTTGTGCTGCTCCATACCCAATGCATGAACATCCAGGGCCTGCAAATTAGGGACGAACTAGAACAAATTTACCTAAAAATCCATAAATAGGGGCGAAATACCAAATTTTTAACCTATCTACCATAAATTTGGGCGAATCATCTTCATTTATCCTCCAAAACTATAATTTTTTTGCGATTTCACCTCCATTAAGGAAGAAATCGGGGGCGAATGTCACGATTTTTCCATAGACGGATGGGCGAAATTAGTTTTTATGAATTTCCAGAGGTTAATCGCGCGGGCTATTTAGTCATGCCAAAATATATATAAAATAAAATATGGGCTAATTTATTAAATTAAAAAAAAACCATTTTAATATTAAAAATTCGCCCATCTATTTTTGGGCACCCCTTAAAATTCGCCAATGGGCTATAATTCGCCCCTAAAATCATCCCTGCTGTAATGTCCCCAAAAATTGGAAAAAAAAAATAAGCTAGTAAAAACTACCTAAATGGAACATTATTACTCTTGCAGAAAATACGTACCCTACTTGTACTGCTGTCTATTCATAAGCTATCCTTACGTTCTGTCGTTTACTTTCAGTCATTTATTATTAGTACATTTTACTTATGATGTTATTAGTCTAATTAATAAACTAACCTCTTGTTTCATCATTACTATCGATCTGTTAATTATGTGCATAGAACCTCGTTTACTCTAGCGCATGTTTACTTATTGTTTATTAACTTCTAACTTAACATTGTTTGTGGGAACAATGTGGGAAGAGTGGCAGAACTCGTTCTCCCATGACAGTTTGAGAGGTAAAGTATTACTTCTTATGCAAGCTTACTTAGTTCAATCAAACTAAGGAACCTCTTTTATTTACTTTTAGGTTTACCTCATGTCAAAAGGCTTAGTAGGGAGCTTGGATCATTTCGATATTTATTTGTTCTTACTATTCATCATTATGCTTTATTACTGCTTCAAATTGATAGCAAGGTAATCTTATTTGATAATTATCTAGCCTAGATAATTAACTATGTGATACCTAAATAATCTATACAAATATACTTTATGTCTATTTTATTGATGTTATTAACGACTATCTTGTTTTAACAGCAGGTCATAACTTGTTTACCGTTCAGACCTTGGTATTAATATAGAAAAAAATACTACCATGCCATTCTTTGTATTCCATGGTCCTTAGGCATTGATGATTTTAACATATGGCTTATATATTACATATATACTTAAGCTTTGGAGCTTGACTTTGGACTAGCACCTACCATGTATGACTGAGACCTTGTATTATATGATACATCGCAAAGGGTTTTGGGTGACCCGTTTACCATATGGTTGATCCATAGATTAGAGCAGTTTATGCATTGCATTGGAGGTCATGAAAATACAACGAAACTGAACTATGGAGAGTGGGTTTTGGAAATGCGATAGTGGTCACCAGCTGGTGCCATTAATTCTCTTGGAAAATGTGACATCCCCAAGCTTAGGGCTTGGCACATGATGGTTTTTTCATTTGATTTGGTTGAGTTAGGGTTTGGTCTTGATCTACATAGGGGAGAATGGAGGCAACCTCCATTCCATGGAAGGTAAGAGCCCATTTGACTTCTCATCATTACTATGGTTTTCATTGTTGCATTTAAATGTGGTCTTAATTCTCCCCCATATCATATTCAATTTTGGATGCAAGTGACAGGGTAGAAAAAGTGGGGTGGCTCCATACTTTGCAATCAGCTTCAAGGTGTTGCAAAGTGGCCATGGTAATATTGTTATGAATTCTATGCTTGGTACCTCTCATCCCTTTTGGGCATACTGCATTTGGATTTGTTACTTGGTTGGGTTTTATGCTGTGGGTTTTTTATTTCTCCTCCGTGATTGTAAAGGAAAGACTAGGGTTTTTAGATCTGAAGGCATTAAGCCATAAATTGAAACTTAAGGTTGTTTGGCTATGTGTAAGCATTTTAAGTTTTTGATTGTAAATACTTGTGCTGTTACCAGTGAATACAAAAAGACTTGGGACTACTAGCATACTCCATCTGTGATTAAGTAAATTATCATTTTTGGTTAAGTAAATCTTTTTGAAGACTTGGGAGTTAGTACCATGGGATGCAGCATCGCTTGCAATGGTGCCATATCCCATTGGCTTTCCTGTGTAATCTTTGTTTTTGGTCCCTAATGGTAACTGTGTAATGTTGGTGTAAATAGATATTGCATAATGTTGTTATAAAATGGAAATCGTTAATATAGTATACTGTGCATACGATTTCATTCTGCATTTTTAGTAATGGTTAAATAAGGGACTGTGCATTAACTCTTATGCTGTGACAGTCATTTTGGTTACTAGTATTTGGTTGAGGAAGTTTCCTTCATGGGTGCTCCTTGGAGATTTATAATTATTACTTAGCTATGATTTATGGGCTGTGAATGGGTGAAGCCATGCCATGTATGGCATTGGCTCACGACAAAGTGGTTGTTCCATATTGAATGGTTACGCTTCTTGTTGATTCGTTTCATTTTATTATGTATGTGGAGTGTGTGGAAAGCCCATGACTGCTATCATTTTGTAGGTTCTCATGGATGGACTGTATATTTAAAAGAGTTGTGGCCGAGGCCATGTTTTAGCCTTGGTTCTATAACCTTCAATGTAACGAATGTATTAGTTGATAATAGCATTTTGATATTTCTATGAGAAGCATGGTGGTTATTAAAATTTGTTGCCCACATACCCAAATGTATAACGTGGCCTTAGATTAATAAAAAAATGACTTACATGAACTAGTCCTAGGCGTTACTATGTGTAAATATTATAGTTTATAAAACAATTATTTTTGTGCATTATGTAATTTTCGTGGCTTTTAGTTGATCAAAGAACAACAACATAGTGATGCTATTTGATTTTTTTTCTGTGTATTTTATGCTATGGTTATTATTTCTATTTTGGACTTAGGTCTGGACATCCATAGGAATTGATGTTGGGACCTCAGTTGGCGTTTAAGGGTTTAATTATTAGTTGATTAATGTTATGGGATTATGTTGATTTAAACATAATGGTGGATTATTTTATATTTATGAGTAGAGATTTGATAAAGGACCACATGGATGGTCACGATGTCTCCTCTATTCATTTACTTATGATGTTGTTTTATTTAAATGAAATGTTATGATATTTAGTTGTATTATGGAGACATACCTTGAAAGGTCTTTAAATATTTCTTTAACATTGTTTTATTTATAATATGTTCTTAGTTGATTTAATTTATATGCTAGCACTATTACTAGATAGTTATATTTAGCATTCTGGTTTATTTAGTGTTTAAATAGTTTTAATTTAAAATTGAAACAAGCCTCTGCTGACAATTGTAATATGTCAGCATAGTACCAAAACCCAAAGGAAAATATATATATACTACTCATAACAAAACATACATATAGTAAACAAAAACTAAGTATTGGAATAATATAGAAAACAACTTGCAGATACAAACCCTAGTAATATACAGTATATGATAAAATTTACAACCTAAGGTTAATATTTAAGAAATACAAACCCCCGCAGATTATTAACCAGAAAATCAAACACATAGGGTTAGGAAATGTATTGAAATCATTTACCTAGCATAAACAACAATTAATCTAGGAAAATAGAATAGGAAGTCAAGGGCTTCATACCTGAATTTGAGGCTATGTTAATGGTTGAACCTGCACACTCAAATAACCAACATTAACAATTCAATGCAGATATAACCTTAGTTTGATGACCAAATCACTTGGGAACTACCACGTTACACCCAACCATGACCCGGAACCGTTCCTAGTTTAAATTTGGATAACCTCGAGCTGGACTCCAACATGCAAGTAGCTTAGAGCTCCTAACGTAGGGTTTCCTAACTGGTATTCATTTCTAAATCAATTCTTATTTTCCTTGCAGGAAAAAGTTTTCCAAGAATTCACTTGAGAGAAAAAATAGGTAGAATAATAATTCTCCTAGAAAAAAATCAGAACCCCAAGCCTTTGCTTGGATTGAGTCTTTATAGACTGACTTTTCAGTCAAAGGGACAGTTAAATCAAGAAATCCTTGATTTCTTGATTAAACCCTTTTTAATTATTTGTGTAATTTTCAATACTTTAACTTAGGAACTTTTAACTAGTTCCTAGTTAGAATTTCATAGGGATTATACTATTTATTAATCCTTTAATAATAAATAATAATTGATGGAGCTTATCTTTTTTCTTTTATTTAATTATTTATTTAATCATAATTAATTCTTTATACATACTATGTAGAAAATACATAGTATTATAACACTTGTTAACAATTGTCTTTGGGCATCAGGTACCATGATCCCTAGACTTAATGACACTTCTTCATTAAGGTCAAATAGATAGATGGCTGAGGTCTACTAGGCTAGGAAACTCTAAATATACTTTAATGTTGGATTCCCTCATATAACGTTGTAGTTATTTATTACTTAATGAGAATATAGAAATTCAAAATTTCATTTAATCACTTAAAAATAAGTATGATGAGATCAATATATTCCTTGAGTCATTTTCACTCGAGAATGACTTTATTCTTTTCAGTAACCTCTAGCGCTTACCAAAGCCCATACTTAATGCTTATAACAGGGAGTTATAGACATAGTGCAATTCCAGAGCTCTCGCTCAACACTAAATGTTAGGATGTACTTGTACTATACACCTAGGGATACAATGGCCAAGGATCCAATGGTCTAGATCTTATGCTCAACATCAACATGGAAGGCTCTAGGGCTTATGCACAACACATCCAATTATCTTTTCATGAGTTCCAAAGGTTCTCACTCAACACTGAGGTAAGTAATCATGTGCTCCAGAGCTTCTCGCTCAACACAATTTATCAATCACTTAAGTGATCCAGAGCTCCTCACTTGACACAAAACAACTCATCAATCATGTGCTTCAGGGTCCACTGCCAACACAAACAAGCATATACATATATCATCAATACTTGGATTATGCCCAATACATAAAACAAATCATCCTATTCATATGCAGTGGGGTATTCAACCCAATATAAAATAAAACATGAAGATAATCATCATAATCAATAGGAATAGGCCTATAAGTGTTAGGTCCAAAATTTAGTATATTACATCCCTCCCCGCTGAGAACAACACCATCCCTGGTGTTCTAGGGACTCAAAACGATATCATGAAACAAGGCAGGGTAAGCCTTTCTCATGGTGGCCTTGTTTTCCTAAGTAGCCTCATCAGCCTCAAAGTGCTTCAACTGCACTTTCAATTGGACTATAGTACTCTTCTGGAGCTGCACCTCTCTCTTGTCTAAAATATGAGTAGGATTAGGGGAAAACTCCCCTTCAGGTTCCACCTGTAATAGGGACCAATCCACAACATGTTTAGTATCATAAACATATTTCTTTAACAAAGATGCATGGAAAACATTGTGGACTCTTACATGTGTGGGAAATGCTAGTTCATAAGGAACTAGCCCTTTCTTGTCTAGTATTTCAAAAGGTCAGCAAAATATAGGTGCTAACTTACCGCACCTACCCAAGCTCAAGGAGCTTCGTTTGGGTTTTACTTTCAAGTAAACATGATGGCCTATTTGAAAGTCCTTATATTTTCTCTTCCGATCCGCGTAACTTTTCTTGTGGTCCTATGCTTCTTGAAGGTTCACTTGGACCTTGGTAACCAACTGTTCCAAGTCCATAAACAAATCAAGCCCTAACATAAGCCGATCCACCAGGCTATCCCAAGTAACCGATGTTCTACACTTCTGTCCATAGAGTACCTCAAAGGGACTCATCATGATGGAAGCTTGATAACCATTGTTATATGTAAAATATATGAGGTGCAAGTAGTCCTCCCACTTCATGGGATTGTTCATAACATACCTTCAGAGCATGTCCTCAACAATTTGGTTTACTCTCTCTGTCTACCCATCTGCTTGCGGGTGATATGTAGTGATGAATTTCAACTTTGTCTCCAATCTGGAGAATAAATATCTCCAAAAGTTTCCTGTAAACTTAACATCTCGATTCTATATAATTTCCTTGTGTATCCCATGAAATCTAAATATCTCTTTCAAGAATATATCAGCAATTTTCACGGCCTTGTAGGTCGAATTCACAGGAATTAAGTGTGTTTCCTTCGACAACTTGTTGATGACCACAAAAATAGAATCATTTTTCTTCTTACTTTTCGGTAAACTGATGATAAATTCCATACTAATAACCTCCCGCTTCCATTCTGGAATGGGAAACGACTACAGTAATCCCGTAGGATGGTGATGCCTACCTTTGACTAGTTGGAACTCCTGACATTTCACAATAAACATTACAATGTCAACCTTTAACTTAGGCCAGAAAAAGTGTCTCTTGACAGCGAATATCATCTTTTGATATCTTTAGTTCCCTGAGTAGGGTTCCCAATGAAATTCTGTGAGGATGCTAGACCGAAGGTCCCCTCCTTCTGGAACCTACAAGTGATCCTTGGACCATAGTAGTCTGGATTTGTCTACCTTGTATTCTTTTTGTTGTTGAAACAACCTCTCCTCCTGGACTTTCTTGAGGATATCTACATAGAAGGGGTAAACTCCATTGGCTAGTCTAATCTTCTCATTCAAATATGCATTGGTTTGACTCAAGGTCACCTAATAAATCATATGAGTTTATCGGATTAAGGAATCAACAACCTTATTCTCCTTTCCCTTAATGTGCTTAAGCTTGAAATGGTACTCACTGAGGAAATCCAACGATCTGGCCTTCCTCACATTCAGATCTGGTTGATCAAATAAATACTTCAGACTCTTATTGTCTGTCTTCAGAAGGAATTTCCTTCCCATGAGGTAGTTCCTCCACATCCTCAAAGCATGGTTGATGGTAGCTAACTCAAGATCATGCATAGGGTAATTCTTCTCATTCTCTTTTAAATTCCATGATTCATAACACATCCCGTAATCGTTTTGTAAGAGGACTCCTCCAAGTACTTCGTTGCTTGCATTTATGAAAATAACAAAATCCCCATCGGGATCCACAATTTGTAACACTAGTGCAATCATCAAAATCTGTTTAGCTTTTGAAAGCTTTCTTCACACTTAGTGGGCCATAAGAACTTACTTGCTTTCTTGTATAAAGAGGTCATGGGGAAAGAGATTCTTGAGAATTTCTCAATGAACTTCCGATAATCTCCAGGTAATCCTAAGAATGACCTAATTCAAGTGACACTAGTAGGGGTAGGCCAATCCTTTATGGATTTAATATTTTTTAATCTTTTTGTATCTATGGTTTGTAAAAATCGCATTTACTAAACTTAGTGTAAAGATGGTCTTCTCTCAACACTTGTAGTACTACATGAAGGTGTTCTTCGTGTTCTCATTTATTATTTGAATAAATTAGTATGTCATCTATAAAAAGTAAGATGAACTTATCCAGATAGCTACTGAATATTTTGTTCATCATACACATAAAGTTCACAAGTGCATTGGTCAACCCGAACGACATCACTACGAACTCGTAGTGCCTGTACCTTGTACAAAAGGTGGTTTTATTAATATCCTTGTCGCGAATCCATACCTGATGCTATCTGAATCTCAAGTCAATCTTTGAAAATATTCTGCCTCCTCCCACCTGATCAAACAATTCATCGATCTTGGTGAGTGGGTAATGGTTCTTGATGGTCATTTTGTTCAACTGATGATAATCGATACACATACGCATCGTACCATATTTCTTCTTTACGAACAATATTGGTGCTCCCCAAGGGGGCACAGTGGGTCGGATATACCCTTTCTATACCAACTCTTGCAATTGTAGTTTGAGTTCCACCATCTCAAGTGCACTCATGTGGTATGGGGATTTGGAGGCCAGAACTGATCCTGGGGTCAGTTCAATGGAAAAGTCTAGGTCTTGTTTCAAAGGTAGTCCGGGGACTTCCTTGGGAAACACATCCTTAAATTCTTCAAGAATTGGGAAGTATTCTATGCATTGTTCCCTATCAGACTCTATGTCTTGGATGTTTACTGCAAATAACTTGCAACCTTTCCTAACGCATTTCTTTGCTTGTAAGGAAGATGTTTTTCTTACAGAAAATTTCCTTGGAATGCCCTAAACCTTCTCTTGATTCTCTAGGCTATCAGTACACAAGATAGAGTTGTGCAAACAATCAAGCATGACATGGTGTTATTCCAGCTAGTCCATGTCAATAAATACATCATACGATCCTAAAGGTAGGATGTTCAGGTTTAATTTCATAAGAAAACCATTCAAGTTTACCTCACATTCTTTAACAATTTCTGAAACTTTCTGTTTTGTACCGGTGGCTAATTGTATTGTCCATGGTTTATCATGATTAAATTTTCCTAGTTTTCATATATCAACAATTTTAGGTGCAACATAGCTCTGGTAAGCACCGAGATCAATAGGTATTGAAACAGAAGTGTTCAATATCTTACCTTCTATCTCAACCATCATAGCTTGATGATTTGCCTATCGGCCATTGAATGCCACAAAGATCCGGGGTGTTCCAGCTATGTCCTCGATAGTTGTTTCTTCTTATAAGTTATGAAAGATGCCACCGGTCTTGTTCTTACAATATTGGGCATAATGAGGCCCGCTACATTTCCAACACTTGATCTGTAGCGGGGTAGCATTGGATCCACTTGCTACTAGTTTGTTAACATTAGTAGTTGGTACATAAGGCTTTGTACCATACCTATTAAAGTTCTTGTTCATTTGAAATTTGTTATTTTTCTTTTTGTATGGCTATGGGTTGGATCCAGGTTTGTGATTATTAGATAAGTTCTTAGACTTGTCTTGGTTTCAGTTTAGGTTCTCCTTCCTCGATTGTCCATACTCATAACATAGGCTATATTTGTGTAGCATGGTATCGAAAGTCTTAGGCATGTTGAATTCAATCTTGTCCTAAAAATTAGGAGGAAGACATCCTAGAAACTGCTAGATATTTACCTTTTCTTCTTTCGTGTATTGTACATAATGCAACAGTTCTAGAAATCTGTTAATAAACACATTCATAGTCATGGATCCCATGCATAGTTCGTGTAACTCTTTCACTTTTCAATCAAATAACCTTTTTGACATATATTTTTATTGGAAAATATTTCAAAAAGTATCCCAATGTATTTCCTCTAACTCATATTTCTTAGTGTGTTTTAAATCCCTCCACCATCTTGCTACCTTACCATTTAAGTTATAGATGGCAAGCCAAGCCTACATCTCAATTGAATAGTCATCAACCTGGAAATACCTACTCATGCCCAAAAACCATTCTTCAACCTTCTCCTCAGTGTTTACTTCACCTTCATAGGTTGGGACTCTTATTTTTCAAAACTCCCCTTGAAGACTGTCATTTCTTCTTTTCTTCTTTCTTCGGGGAAAAAGAGAGTCGTCACTGGAAATATTGTGATGATCTCCTTTTGGTGATTTAGGGATGCATTCTTCTTTTCCCTCTCCTATCGGGCTGCTGGCCCATTTTTGGTAAGGTTCTCTTTTGGAATTGTTTGTGGACTGAGTAGGTTTACCTTGTGGGCTTCCTCTCGTGATATTTCTCAATAAGGATTCATTTATAACTTGTTGCTCCTTCCTTTCATTCATGATGTTCTCTCTGAAATGTTTCAATTCAGATTGAAGACTGTGTAATTTTTTCAAAACATCAAAGTTTAGCTTTACCACCAGCTTCACTTTCGGAGTGGGGATGGTCATCTTTCCTTGTCGACTATATTCTTCCTCGGTATTCATAAACTCAACAGTGATGTAAAAATTCCTCTAACTGCAAAATTTTTTAATAATAGGAAATATTTCTATTAGACACAAAAATTTGATAGTATCCTTTATATTTTCCTTGCGGTGATATCTTGGTGCACCCATATGTCTCTTAGTATTGAAACTAGGCTCTGATACCACTTGTAATGTCCCCAAAAATTGAAAAAAAATTATAGGCTAGTAAAAACTACCTAAATGGAACATTATTACTCTTGCGGAAAATACATACCCTACTTGTACTGCTATCTATTTGTAAGTTGTCCTTACGTTCTAACATTTACTTTTAGTCATTTATTATTAGTACATTTTACTTACGCTGTCATGAGTTTTTTTAATAAACTAGCCTCTTGTTTCGTCATTAATGTTGATGTGTTAATTATGTGCATAGAACATCATTTACTTAAGCGGATGTTTACTTGTTGTTTATTAAGTACTGACTTAAATTTGTTTGTGGGAACAAAGTGGGCGGAGTGGCGGAACTCATTCTCCCATGAAGGTCCGAGAGGTAAAGTATTACTTCTTACATAGCTTACTTAGTTCAATCGAACTAAGGCACCTCTTTTATTTACTTTTAGGTTTACCTTGTGTCCAAAGGNCTATGTGATACCTAAATAATCTATACAAATATACTTTATGTCTATTTTATTGTTGTTATTAACAACTACCTTGTTTTAATGGCAGGTTATAAACTTGTTTACCATTCAGACCTTGGTATTAATATAGAAAAAAATACTACCATGGCATACTTTGTATGCCATGGTCCTTAAGCATTGATTCTTTGACAAAAAGGGAGATAAGGCTCTAAGATATAGACATATGGCTTATATATTACCTATATGCTTAAGCTTTGGAACTTGACTTTGGACTAGCGCCTACCATGTATGAATGAGACCTTGTAATATATGATATATTACAAAGGGTTTTGGGTGGTGTGTTTACCATATGGTTGATCCATAGATTAGAGGGGTTTATGCATTGCATTTGAGGTCACAAAAATACAATGAAACTTAACTATCGAGAGTGGGTTTTAGTAATGCGATAGTGGTCACCAGATGGTGCCATTAATGCTCTTGGAAAATGCAACAGCCCCGAGCTTAGGGATTGGAAAACGATAATTTTTTCATTTGCTTTGGTTGAGTTGGGGTTTGGTCTTTCTCTACGCAGGGGATAATGGAGGCAACCTCCATTGTATTGAAGGCAATATCCTATTTGACATCATAGCATTACTATGGTTTGCATTGTTGCATTTAAACGTGGTCATACTTCTCCCCCATATCGTATTTGATTTTGGTTGTAGGTGACAGGTTAGCATAAGTAGGGTGGCTCGATAATTCGTTGTCGTCTCCAAGGTGTTACAAAGTGGCCACGGTAAGCCTGTTAGAAAGTCTATACTTGCTACCTCTCATCCTTTTTGGGCATACTACGTTTGGATTTGTTACATGGTTGGAGTTTTATGTTGTCGTTTTTTATTTCGCCTTTGGGCTTGTAAAGGATAGATTGGGGTTTTTAGATGTGAAGGCATTAAGCCATAAATTGAACCTTAAGGCCGTTCGGCTCTGTGTAACCGTTTTATGTTTGGTATTGTAAAGACTTGTGCTATTAGCAATGAATACAAAAAGACTTGAGACTTCTAGCAGACATTGTCACTGTTTAAGTAAATGATCATTTTTGGTTAAGTAAATCATTTTCAAGACTTGGGTGTTAGTGCCATGGGCTACTCCATTGCTTGCAATGGTGCCATAGCCCATTGGCTTGCCTGTGTAAACCTCATTTTCAGTCAATAATGGTAACTGTGTAACCTCGGTGTAAATAGATATTGCATAACATTGTTATAAAATGGAAATGGTTAATATAGTATACTGTGCATACGATTTCATTCTATGTTTTTAGTAATGGTTAAATAAGGGACTACATGTTAACTCTTATGCTGTGACAGTTGTTTCAGTTACTGGTATTCGGATGAGGCAATTCCCTTCATGGGTTCTCTATGAACATTTATAATTATTACTTATATATGATATATGGGAAGCGAATGGGTGAAGCGATTCCATGTATGGCCTTGGCTCACGACAGACTCGCTGTTCCATCTTGAATGGTTATGCTTCTTGTTGATTCATTTTGGTTTATTATGTATGTGGAGTATGTGGAAATCCCATGATTGCTATCATGCTATAGGTTCTCATGGATGGACTGTATATTTAAAATAGTTGTGGTTGAGGTCGTGTCTTAGCGTTGGTACTATAACCCTCGCTGTAACGAATGTATTGGTTGATAATAGCATTTTGACATTTCTATGAGAAGCATGGTGGTTATTAAAAAAAAAATCCCACATACCCACATGTATAGCATGCCCTTAGATTAATAAGAAAACGACCTACAGGAATTAATCCTCGGCGTTACTATGTGTAAAGATTATAGCTTATAAAAGAATTGGTTTATGTGCATTATGTAATTTTTGTGGCTTTTAGTTAATTAAAGAACAACAGCAAGGTGATTCTATTTGATTTATCTTTGTGTATTCTATGCTATGGTTATTATTTCTATTTTGGCCTTAGGTCTGGACATCCATAGGAATCGATGTCGTGACCTCTGTTGGCATTTAAGGGTTTAATTATTAGTTGATTAATGTTATGTGATTATGGTCATTTAAAAAGAAATTTGGATTATTTTATATTTGTGAGCAGATATTTGATAAAGGACCACATGGATGGTCATGATGCCTCCTCTATTCATTTACTTATGATGTTGTTTTATTTAAATGAAATATTATGACATTTAGTTCTATTATGGAGACAGACCTCGAAAGGTCTTTAAATATTTGTTATCCTTGTTTTATTTATAATATTTTCTTAGTTGATTTAATTTGTATTCTAGCTCTATTACTAAATAGTTATATTTAGCGTTATGGCTTATTTATTGCTGAACTAGTTTTAATTTAAAACTAAAACAAGCCTTTGCTAATAATTGTAATATGTCAGCAGAGTACCAAAACCCAAAGGAAAATATATATATACTACTGATAACAAAACCTAGATATAGTAAACAAAAACTAAGTATTCGAATAATACAGAAAACAACTTACTGATACAAACCCTGGTAATATACAGTATATGATAAAATTTAAAGCCGAAGGTTAATATTTAAGAAATATAAACCCCAGTAGATTATTAAACAAAAAATAAATAACATAAGGTTAGTAAATGTATTGAAATCATTTACCTAGCATAAACAACAGTTAATCTAGGAAAATAGAATAGGCAGTCAAGGGATTCATACATGAATTTGAAGCTCTGTTAGTGGCTGAACCTGCACACTCAACTAACCATCATTAACAATTCAATGTAGATATTACCTTTGTTTGATGATCAAATCACTTGGGAACTACCATGTTCCACCCAACCATGCCCCAAAACCATTCCTGGTTTAAATCGGGATCCCCCCGAGATGGACTCCAACATGCAAGTAGCTTAGAGCTCTTAAGATAGGGTTTCCTAACTGGTATTCAGCTCTGAATCAATTCTTCTTTTCATTGTAGGAAAAAATTCTCCAAGAATTCACTTGAGAGAAAAAATAGGAAGAATAATAATTCTGCCAGAAAAAAATCAGAACCCCAAGCCTTTGCTTGCCTTGAGTATTTATAGACACACTTCTCAGTCAAACGGACAGTTAAATCAAGAAATCATTGATTTCTTAATTTAACCCTTTTTAATTACTTTGGTAATTTTCAATACTTTAACTTAGGAACTTTTAACTAGTTCCTAGTTAGACTTTCGTAGCCATTATACTATTTATTAATCCTTCAATAATAAATAATAATTGATGGAGCTTCTCTTGTTTCTTTTATTAAATTATTTATTTAATCACAATTAATTCTTTATACATACTATGTAGAAAATACGTAGTATTATAACACTTGGTAACAATTGTCTTTGGGCATCATGTACCATGATCCCTAGACTTAATGACACTTATTCATTAAGGTCAAATAGATAGATGGCTCAGGTCTACTAGGCTAGGAAACTCTAAACATCCTTGCATGTTGTATTCCCTCGTATAACATGGTAGTTCTTCAGTACTTGATGAGAATACAGAAATTGGAAAATTAATTTAATCACTTAAAAATAAGTATGATGAGATAAATATTTTCCTCAAGTCATTTTCACTCAGGAATGAATTTATTCTTTTTAGTAACTCCTAGCGCTTACCAGATCCCATACTCAACACTTATAACAAGGAGTTACGAACATAGTGTAATTATAGAGCTCTTTCTCAACACTAAATTCTAGGATGTACTTATACGATACACCTAAGGATACAATGGCCAAGGATATGATGCTCCAAAGAGTATGCTCAACATCAACATGGAAGGATCCAGGGATTATTCCCAACACATCCAATTATATTTTCATGTGTTCTAGAGCTTTTCACTCAACATGAAGGTAAGTACTCATGTGCTCCAGAGCTTCTCACTCAACACAATTCATCAATCACTTAAGTGCTCCAGAGCTCCTCGCTTAACACAAAACATCTCATTAATCATGTGCTTCAGGGTCCATGCCCAACACGAAAAAGCATATACATATATGATCAGTAATTGTCTTATGCCCAATATATAAAACAAATCATCATGTTCATATGCAATGGGGTCATCGACCCAATATAAAAATAAAACATCAAGACAATCAGCATAATCAATAGGCACATGCCTATAAGTGTTAGGTCCAAAATTCGAAATATTACAACATCATAATAAAGAGAAATATCAATGGTGTATAATAGTTTATGCAATGCCAAGGTGCAAGATTGTTAAATCTACAAAAAGACTACTATGGAAGAGTTTTGCAGAAGTCACTTTTGAGAATTTATGAAAAGAAGACCCACAATATGCAATTCACAAATTACCAAAGAAGTTTTTCACGAGACAAATTGCAGAAGTAATTTCGAATAAAATTAAAAAAGACGACCCCTAAACCACAATCTGCAATTACAGAAGAAGTTTTGCAGAAAGGGAATTATTGAAGTAGTTTCGAGAAAATTCAAAAATCAAACCCACAATCCGCAATTGTGGAATAAGTTTTGTAGAAAGGGAATTACAAAAGCAATTTCAAGAAAATTCAAAAAGCATACCCACAATCTGCAACCCGCATTTTTGGAAGGAAGGTGTTCCCACAAATTGTGTAACTATCGTTGTGGAAAGATAAAATGCAGAAAAGTTAATTTCAGAAGGTTAATTGAAGAAATATAGTTTTATAGAAAGATTAATGCGGAAAGGTCGTTGCAGAAAGGAAACTGTGAAAGTATTTATGTTGCAGAAAGATTATTATGGAAAGGCAATTGTTGAAGGTCGTGACTGATAAATTTAAACAAAGTTAAAAATAATTAAGCATAGAAGTAAGGAAACGCGGTTGATGATTATGCACATTTTATGAAGTGATTTGTTTAATGAACATGCAAAACTCCAAATTGGAAGGACATAGTTGTGAATCTCCCGAATGAAGAGATGTGCTTGTAAAGAAAAATAAATGATGTTAAAGATATTTGTCAAAAATATTCCAAGTTTATAAAAGATGTCTCTGTAGTCCAGATCCATGTAGATAGAGAGCAAGGAGTAATGAGAAACTAGTTACATAATTGAAGACATAAAAATATATGGAAGTCTAATAAAAAAATATTAGGGTGGTAGGGCGGTACTAGGGTAGGATTCAGGACAGAAAGGGGGTCATAGCCTCTTTCCATTGGTAGCTTCTAAATAGGATGTCGAAGCATCCTTTCAGCAGTAGCTAATAAAATAGGGTGTCGTAGCCTCCTTCTAATTGTAGCTAGTAATCAGGATGTAGTAGCTGTTATCACCTTTGATGTTGAGCAATTGAAGGAAGATAAGACTAAGAAATGATAAGGGATAAATTAAAAATTGGTGAAATATGACCAAAAGGCACGCATTAAAAATTGGAAAAAGGTTAATATTCATGAGTTTTTATCAAAATGTGCACTTTGGTTATTTTACTACAGAATTGGAGGGTGGATCCATGGTTATAAAATGACCCACTGGGAAAAGTTGCATGAGAGTGAAGTTTTTTACAGAGAGAAAAATGGGTTAATGAGTTAATAGGATTGACAGTCGGGAGATAAAATGGATTAAATCTATAGCCATAAGGTAATCCGCAATATAAAGATGCAAGGTTAAACAAGGATAAAGATTAGCGGATTTCGTAGAAGGGGTTTGATCTAATGGTTCAAATGAGAGATGTAATTTGATCAATGGCTATAATCTAATATAGAGTTCAAACTTGTAAGTTAGTTAAAACAGATGAGTGGTAGTGGAATTTAAACTGCTTTCCATGTGGTGTTCTTTAATGAGTTCCACTGAGGAAAGTGGTAAAGGAAAAGTAGCTTGTTGAAGGCTCCGAAACCATTATTCGTCATATAAAACTGAGTTCACCAAGGTAAAGTTATTTTTGTTTGCATGCTGTAGGTGAAAAGAAGAAGAGATAGTGTGCCATCATTTTCCAAAAGTCAATTCCTACACATCTATCAGTTACCAGGTAAGCCTAAACTTTGAGGTTCTTGCTATAGACTCTTTGCCGTTGCTTATTATGGAAAAAGATTAGAGTTCGGGGGTATTATGTAGGGTTCTGGATGAAAGAGAAGAAGTAGTTATTGATAGGGAAATGAATGTTTTTGACCCTATTCTATCGGTATGCAGTGTATCTATTTCAAAGGAACGTCTATGGTAGTATAGGTTACAGGGAAATTATATCCTAAATGTCTGTAATTCTTTCCTGTATTACTTTGTTGTCGAACAAACCCTACCTTTCCCGGAATTCATTGAGTGGTGTGCAAACAATTATTCATCTTCAAAAAGAATTATTATGAGTCATACAACTTCAAAAATTCTATGTAGAATGGACGCAAAATATGTTCGTGAAGTGTTAAGTCTGCCTGATAATTTTCCCATAAACCCTGAGTCTTTCAGTGAACAAGTTCTGATTGAGTTGTACTAAAATTTTGAAACTGAAATTAGATGTTAGTTCTTATCCAGTGTTTTAAAAGTCAGCCAATCATTAGAAGGTTTATTTTTTCCATACCATGTCAATATTTTCAGAGATGAAGTCTAGTTGGTCATGTCAATAGTTAGACAGGTTTTGGGTCTGGATAATGATAGACATGTGAGCGAAGTCATTTTGGGTTTTTGGCTGAGTATAGGTTTGATTGACCCTAAATCCAATTCAGTTTGTTGTTTCAATTTTGATGATTTTTTATCTGAAACAATCCATACCCAGTTAGTTGAGTTTCCCAAGGTCAGGTTTTTCAAATACCAGTCTTATTTGTTGAACATGTTATTATGTTCAAATGTATCATAGTTACAGTTTTTATCTACCATGTTTTCTTGAGACCTTCCAAAGTAGATCATCATATTCGAATTTGTGAATACGATGATGGTTGAGGTATATAAAATGATTTTTGGTGATGTCTTACCTAGGGTATTGGAAGACAAGAGAATCATGTTGTAATCTTCTTCAAAAGATAGAATAGGATATTGGTTTTTACACAACGAATTTACTATTATAAGAGTGTATGGGTTCATTGGAGAACCATACATGTTACCTGCCTTTTTAACACCAAGAGTATTTGCATTAGAATTCATGAGACAAAGGTTGTGTGCAGAAGAGGAACACTTTGGAGCATTCAAGAAATATTCTGATGTAAAATTTCCTCTAAAGTTTGGTCCTTTCATTTCAAAAAATAAAAGTGCTCTGTTGGTGGTTGAAAAATTATTGGAAGTTATGGACTTTCAAAAGGAAGAAAAAATGAATTATGACCCACATCAGATTATTTCTCATAAAAGGAAGTTAAACAAAAATAAACTGTTTGATCATCAAGTTATTGAAGGGTTAGATAAAATGGCTAATATTTTTACTTTTGAATAAGATCCAGAAGCTGATGAAGAGAAAATTGCCTTTAACAGTTCAAATGTCTGTTAATTCCGCTGTTATTAATGAAAGAAATCTTTCTGAAACAGATTGCATAGATGTGGATGAAGAGATTTCAAGTAAAAAAATCAAAATTCAACCTCAGAATGAACTAATTAATTCAGAAGAAGTATTTTCAGAAGACTTAAAGAAAATGGTTTTGTTTCAGAAAAAGTCTATACAAATGCAACAATATTCTTTTGAAGATGAGGGTAAAATAGAATCTAGTTCTCGATACAAGTCCAAGACAGAGCTAATGTCAAGTTATGCTGATAAGTAAATGCAGTCATTGGATGAAACTAAAAATCTGCTTCCCCAAGTTTGAAAATTAATTATTAAAAAAACTTCATTGATTTCTACTTGGGATGGAGAGAGAAATACCGTGAAATTTGTTGTGGTGAGTGATAAGAAGGTGTCTGAGATGGAGGTGAAGCTGGATAAAATTAGTGTCCCTGATAAAATACAGCTCGACAAACAAATCGAAGATGTCATCTATTCTAATATGCTACATGCTACTGTGAAAATTAATGGATTGCAATCTCTTGTGGATAAAATGGAAGTTCAGTTAAAATATGAGAAAGTTGAAAATAAATCCAATTTGATTCAAATAGAGAAGCTATAGGGAGATAGCATAAGCTTAGGGACTGAACCAAACAATGTGCAAGCAACAAAGAAGCTTCTGGAAGAGAAAGATAATACTATTCAAGCGTTTAAAAAGAAGATCAAGGTCCCTAACACTCAGCATGTTCAATCTTTAGTGTTGATTGCACTACAAGAAGAAAAAGAAAAGGTCTACTAGGAAATGATGGATTACAAAGGGAAATTATTGAAGATGTAGGAGGAGAAAAATAAATGGGAAATAGAAAAAGTTGAGTTGATAACTCATATTAGTAAGTTAAATAAAGGTCAAAATGAAGAAAAAGTGGTTATGGAGGAATTAATGAATCAACCTTCCATTGCTACCAAAGAACCCCTTGTTAATGTCAAAAAACCAGTAAATGAAAATTTTGTAGATGCTTTGCTAGTTCCCATGTCTCAGGTAAGTTTGAAGGAAGTGGAGATTAAAGGGTTAAAGGACAAGAATGAAAAGGTTAAGTTGGAGTTGGCTAAAAGTATTGAAGAAAAGAATAAAGTTTGGAATAAGAAGAACCAATTACAAAAAAAATTCATTGAACTGAAAGAGAGAAACATAGGAAAATTTCCTTTACAAGGAGCTAAACATTTGACTGGGATACATTGTCTGTAGAAATTACCAAATTCAGACATTATTTAAATTTTATCAGTGATGAAAGTGCATTAGTAAATTTGGCTGCTCAGAAACTAAAATTAGCAGATAAAACCATAGAAATGAAATCTTTGAACACTGCTCATAATGCTATTAATTTTTAAGTTCTCTCACATATCAAGATTTGAAGGATATTGGGAACAAAGACAGGGTAGCTATTATATTGTGGGAAAAAATGTTTATTGATAAACATCAACTTATGAAAGTTGTGCAAGATGAAGTGAACAAGATGTCTTCTCAAATCAAATATTTAAAGGCTCCTTTTCAAAATTTATTTGACGATGGTCTCCCTTCTTTTTGGGATGATGGAGGATGACTATTTTCTCAGGAACAGTATCATATCCTGTTGGTACATAATCGCATGGATAATTCTATGTTTGAGGATTTAGTCAAAGGATTAACGGGAAAGGTTATTGTTGAAAAGTTGATAGAAGAATTTGTATTATTGGATCAGTTTTTAATTACTAAAAAAATATTTCCAGCTGTGTCTTATGAATCCTACGTGGATTTAGAGGTGGCGATAAGAGAAAGGACAGAGTATGACATTCCAAATGTAGAACAATGGAAAATTGTGGAGAAATTTGGGAAAACCAAATATATATTGCATTCATAAGGACAGGTGTTGCAATCTCAGGAAGCTGTTTGTTCGTGGTACCTTTCAGTTGTGGATTTTCCATAATCAAGCAACCTGTTATTTCAAATAAAGCATGTAATTATTATTCCTAGTTATTAGGGAAATAGTTACGAGAACTTATGATTAGCATTTAGTTGGTTTTTGACATACTTGGAAGAAACTATTGTGTATATATTTCAAAATTATTGATGTATGAGGGATTGGAATCTGTAAGATTGGACTTATGTTTTGTGAGAACCTTTTTGAATAAAAATTACAAAGATGAATGCTAGTTGATCTTCAAATATTCATGTATTGTTTATGTTACAGTTTGTGCTTTATTTCCATGTGAATGTTTTCTAAGTGTTTATCTTCCATTCTGTTTTCTCTCATGTCTGAACGTAGTGTGTAATAGTTTCAGAATTCATATATGTTATGTTCTGGCTATTGTTTTAGATATCCAAAAAAATTTATTCTAAATTTGATATGAAATTCATCCTGTAATGCTTTATATTAATGGACTGTTCATCTTTCTTTCCTATTGCCCAAAAATCAATGAATGAATGTAGCTGAATAATTATCTTACCTTTGTTGAGATTCTGAGTAGGAATCTTTGTATTTACTTCAACTGTTTTCACTCCATAGCCCAATGGTTATATGTTTTGTTTCAACCATCTACATAAATTAAAACTATTGATTCATATATCTAGCCTTGTTAAATCTATATTCAAGAGATCCATCTCTGGAAAGAAAATCCAGTTTCTTTCTAAAAGTGGTTTTGCTGTTACCTTGATATTTCCTTTCACAACCTTAGGTATATTTTGAGTGATAACAAATTGGCACTGTTGTTGGGGAACGAAGGTGCAAATCATCCCTGGGAAGAACGACAAAGATTATAACAGATCAAGAAAAAGAGTTCTGCAGGAAAACATATTTTTTTGTGAGTAGAAAGGTTGTACATTTTCCCTTACGATTCAAGTTTAATTTCTATCAAGATTTTAGAAGACATCCTGGCTTCGAATAGACATACATGAGATAATTATGATACTGAGGTTTTACAAAGTTTGGAAGATCTAGAAAATTTATTTAGAAAAAAAAGACAAAGAAAAAATAGATATTTCTCGGTTTGGTGCATCGTCTTCTCAATATTTTCATAGTATACTTGATCAAGAATGGGAAACTAATGTTGAAAATAGCTTGTTGAAATCTAAATCTCAGTCTGATCTTAAAAATATTGAATTCAACCCTCGTATATTAGAATCCTATTTACTTGATTCTCTTTGGTGAGATCTTCAACATTTTGTGAAGGTTAAAGACAGACCTGTAGTTCAAACCATTAAAACTTCCCCAGTTCATTCGGATCCACCTAGACCAATGGTAGCTAGGTTTGCTCCTTTGCATTTTCTTGCTGTATTGCATGACCTTCCCCAAAACTATTCCCATAGAATTTCTTTATTTGATGCATAAGGAAGTATAACAACAAAAAAACATGTGGAAAAATTTGAATATTTTATTGACTTGGAGGAATTTGATTATGTAGATGTTAAAATGAGGTTGCTTGCTCAAAGACTATCGGGGGAAGCAAAGAAATGGCTTAAATATTTTCCAGCTGCATCAATTTTGACATTTCAAGATTTCTAGAATGCATTTTTAGAAAGATGGGATGATAAACAAATCCCTTTACAGCTTCTTTCCTAGTACAATAATCTTAAGAAAGGGGGTTTTGTATCTGTTCATGAATTTTCAAGAAGGTTTATGAGGCTTTATAATTCATTACTAGATGATATAAATCCTTCTATAGTTATTGCAAATCTTCATTATCCTGGGGCCTTTGACAACGAATTTGCATTTTCATTAAGGGAGAGAAAGTCAGTGAGTCTTGCTACTATGTTCACAGATGCTTTAGAAGTGGAAGCAAATATGATGGCAAGTGGAAAGATGAAACAGGGAGATATTTATAGGAGGAAAGTTAGAGAAGAAAACATGCTTTCTACTTCTTCTTCTACCAATGATGTTAAAAACAATGGAGAAGTTGATGGATAGGTTAACTTTAGACAATAGATCATTTAACAGAGAACATGTTGAACCCAAAATCAGAAATCCTAATTTCAGAAGGCCAAATCCTCCTATGCGTCCACAAAATAGGCATAGAGATATGAGAAATACAAGGAATCAGGAAGAATAATAGATTCGATGACCTTTCCCTAAGAATTATGTTGCAGATGAAGAAGAACCTGCTGAAAATGAAATTCATCTTTTTGGGGAATTGGATTCTGAGATATACCTCGCCAAGGAAGAACATCATATGTTTGCACAGGAGGATGATAATAATGATTTTGAGAAGGAATCAGAGAAATATCAAATAGGTTATTTGCATGCTATGGATGATGTATAGAGGAAGATTAAGTTGAGAAATAGAGATGTTATTGTAAATAAAGGGAGGCTAAATTCAAATCAGCCTTCCACTAGTTCATTAAATACATAAAAAAGAAATGAAATACAAAAAGGTCCTGTTGCGAATAAAGAAGTTGAGAATAAAATAGAAAAAACAAAAGAAATAAAACAAACAACACCAGTAGATGTAGAGAAAGTAACTTCTATTTTCAATTTGCAGAATGAACTTTCAAAGTTGAAGATTTTTGTTCCTTTTAATGAATTGTTGAGAAATAATGAGTACAGGGATACAATAACAAGAATGGGTAAAGGTCAAGGAGAATTTCAATCAAACATTTTAGAATTGACAGATGATAACCCTACTATTTCATTTGGGCCAAAGGTTGAAAACATGGATGACAAAGAGGTTTGTTATAGCTGATTTTACCACACTAGGTGAATCACACTTGTATGGCCTTCCCCTGTCCCTCTGCAGACTCCTTAGACCCCTTGGACCATTTTTTGTGCTTTGATGTTTCCTAGACCATCCCTAAAAACATGTGAAAATTGCTATACGTGACTTTTAAACCCCTTATCGCATATATACGTGGGTTTGACCCCTAATTGTTGTGAATCGGAGAAACTGAAGGCTGAGGCAATACTTTAGTTATCTCCCCCAAAAAAAATTAGACATATTCAATGTTTGCAAGGCATGGCAAACTTCTTATGGAGATTCGTTGTCAATTTTTCCAATTTGACTAGAGGCTTTATGCATATTTTGAAGAAGGACACCACCTTTTGTTTGGATGAGTGAGCCCAGGAGTCCTTTGATGCACTCAAGTGAGCCCTAGCATCGGCCCTAGTGATTAGTCCCCCAGACTATATACATGATTTTCTACTTTATGTGGATGCATCCATGGAGACGATTGGTATGGTATTGGTTCAAGAGGATGAGGAGCTCCAAGAGCATGTCATATATTATCTGAGCTGGAATCTTATTGACATGAAGATCCATTATTCCCATGTTGAGAAGCTTACCTTAGCTACTATACATGCGGTTCAACGGTTGAGACATTATATTCTCCTTTGCCAGACCTTGGTTGTAGCCCATGTCAATCCATTTCAATTCATCCTCACTCGAAGGATGATTGGGGGAAAGTATAATAAATGGATTGTCATCTTGCAAGAATTTTATCTCGAGTTTGTTTCGGCAAAATCAAAGAGATCGTTAATTTTTGGGGAGCTTATATAGGATTTACCAAGTGAAGCCGAGGAGTTGGTTTGTGAAGATACGTTTATCGATGAGCACATATTCTTAATCTCAACTTTAGACCCATGGTATGGGGATATTATTATATATTTACAAACATTGAAGGTCCCTACTCACCTCTCACAGGATGAATGACAATGATTACGTAATGTATCCAAGAATTACCTCATAGTGAATAAAAATTTGTACCGTTGTGGGGTAGATTCCATTTTATGTCATTGTTTAACTTACGAGGAGGATGAGCTTGTGCTAAATGATTGCCATAGAGGGGCGTGTGGTGGTCATTTATCTGGGATTTCTATAGCCCAAAAAATATTGTGAGTGGGTTATTTCTGGCCGTCGATCTTTAAAGATTGTGTAGATGTGGTCAAGAAGTGCCACCCTAGCCAGATGTTCACATGGAATATGTGCTCGTGACCTGCCCCATTACATCTCATCATCACTGCCGGTCCCTTCACTAAGTGGGGGCTTGATTTTATAGATTGCAACCCAGCTTCAGCTGGGGGGAATCATCATATCATAGTGGCTGTTGGCTACTTCACAAAATGGGATGAGCCTATGCCTACAGTTAAATCCAATGATGAGATATCCACACACTTCGTACTCAACCAAATTATTACTCGGTTCAATATTTCAAAAGAGCTTTTCATTGACCATGGCTCGCACTTTCAGAATCGTATGATGGAAGAGTTGGTATCAAAGTTAGGGTATAAGCAAGAGCATTCCTCCTCTTACTACCCTCAAGTGAATGGACATTTAGAAACAGTGAACAAATCACTCAAATCCATTCTCCAACGAACCATCACACAAAGCAAGACGAATTGGCACATCATGTTATATCATGCTTTGTGGGCTTATATAACCGCTATTAAGAATGCCATGGGTTTTTTCCATATCAGCTTGTACATGGAGTGGAGTTGGTATTTTCGGTTGAGTGCAATATTCCTTCTTTGATGCTAGCCATAGAGCTCTTACCAGACACTTCCCCATTGGAGGAGCGTTTGGTCCACCTAGAGCAACTTGATGAGCAGCGTCGAGATGCCTTGGTGGCTCTAGAAGTGAATAAGCGTCGCGTTAAGGTCCAGTACAATAAGTCTGTCCATCTAAGGAGGTTTAGTGAGGGAGACTTTGTCCTTTTGTGGGATCAACTGAAATAACCCTTGGGGGTAGGAAAATTTAACCTCATGTGGCATGGTCCTTACATCGTTAAGCGTGTGTTAGAGAAGGGTGCTTATGAGTTAGTGGATTATGAGGGAACGACCTTGGCGGAGCCTAAAAATGGGCTTTATCTTAAAAATTACTATGCATTATTTTCAGCCAAGGCTGGTTATTGTATATTATTGTACAGTTTTGCATAGGTAGTCTTTTTCTTATGGTGAGCAGGTTTGTGATTAGTTTCCATTTCTTTTGGAAGATGTCAATGGAATATTCCACCTTCATAGGATTAGTAGATGGTGCGAGCCATCACACTCAACAATCAGCCTCTGCTGCTTGGGTGATTTATACTCCTATGGGTCAGGTATTGTCTTCAGGAGGTGTATGTTTACGGCCCTCTTCAAACAATATTTTTGAATATAGTGTCGTCATTGAGCTTCTACGGGATGGCATTTTACATGGGGTTCTCTCTCTTGAGGTACATCTTGACTCAGAGTTAGTAGTGTCACAGCTTAATGGTTTGTACCATGTTAGAGATCCAACATTATTAAGAAGATTCTTACGTGTGAGATTATTAGAATGGTAATTTGACAATATAACATACATACATGTTAGATTGGCATTTGTTTCATACACAAGAAGCTCATCACAAACATAAAAATTTTACACATGTAAATAAATAAATCGATCATCATAAAAGTTTTTATAAACATCCAAAATGTGGTAATACATAGTGTCATAATACAAAAATGGGGCTCTCGAGCCGCCAAAATATAAATACACAGTAGTACAAAATGTATCACTCCTAGGTATCTAAGCTTGTGGAGGAGCAGGGGGGTTGTGATCATGGAAGGTCACTACAACTCTAGCTAGCCATCAAAATAGCCGCACCCATGCTCATGGTACACCCACCACCTAGCGCTGTATGGCCTCAGGTAAGTCTTCAACTTGCGCCATGGGTACTCTGTGTGTCGGTCTCACAAAGTTGGTATGAATGCTTTGGATCATCTGCTCCGCATCCACACCCATGATATCGTCTCCTATTCCCCTTCATCTATGACAAGGGAATCCTTCAAGCCACCGTGGTCCCACATCTGCATGCATATGGTAGATGTCACTATGTATTGTCACCCAAAAACATGTCTTTTGATTCCACATAATCAGAAAACACAAAAAAAATTAAATAACTTGAAAATTTTACAAAGAGAGTTGAGATTCATTACCAGTGTCACCGTATGCCAATCTTGGTGGTAGCGGCATGTCTAGGTCTCCCCAGAAATCTATCCCTGCATAGGGGTAGTCATCGATGGAAACTATCTGTCATCGCCACCATGGAAAGAAATTACCTGGATAGGGGTTGGAAACCCTACCTCCACCCAGTCTGCACATCGCATCCGCACAATGTTGTTGGGATAGATCTCGAAACCCATGTAGAGGAACATCAACTCTAGGGCTCAATACTAGAACACGGTCAAAGAAAAATGTGCTCAGTATGTTGCTAAAACTGAAGTTTTGCACTTTTCCCATCTTGCACTCACTGAGCTGGTGTTTCATGTTTCCCAGTAGTGTAGTGCTCCAATCATACACAGTGGGACTCATGCACTCCACTGCATAGAACATCAGAGGCCGTGAGGCCTGGTGAAGTGAAGCTAAGCCTGCTATCCTACCCATTGTCAGTAGGATGGCCTTTAGGCCCAGCACCTGTATGGAGTTAGTTGGGATCTGACTCCCCACCTTCTCCGTGTCTGGATAGTAGTACACCACAATGTACTCATCTATAGTCAGGCCACCTTCGGTCCCGCGAGAGCGTAGGTTCACCACTTCCCCCCGTCGGGAAAGTCTAGTAATAAAATATATGTCCTCCACTTCTATGGTGAGGGACATCCCATATAGCTGGAACAACTCTGAGTCTGGATCCCAGTAGTCCACCAACATCTGCAACAGTCTTGGTTTGGCTCTTAAGCCACCAAGACACCAAAACTTGTAAATCCCACATGCACGTAATGCTTGTTCATCCATTAGATCTACCCTTACTGCCTCTTCTACATCACCATGTTCACATTCGCTCCATTCTAGGACCATCATGCACATAAAATATGAGTTTGATCCATTAGAACACTTAAAAATCATTGAGCGTTGTTAAACCAAAAATCCCCCACATAGCTCTCTATGGCCTACACCACCCAAGGACACCATCTCACAACACTCATTTCACTCCATAAGACCTTCCATTTGACCCCCACACCTCCAAAAGACCCCAAGGATGAAGAAAAGGGCTAAAAACACCCAAAAAGAGCCCAAAATAGCCCCCTAGGAGCTAAAACCCTCAAAAAGGGGCTAAAACCCTAAAACAGGCTAAAGTTAGGGAAGAAGGGGCTAAAGGCCCAAAAAAGGGGCTAAAGCCTTGACAAAGGGCTTAAAACCCTAAAATCCCTTGGAAAAAATATTAAAGGAGGGTGGGCGGTCACTCTCAAAAGACTCCTCACTTGCCTATTGTTATGCTGCCCGTGGATGCTTTGAGACCTTTTGCTCTCAAACCACCCACTCTCCCTCTCCTCCATCTCCATCTCATCAAGCCATTGCTTCCCAACCAGGATAGAGGTGCTCCCATGAGCTAGGGCATTGTGGCCCATTTCCACCTAAGTGAGGTATAATGTAACACCCTGGTTTTGACCCCTTTTGCATGATGTAGATATTGTAATTAATCATGGTGAGGAGCTAAAGGCAAAAGCCCCACCATCAATTTGGTTGTGTATGTTTCAGCAATAGGGATAGTTGCCGATGGTATGTCATGCTATCCGGCACCTTATAATTTGACATCATGTAAACACTCACATCAAATAAAATAAACCACAACCAGCTACGGCAGTGCAACGTTGAATCAAAAGAGCATGATTCCAAAGCATAAGGGGTGGGGGATGTCAAACCTTGAGCCATGAGGGAAAAAAACCCATGTGTTTCCACCTTGTTTTGATTTTCCATCTTCCCTTGTCTCACCCAACCGTTTTAATGTCTTGATTTTGTTAGTTGGGGCAGTTATTGCTTGAGGAAACGTGGGCATGGGGAGGCGTCAGTTTGGCAAGCTGCTGTCAGGTCAAATGGTACACATGCCCAGTGGCAGAAGCCATCATTTTTTTCCTCACGCATGGTTGGTTCACTCTCCACTCCCTCCACTGCAAGGATTCTCGCGGTGTTTTTTCATCCTCCGCACGTAGGGCCATGTCTGTTCTTCCTCACGCAGGGGGAAAGTCTCTTCATCCGCGTGCTTAGGCCATGTCTGTCTGCCTTCCCGATGGTTTGATCATCTACGCGCATAACAGGGGATGGCAACATCCTTTCTTCTCACGCACATGAATTTCTGTGTTGGATCTCCTCACACATGGAGTGGGTGAATTCGGGGCTATCACTCAGGATTTTCTAGTGCAAGAGCCATTCACGCTTAGGGCTATGTGCTGTGTGTGTCCCATACCAGTTTTGGTGGTATGTATATGTTTCCTTGCTGATTGCAGCCCATGCATATGTTTTTCTCTGTGTTTTGTGGTGTGGTGCAAGTGCTCTCATGCACAGACTATTTGGGGTCGTTCTCCCATGTTGTGAGCCGTGCTCACTGTTTTTGTTTTGGGTCACTATGGTTCTTCAAACAATTTTTGAGTGCTGTTGAGAGTCCGTCCTTCTTCCATTTCGAACTGTGCATGTGTGTTTTCTTCTTCCCTACTTTGGGACAGAGTATAGCTGCCACTGTTTTCGCTGTGAGTCTATGACTATTGATTGCCACACCCGTTGGCTGAGTCTTCCATGGCTATGCTGGGAGTTCTATTTTCTTATCCATGGTGGACTGTGTAAAGTTGCCACCATTTTTATTGTGAAGTTGGGTTGCTGAAGTACCCTGGTTTGGGTGTTGTTGCTGTTGGGTTGTTTGGCCATGCAAGGGCCAAGAACAACTCTGAGTTTCCTTGTGGGCTCGAGCTGTGTTTCATCTTTTGATTGGGACTATCCCCGGTTGTCTTTGCCTTCATCACAGAGCTGTGAGTGGGTTGTTTGCTGCGGTATGCAGTGGGTGGTCTTTGGACTGCTAAGAATGGGATTAGAGGCTAGGTATGGATGAGAAGACTGGTGTTGAGGTCACCAGTTTGGCATTCATCCTATCGTAGCTCCTTGACAACCTGGAGAACCCTATGGTGTGGGTTTGGATATGTGTTGGAAAACCTTGGATATGTGTAAGCTTGCATTGACCCTTATTCCTTAAGGAATCATGCCCAGCTCGGGGGTGGCAATGTTGCTAAGAGATTGATGAGCATGCTAGCATATGGTTGGGTGGAACATTGCAGCGATGTAGCGTGTTGAGGGACAGGTTCTTCTTCAAAAGATAAGTAATCCTGATTGATTCCATCGTTGCAATTATATTGATGTCAAATGAATTATGATGAACATGTGAATGCTAAAATGTATGTTTGCTTCTGCTGTCTGATTGAAGAATTATGCATTGAGTAACTGTGCATGTATGATGATGCATCTTAGCATTCCTCTTATGCATCATGTTTAATATTTAAATTCAGCATTGTTGCTTGTCCATGTTCATGGGGCTGTTTGCATGGTCGCTTGTGGTGTTCGTCGCGTCCTCTTCATCGGTCGGAGGTTCGGGGACGTGATAGAGTGGTATCAGAGCTCATGTTGCAGCATGTGCCTGAATGGACCACCAAGGTGTAGTGACAGAAGTAGAATTACTTTCTGCCCAGCAAAGATCAGAAAAGGATGACTGGGAAAATTCAAAAATTTTCCAAAGTGTTGAACAATCCGAAGAGCTAGTGAGAAGCTCCTCCGATACATCGGAAGATGTAGGCGGAAGGCCATTCGACGAGGCGTAGCAGCGGAAAGGAATTTTGAGAAAATTTGTCTAAGTGTTGGACAGTCGGAAGACTTAGCGAAATTAACTTCCGATGTAGCGGAAGAGTTAGTGGTATGGACTTCCGATGTGGCGGAAGAGTGAGGCAGAAGCATGCCTGACAGGAACAATTGGAAGGAAAAATTGCGGAAATTTTCTAAGTGCTTTGACGTCCGTCAGAATAAATTAGCTGACCGAGCGCCTACTGTTGCAGATGGAGAAATAGCTAAGCATCCGATGGGTAATGCCTCTGACAGCCGACGCTATAAGGAAAGAAGTTTAAAATTTTTCTAAGGCAGAAATCGTCGACTATCAGAAGAAGGAAGTTCTTCGTGCATCTGCCGTTGTGCAAGACAAAGGCACTAGTCTCCCGATGTCAAAATACCACTGACGCCGTGAAAGAATTTAAAAAAATAAAAAATAAAAAATAAAAAATAAAATAAAATTCTTCTAAGTAAAGAATTCGTCAGCTAATTGGAAGAAAATAGCGGTTCGAACGCCCGCCGTTGCGGAAGTCTAGAGCACTAGACTTTCGATGTGGAAAGACCACTGATGCCGATTAGGGTGTGCCATAGTATATTTGGCCGCCGATCGAGAGAAAATCGAGGATGTTGGGCCGCCGTTGCGGCTACTGATGAAATTGTTTCGTCGACGCAAAGAAGAGGATGGAGCCGAACAAGCGGCGAAGAGGGAAAATTTCGAAAAAATTTCTAAGTCTTGGGGTCTTCAGCCATCGTCAACGATTAGTGGATCAAACATCCAGCGTTGCGGAAGCCAAAACCACTAGCCTGCCGATGAGGAAATCATTCCAATGCCATAAGTGGAAGAAGGAAGAAGGACAAAGTTTTGAAAAATTCATCTAAATATGGAAACCATCAGAAAAAGTTAGCCGTTCGAGTAGCCGATGCGGCGGCAAGAATTGGAAGAAAATAGAAGATGAAGCTACCGATGCAGCGAAATAGAAGAAGAGAAGGTTCATAGGAAATAGTTGAAGCTAGAGCCGCAGTTTCAACAGAGATCTTCCAAACATCGCCGTAACGTCGGAAGAGGTTAGTTGTTTGAGCATCCGATGAGCGACGTCGGATGAAGTAAGTGGATTGAACATCTGCCGTTGCAGCTACCTAGATGACTACGGATCTGAAACGTCGAAAAAAAATACAAGATCAGATCACCGATGTGTAGTGCTTAGTGGATCCGATAGCCAATGAGCAGTGGAGGAATTAGCTATTTGGACTTCCAAAACATCGGACTGATAGTCTAGATGAGAGCCTTTTCTGCATAAGGAAAATTTGATATTTTCAAGTGGGATTTTCCAGCAGATTTCAGCTATTTTCCAGTGGGATTTCCATCTATTTTTTAGTGGATCTACAAGGCTGAATTTGACACCCAGTCCAAATGTAGTTGTGTATAAAAATGCAGAGATTAGGTGAAAATCTTAATTTTTAGAAGTGGTGTAGTTTTCACACCCGAGGTCGGAATGAAGCATGTGGATAGGCGTTGGAAAGCTTATCCAGTAGGGAAAAAGGGTAAGTCACCAGAATCTGAGCATGGAGCAACAAAGTGCTAAGGACAGCCACTGATATCAAATGGACAAATATGGACAGTTGCATGCCCAGAGGTAGAAAGGACTATGAAGGTTAACCAGCTGTTGTGTGGAAGAGGAGTTCCATGCAAGGATGAAATACTTGAAAAGGGAAGTTTCCTTAAAACCTTGTCTTGCTAACTATGTTACATTTCCTAAGTTTTATAGCTGAAATGTATGAGGATATGCTTTGCTTACCTAGGATATTAAGGATTATACATCTATAATAAACCACTAATGATAATCATTGCTTTGATGTTGGCATTAGTGGAAAATCCAATGATGACATGGACCTGGATGAGTATGTTGCTGATGCTGATGAATGTGACTAGCAACCCTTTGGAGGAAGGGATAAGGAAACAAGTCCATAACAAAAGTTGGTGAGCAAATTCTGCAATCTCGTACAAAGGACCAACCAAATTGGTCATGTCAAGGGTGTAAGTGTGACCCATACAGGTAAGAGTTTGCTTATGATAAATTCCATGGATTGGTACAGGTAAGAGACCTCATACCATGTGGATGTTTGAATATAGAAAGGTGTCATGCATGTATATATTGATTGAGCTTAGTAGCTCGAGGAAAGTAAGTATAGGTGCAAATGTGGTGATGCATTGCATGAATGCATTGAGATGAGTGCATGTGATATTATGAATGAACTAATGACTGAAATGATGAATTGATGACAATTCAGGAACAATTTCAAAGATTGTTATGAATGCAGGATAGTCACAATCAATTGACTACCAGAAATGCTCTATGGAAGAGCAAGGTGGTACAAATGATATGCTTGTGAAGTAAGGAGTATCTAAACATTTCATTTAATTGCATGAATGATGTGAATATGCCTTGAAAATGTTAGTATGATGATGATTGTGTGAAGAAAATGAGTTTTGGTATATATTGATGTGGCTAATGGCTAGAAGTATTTGAATTTTATAAATTCTGAAAATGCTTCAGTGATGGTTGTAGCAATGAAAAGGTTATATGCATCCAGATTTACCTAGTGTTTGGTTGATTGAAGCTCATGTTTCAGGTAGATTATTTCGAGCATGGCAGTGAGAGGTAAGACCTTGACCAATGCCAGAATCTACCATATGGTATGCATAATAGGTTGTTAGATTTGAATTGTGAATTTCGGATTTAAGAAATTGCTGACAACTACTAGTCACTATTGGCTTGCATAAGATTGTGTTGGATGATTGAAGCTCAGGTTTTAGGTATATTATTTCAAGCATGGCAGTGAGAGGTAAGACCCTGACCAATGCCAGAATCTACCATGTGAAAGAGCCAAACCTTATGAGAAGGATCTCATAGTTGTAAAAGTAGTTGGTATGGGTTGTTAAATTTGAATTGTGAATTTCAGATTTAAGAATTGCTAACGACTACTAATCACTATTGGCTTGTATAAGATTGTGTCAGGAGGATGCATGGTAAGTGAGTATTCATGTTATGATTAGTAAGCATAAAAGTATAATGAGAATAGTAGTGCTGCTTACAAGAGACCCGCAATTAAGCAAATCAATTTCTGTAGTAAACAAAGTTGCAAACTCCTATTGAATTTGATTACTAATGTCATTGTTTGGTTATGGAACAATCAATTTGGATTGTATTACCAGATAGTGATTGACTGTTCGGCTATTTGATGAATGTGTCAAGGATACACACTACAGGAAGATCATGTGTGATGGCTTGCAGAATCCAAACTTCACGGGAAGGTTTTCCCTTGGAAATGGGTTTCGGGTGAAACGCCATTGGACATTTTGGAAAGGTCTCATCTACATTGCATGTTTGGTAGTAACATGAGTGAGATGGTATGGGTTATGTCAGTAAGACATGTGTGAATGTGAAATGTAAAAAGGATTTGGGATGGAAAACTGAGGGACTGTTAACTTAGGGAAGGAGCCCCCATTCCTCCTTAACAAAGGCATATTGCGACGGCAAATGGATAAGTGTTTTGTGACCCTCGCTAAGAATATGCATGTTTAATTGTTGAATTCCATATGTAGAACATGCTTTGATTTAATATCCATTATGACCGATTGCTTGAGTATGAATAGGCCTACATGGCACACATCGGAGAAGGGTGCACACTTTTCCAATGTTGAGTCATGAAAGGATTTTCAATATTGATTGCACCCTAGGGAGTGGGCGCACTCTTGGCGTCTCAATACTTGATAGTGAAAGATATGAAATGTGATTACAGTTTTAGAGCAATAACGCTGATGAGTTTGCTTGTATTGCTTGTGTTGCTTATGTTGACAGGCTAAATAGATGCAGTTGGGTGTTGCACCCTAAAGGTAAAAGGTAAAAGGTAAATGGTTGTTGTGAGGGGTTGCGGAGTAAGGGTTATTGTTGATATAAGTGTGTGTTGGTATAAGTGTATATTGGGCTATGATATGTCTGAGGATCCATAGTAGATCCTAGACCTGGAAATGGTCATGGTAAAAGTTCCAATCCCAGTTGACATCATTGTGTACTGGCTGGACATTAATTATTTGACGTTGTGGAGCAGCCAGCATGTTGACCTAACATATAAGTCCATAGGTGATCCCAAGGCTTGCAAATCGAAGTAGGATCCCGTGGACGAACAAGGAAGCGCACGATACAGATAAGTATTGGATTATTTTTTTTATGAATGCACATATGTATATGATGTGATTATGATGTTTTAAGCTCTTGTTCTAGAGATAAAACCAATGAGAATAAACTAAACATGTGAATATATTCAATGTTTGGATATAGGTATCGCTGGAAGTGAAGAGTATGAAAGCATCCTAGGGGTGCATGTGGACATGTGACTGTCCTGGAAAGCTCGGAATGAGTGGCAATGAAAAAGGTGCTAGTGAGACCGTGATTTTCCTAGCAGTTGAGACAAACCATGTGGAGAGACTCCATGCTTTAGAGGTCTGGAATAGACTGAAGACACTAAGTGTCATGACCAAGAAGGATTGGTCCAGCATTCATGGTGAAGTGAAAGAGGCAGTGGTGTGGGTTCCAGAAAGGAACAAAACAAAGAGGGGAAAAACTCTTGTTGCTCTCTCTTTCCCTTTTTGTTATATATATATTTATTTATGCATTGTGAAAACAAAAGATTGTTGAATGCATGTATGACTGAAAATGGAATGTGTGTTTTTGATGAAGGTAAATTGTGAATGCTGGGGTGGTTAATTCCCTGCCCAAGAATGGACATGAATGAGCTCATGTGCCTATTGGGGAAGGCATGAAAAATATGAAAGTCTCCTGGATGAGGCTTGGACTGTCATGCCAATTGGGTAATTAACTAACTGATTTTGATGTCTATATTATGCTTGGTTTGACAGAATTTCAATGGTGCATTTCACAGGTGAGGAAAGTGAGACCTGGTGGTGCACATTGATCATGGCAGTAGATCAAAAGTTGTTGGACATGCTTGGAAGTATCCTTCAAATGATTGCCAAGACCCAAGAAAATATTGGGGAGATGCTCAAGATACAGAAAAGGTAGAGTGAAATGAACCACAAGATTTTGCAAGACTCTATTGGTTTGCAAAGGGAGGTGAAAGGCCTTCTGGGAGCAATCGGCAAAGGAAAAGAAGGTGGATCAGCAATGGGACAATTGTCCAAGCGACCCGATAAGAAACGGTCCAGGCATGAAGACTCAAGGGAAATTGAGCAAGTAAAGATGAAGCAGCCAGTGAAATGCTGGAGATGCGGAGGACATCATTTACGTCGGGACTGCCCAATGAGGGAACATGATGAGGGAAATAGCCACAAAGTTCCTAGACTTCAGGATGAGCTGAAAGCTGAGAACTAGCAAGACAAGTTTGTGGAAGTGGAGGGGCTTGGTCATGAACGTTCAAAGTAGATGATTGAATGTGGGACAGATCTGCAAAATTTTGAAATTTTGATGTGCAATTGTATATGTATTGTATATATGTAATGGAACACCGAGGACGGTGTTATTCCAAGGGGGAGGGGAATGTAACACCCCGGTTTTGACCCTGTTTGCATGATGTATATATTATAATTAATCATGGTGAGGAGCTAAAGGAAAAAGCCCCACCATCGATTTGGTTGTGTATGTTTTTGCAATAGGGATAGTTGCCGATGGTATGTCGTGCTATCCGGCACCTTATAATTTGACATCATGTAAACACGCACATCAAATAAAATAAACCACAACCAGCTACGGTAGTGCAACATTGAATGAAAAGGGCATGATTCCAAAGGATAAGGGGTGGGGGATGACAAACCTTGAGCCATGAGGGAAAAAAACCCATGTGTTGCCACCTTGTTTTGATTTGCCATCTTCCCTTGTCTCACCCAACCGTTTTAATGTCATGATTTTGTTAGTTGGGGCAGTTATTGCTTGAGGAAATGTGGGCATGGGAAGGCGTCAGTTTGGTAGGCTGCTGTCAGCTCAAATGGTACACATGCCCAGTGGTAGAAGCCATCATTTTTTTCCTCATGCATGGTCGGTTCACTCTCCACTCCCTCCATTGCGAGGATTATCACGGTGTCTGTTCATCCTCTGTACACAGGGCAGTGTCTGTTCTTCCTCACGCAGGGGGAAAGTCTGTTCATCCACGCGCTTAGGCCATGTCTGTCCACCTTCCCGATGGTCTAATCATCTGTGCACATAATAGGGGATGGCCACGTCCTTTCTTCTCACGCACAGGAATTTCTATGTTGGATCTCCTCACGTAGGGAGCGGGTGAACTCAGGGCTATCACTCAGGATTTTTGAGTGCAGGAGCCATTCACGCTCAGGGCTATGTGCTGTGTGTGTCCCATACCAGTTTTAGTGGTATGTATATGTTTCCTTACTGATTACAGCCCGTGCATATGTTTTCCTCTGTGTTTTGTGGTGTGGTGCAAGTGCTCTCACGCACAGACTGTTTGGGGTCATTCTCCCATGTTGTGAGCTGTTCTCACTATTTTTGTTTTGGGTTGTTGTGGTTCTTCCCACAATTTCTGAGTGCTATTGAGAGTCCGTCCTTCTTCCATTTTGGACTGTGCATGTGTGTTTTCTTCTTCCCTGCTTTGGGACAGAGTATAGCTGCCACTGTTTTTGTTGTGAGTCTGTGACTGTTGATTGCCACACCCGTTGGTTGAGTCTTCCATGGCTATGCTGGGAGTTCTATTTTCTTATCCATGGTGGACTGTATAAAGTTGCCACCATTTTTATTGTGAAGTTGGGTTGCTGAAGTACCCTGGTTTGGGTGTTGTTGCTGTTGGGTTGTTTGGCCACGCAAGGGCCAAGAAAAACTCTGAGTTGCCTTGTGGGCTCAAGCTATCTTTCATCTTTTGTTTGGGACTATTCTCGGTTGTCTTTTCCTTCATCACAAAGCCATGAGTGGGTTGTTTGCTGTGGTATGCAGTGGGTGGTATTTGGACTACTGAGAATGGGATTAGAGGCTGGGTATGCATGAGAAGACTGGTGTTGAAATCACCAGTTTGGCATTCAGCCTATCCTAGCTCCTTGACAACTTGGAGAACCCTATGGTGTGGGTTTGGCTGTGTGTTGGAAAACCTTGGCTATGTGTAAGCCTGCATTGACCCTTATTCCTTGAGGAATCATCCCTAGCTCAGGGGTGGCAGTGTTGTTGAGAGAATGATGAGCATGGTAGCCTATGGTTGGGTGGAACGTTGCAGCGACATAGCTGGTTGCGGGACAGGTTCTTCTTCAAAAGATAAGTAATCCTGATTGATTCCATCTCTGCAATTATATTGATGTCAAATGAATTATGATGAACATGTGAATGCTAAAATGTATGTTTTCTTCTGCTGTATGATTGAAGAATTATGCATTGAGTAACTGTGCATGTATGATGATGCATCTTAGCATTCCTATTATGCATCATGTTTAAGCTTTAAATTCAGCATTGTTGCGTGTCCATGTTCATGGGGTTGTTTGCCTGGTCGCTTGTGGTGTTCGTCGCGTCCTCTTCGCCAGTCGGAGGGTTGGGGACGTGACATATAATTTCTTTTCATGGTTGTTTATTTGTTTTTATTTCTAACCTTCATTTCAACTTGTAGGTTTTTCATTGACATTGTTTGTAGGTTTTCCATTGTAGTAGCTTAGGTTGTTTGCAGGTTTCAAGGAGGCAGAATCCTAACCCGTTTTCTACAGAGGGGTTCATAAGGGCTCCATTTCTACATTTATTTACCACTATTAGCTCTTAGATCTAGTTTATAGTAGCTTTCATTTGCTTATTCTTGTTTATCTTAGCTTAGTTTAATTCGCAGCTCTTTATTTGCATTTCCCTTCTGTTTTTTCCTGTTTTGTAAGAGTAGGAACCTACCCTTGTGCCCTATAGGCACAAGGGATCCATTCCTTCCCCTGTAGTGAGGATAAATTCTCACTACAGCTTTGGCGACTCCACTGGGTCGATCCCACAGGATCGTTGGGCCAAAAATTTCAAGTTTTCAAGTTTTTTCCATTTTACCCTAGTTTTTAGAAATATTAGGTTAAATCTATTTAAATATACTTTATTTCCTATTTTATTCAGTGCCAAAGCCTCTGATAGGCCAAGCTGAGTTAGACTAACCCCAGTACCAGTTACTCTCGGGCAGATCTGACCTTGCATCACCAAAAAACCCCTTTCCAGAGCAGGGCGCTCTTATCGAGGGAAAAGGTGAGACTGGGGTGCTCTTAATTGGCCAATAGGTGTGTCCAGGGCACACTTAATCCATAGATAGGCATGAATTCAGCCCAGAATCTTAGTTTGTGGTTGCTTTTGCATTTTGTGTGACCCCCTCTCTCATTTCTGGAAAAATCTCGTGGCCCCCTCGTTGGATTTGGTAAAAAATGTGCGACCTGTCACACAGAAGTTGTAGAAGTTGTATTTAAGTTTTATTAATAGTAATTTTCAATTTCACAGGACTATTAGTGCATCCCAACCACCTCTTTCCACCATTGCAGGTCTCTTTCAATTCCAGTTTTTACTTTTTGCAAATCAATCCATGAATAATGTGTATATGATAAATAAATCATTAAGGCTTAATAAAATGAACTAGCCTAACTAAAAGTAACTTAAAATTAACCATCTTGCTACCCCCTTCCTCCTCTACCCAGTCATCACCCTCTGGGGTATTATAGGATATGACAAAGGGTAAGCTCATATAGATTTAGGAACTCCATGATATTTTTCCCAAACCATTAGAACCAAGTGACCTGGAAGGTAGAGGGAGTAGAGAAGGAGGGCTTCTCAAGGTGCTAAGCGTCCTCCCTATTGACCAACCTAGAACTTGGGAGGTGGCCTGAGGATCTACGGATGGGCTTAGTCCCATTGTGTTGAGAGCCCAGTACCTTCTCTTGGTTGAAGAAGAATATCACTGAGAGGTAGACACTTAGTTAGGCCCACAATTCAGGGTTAATCACCATACTTTCTTACAAATTTCTGTTTATGTTTGCATACAAAACCATGATATGAGCTCTACCATGAATTCATAAACCATATTGCAAACCAAATACCAGAACAAATAAGCAAACCAACACACCATACCAAATAATTAACCCAACTCAATTCATGACGCCGAGTAAGCCTTAAAATTTACCAAATTTACACTAAGTTCAATCAATTCTATAGTCTTTGAGGACATAAGTCACTGACTGCTTCAACTATGGGAAGTACTTGGGCTTTGCCCAGAAACTCATTGTGAGGAGCACCATAAGAACCCCAAAGTAACTGGCCGCTGAGAGGAATTGCCAAGCGAAACGGGCAATGACCCCTTCCAATTGAGTAGAAGCACCCATGAGGAAGAAGCCAAGCGCTGTCTTCTGGCAATCTTGGTGGCCGAGATACCACCTTCAGCCAATAGGAATCCATTGAAACCGGGGTCCAAATCTCATACCCACCAGTTTCATACACAAAAGTGAAAACAATTGATCCTCCATGATCTTCCTCATGCCTAAGAGGTGAACCACCACCATTTGGAACACTTCCTCAGCACCATCAAAGCCACTCTCACCGATCTCCCACACCGTCAGAGGGACACACAGCCTCTAATTCTGATTTAGACCCATATCAGTTTAAAACAGACCTCCACACTGCACCATAAAGTCCCATGGCTAGTGCAAACCCGGATCCATTTTCTGGCCTAACCTTAGCAAGTGGACCCATGTCCACATCACAACCTGTCACCCACAACTTGGAAAGCAGTCCAAGCACAGTCATGCAAAATTTCATTAGCCAATTTCCACCACCCATAGTGACCAGCCAAGTTGGCGTCGTGGTAACACATGGGGACAGTAGCCCCTCCACACACACTGCCCCTCCCGCCACACAAGGGGGCAGTGCATTGGTCACCTACATTGCCCCTACTGTAATACATGGGGGAAATGCCCCCGCTACCCATACCATCCCACCCACAACACTTGGGGGCATTGGCCCATCTGCCATGGTGCCGCCACAACCACCCCTAGCCATACAGATGCATTATGAACCTGCAAACCCCACCCGCATTGCAGCCCCATCCCACATCTGCCCTTCATGGCTCATCTGAACTTTCCTGACTTGGCTAGATTAATGAATGATCCCATCCACCACCAAGCTTTTTGGACACCCATGCCAAATAAGCTGCCATCAGACATCCCAAAGTTTGAAGGCAAAGCCAGGGAATGTTCCCAAAATCATATAATGCCATTCCATCTATGGTGCTCATCCAACAGCATCATAGATGACTCCATCAGGCTGAGGCTATTCCAATGCACCCTTACAGGTGCCGTAGCCAAATGGTACATTGAGCTACCACAAGCCAAGTACGCCGACTTCAACTTCCTAGCCTTCATGTTCCTATAATATTTCCAACTCCCTATTAGATATGATGATGGGGTGGAGATGCTGTTATCCTATCGTCAAAACACCACCTTTCACATCACTGATCATATCCATGAGTGGCGGTGGCTCCGTAGCTTGTGTAAGATCCAACTTGATGATATGATCTTCTTGGATTGGTTCCTCAAGACTTTGCTCCTGCCCATCGCAAAGGATGTCACATCTGAATGTCCCCAATCTGAAGAAGAGGCCATACTGAAGGCCCAACAATTTGACCTCATCTATGCCCAGTCAAGATACTTGTATACTGTCATTCCAGACGCTCCCCGTCCAAGTACCTCCTACCTCAATGCACCAGGGGCATCCCACGCAGCGTACGACATCATAGGTTCAGTCTCCCAACAACCATAGCCTCAAATGACACCAATGACCATTGCACCACAACCAAGCAACACTGCTAATGTTGCTTACCAAAACCAAGCTCCAGACTATGCTAGAATGATGTCTCAGTCCAGAGCAACAACATCTTATGCACAACCTATGCCACCGCAACAGGCTCATGCCATGGCTTGGCCAACACAATAGTATGTGGGAAAATGCCTGCATTCATGGCACCACCACCCCCACAAATATACTATGCACCACCTGTCCAACAAGTTCAAGCCCCCACCACCGCTCCACCTACTCCCTTGGGACAAGTGTTTGCAAAACAAAACTGTCCCAACCAGCCTGCCCCTAACAATCAATAAGGGCAAGCTAGAAACAACCAGCCCCACAACCAAGGCAATAACCAACTGCAGGGAGGCGGTCAGGAACCGAACCCTCCCATTAATGCCGCGTCTAATCGACCATCCCAAAACCCCCCATGGCAGAATGCACCAAGACATAATGCTCCGTTGCACACAAACCAACCTTGTAAACTCTGTGATGTTTATGGGAATTACACATTTGAGTGTCCCCTCATGGCTTGCGCTAAGAAAGGCATTCAAAATTAGGCTCAATAGGCTGCCAATGCCCCCACTCAAGCCCAACCCAACCAGGCACCACAAGGACCTCCTCCCATGGTGCTTCAAAACCCACTACCAGTCCAAGGACTGGTGGCAACCGTTCCCCCTCCCCAGGCCAATCCCAATGCTCTGGGGCCACCTCCCACGACCAAGACAGGTGTTCACCACCTAATGACCATGACCACTGAATAGGTCAACTTACAGACTAGATGAAATTAGTACAATACCACCACCAAACCTGCCAACTCATCAGCATCATCCATGTCTAAGACAATAAACCTACCTCTCAAGTTACCCCCATTCTTGTGCCCCCCCATACGTAGAATCACCAATAATGCCACAGCTAGAGCTACAGTCAGCTATAGCATTATGGATGATTTGGCCCAAATTCCAACCGCCATGTCTACTCTTAAGGTACTTAAAACATGCCCAATGCAACAGAAAGCCTTACTAGCTGCTCTAGGGGTAGTAGACCCCTTCGACTCCAAGTTAATCATGTTTGACATAGAGAACGGAGAGCCACACATGCCCTCCACTATCACCTTCCAAATCCCGGTGTCCATCCGGAACTTGGTTGTGCACCAATGCATAGTGGATGAGGGGGCATCCACGTGCGTCATGTCTACCTTGGTTTGGCAAAATCTTGGATCACCGATTCTACAACCATCCTCCACGACTCTGTGGGCTTATGATGGACATCCCACTAAATCCCAAGGAATCCTTCCCCATGTCCCCATCATGTTAGCTAGGAAGAAAATCCTGATTGACATCGAAGTAATCAATGCTCAACTGGACTACAACCTCCTCCTTGGAAGGAGTTACATGTATTCCATGCGAGCTGTCGTGTCAACTATATTCTGTCTCATGATGTTCCCCCATGAAGGGAAGATTGTGACAGTTGACCAGCTCACCTACCATGATCTGCAAGGGCTAACAATGCCTGCTAATGTTATCCCTACCATCACCACCATTGAGCCGCAAGGGGAAACCGCACACGCTAACGTCATCCCTATAACCAACAGTGTGGTTGAAAACACACTAGCCTTCCCACCGTTTAATGTGGGCCCTGGGTTGTTTACTGATCCCACCATGATGGATCCTTTCTCATTGGTGTCACCACCATTGACACAAAAGAAAACTGTGGACTTGTGCATAGTCTCATCACGCACCGCTGCACCCAAATAGCAACTGCTGCCGCAGCCCCAACCACAACCACAACATCGTTCACAGCCACAATGCCAACAAGAGCTGCAACATCACCCAGAGCAGCAGCATTATGTGCAGCTACAACCACAACTGCATCCCCACATGCAACAAAGAGGGAGTTATTTGGGATCATCTCCAGTCCATACGACTCCCTTCCTCTTTCCCCCACCTGGTGTCATGAGCAAGCCAGAAATGGAAACCTTAAGCCTACCCAACTTTACATTGGGAATTCTGGTGTGGTATCTTGATCCACTAGCTCAACCACCAATACCCTAGGTTATCTTAAACCTGGTGCAACCCATCGTGGTCAAGTATCACCCTCCACCTGCTCCGCAAAATCCAACAGTTGCACCATGCACCACCATGCCCCACCCAAAAAGGGCCAGAGAAAAGAACACCAAACCACCACAGAACCACGACAAGTCCCACCTTGTGTTGTCTGTGAACAATAGGGCCATCCAACTCAGAATTTCCCTAAAATCCCAGTGATCCGTGTGCATCTGGATGCCATGGATACGAACAAAAACATCCTCGTGGTTGAACTCCCAACCATGCCAGTAGTAAGGAACAAGGAATTGAAGAAAAACCATGCTTGTGCCCTTTGCAGCTTGTATGGACATTACTCCCACCATTTCCAAGACCTGCCTGAGTTTTGAATGGCTCTCGTTGACCTCCGTCACCATTCCCTTGAGTCTGAGATCACCTTGATCGAAAAAGTTTATCCCCCACCGCCTTCTTTAGACACTGTGTCCATCTACATGATGTCCAGTTCTGCAGACCCTCTTGTCTCCACCATCACCGATGGTCCATCAGACCTCTCTCTCCCATTGTTTCCCCAGCCACTACTGCAACCTCAGTTGCAACCTCAACTTTAGTTACCAGGGAAATAGTGGGGTTTATTCCTGATCAACATGATCCTTTTCCTTTTCCTTTTTCTTTTCCTACCATCCAAGATCATGAGTAAGTATGTCTTGGAAACCCACAATCTACAGGATTTCACACTGGAAGATCTTGTGTGGTACCTTAAACCACCTACCCTACCTCTGAGGCCCCAAGATGTGTTGACTCATGTCTAGCCAATTGAGATGATGTTGCACCTACCTCCAGGTCCATCAAAGACTCCTCCCATCTCCAGGCCTACCCCTCTTCCTCCATTAGAGACTGGGGGAAAGGCCACCAAAACCACAACCAGTACCATTTACATGATCGCTAGAACTAGTTTCCCTTCCATCTTGTCATATGTGGAAGATCCACCTGATCTACCCCGGCACCACTTATGCAATGATGAGGAGATCTGTAAGATGACCTCCGGTTTTACCTCGTTCCCTTTAAACCATAGTGTGGAATTAGTTCTTTCCATAAAAGACTATATTTCATCACCTCCTTGCCAATGACATTCATCTTGGCAAGGGGGCATACCTCTTCGCTGACTCAGATGGTCGACTCTTGAAGAAGTCGTGCAATGGGCTCCACCACTATGAGTCCCTTATAGCGTAGTTTTTTCTATTTCTTGCTTGTCAACATTTTTCAGCAAAAATCAAAGGCAGCACCATCAGCTGCTAAGCAAAAGTCACCCGGAACCTGTTTGAGACACCTCTCACACCTCCGGGATCAAATTTGTATTTCCTTATGAGACCATCTTCTCATGTTTAAATAAGTTAATTTTGGGACCATTTCCCACTAGTCACCTTGATTCATGAGCCATAACATGACGATGCGAGTGTCTATGGACTGGTACTCATATCACACTTCCTGACCACTACCCATGCAAGCTGTCGAGAAGCCACCAGTTAAGGACTGTAATTTTAGTTTTTATTTTGCATTTTAACACACAGTTGTCTTTTCCATTCACCGCACATTACGCGGACCTCTCGACCACTGTCCACAAAACAATTTCTTTTCTTACACATATTTGGCATATAAATTGCCTCTGAACTTGTACTTACATCGCATGTAGTCAAGTCCATCCACTGCAACACACACACACGCTCTCCTGACCTCTGTCCGAGAGCCACCTCAGTTTGTGTGCCTCTACCGCATCATCTCACAAGCCTCTGCCGTAATCTATCCCACGCGTGTATTGGTATGCTTGAGAGCCTTTTGCTCCATCCATACTGCGTGGATGACCTTTGGACCTCTGTCCACCATCCCGACATGGGGCACCACTTGTGCCACCATCGGTTGACCACATGGGAGTTTCATTTAAGCTCTTTTCTAACTCCTTAAAAAAATGAAAAGATAGTCGAGTGAAGCTGCTTCCTTTCCTGCTCACTAAAGTATAGGAAAGGGTGTCTACATTGTCTTGTTTATCTCCTTTTGTAGACCATGTAGACCATTTCATGAAAAGGACCTCCTTGGCACACTCAAGCCAAGACCATTCCCGTCTACATACTTTTGTGCTTTCTCAGGCAGAGGGGCTGCACTTTACGAAAAAACTCACCACTGGTTGTCGTTAAGCTCTTTTCCAGTCGTCTCAACAAGAAAATATTACGGAGCAAACTTGGTTTCATTCATGCTTGTAAAAGTATCTGAATGACCGTCTAGTCAGTATAGTTTTAACCTTTTCCACCCTGATTGGATTACCAACGGTAAAGAAGTCTCTCATCCCCTCCAATTTGGGCGAGCTCTCCTATGTATAATTTTTTCCTTTTTTGGGCATAGGAGACTACCAATGAAAAATATCCCCCACTGGAGTCTTCTTCATGCTTTCAGACTCTCTAAAATTGAAAGCACCATCGAGCACTTACCTTCTCGGGCTCACCAAAAATCCATGAGATTGTACCACAACGGTGTCCCCAGACACCACCCCACAGAAAATAGTTTGGTAGAATCCCCACATTGGGTCGCCTTTGTTTAGAGTACTCTACAATGTGTCTTCCTTGGATCCCATAAGTATCAAAATTGTCCACCTCCTCCAAGTATTTTCCATCTACAGTGACATTCCCGGTATTACAGCTATGATCCCATTTCCATGATTTGAATTTCATTTGCTGCCTGGTCTGCCCTACTGTCATACTCTGAACAATGGAAGTTTGAGTCTTCCACTCCCCCCCTGCCCCTATTCAGTTTTTTCCCTTCCCTCCCCTCCCCCCCAATTCAGTGAGTTAGTCTATATATTGCTTCACACCTTTTGGTTATCCTTCGTGCTCCTGGTCAAGGAAACATCATCACCTTGACTAAGGGTAGGTCTCCCTCTATCGACGCCAATACATATATTCCAGAGGATAGACCCAGAGGTCCCTGTACCTTGGTTTCATTTACATCATTGATGAGTTCCTTGGACCACTTGAGAGGAGTCCTTAGTGCCTCTTGGGATGGTTGTTTCTCACGTGCTCGACTCCAACTCCATCATCTCACCATTGAGATTCGTACAGGGTTTGTTCCACACAGTACTTGGTCAAATACCAGGGATGTCACCTAACTCTAGCACATTGGTGAGTCCACTCAAAGGACCTAAATAGGTTATGTCCCTTGTGATTTTCGAGTTTCATTGGAGACAGTGATCAAAATCCCCAGCAGTGCTTCGATATACCTTTATGATTGATACCGCATACTTGTACCATAGAGACTCTTACTCTCAATCAGTGAGTCCATATAGCTATGTACCATTCTAGATCTAGTAGACCATCAAGTCATGAAGATATAGCATTCCATGAGAATTCCATGGGTCCAATGTACTAGATCAGTATTGTATTCAGCCTCACATGAGAGGCAACCAGCATTGTAACATCAGTTGTATATGATCGGCTCTTGTATTTTAGATCATAGATCAAATGATTCTTTTGACATTGTCACGAGCATGGGAATGTCTGTCTCGTCCATATACATGTCACACATTTATTGTATCTCACCCATTGATGGGAACCAAATTAAGACAAAAACCAAAAGCCACCATTCCCTAGCCCCGGAAGCACCACCTCTCTACAGCAAATCCTATGATGTCCATTGGCCATACATTGAGCTCCTACCCTCACACATCAGGGGGCAATCTGTTAACCCAAAAATCCCCCACATATCTCTCTATGTCGTACACCACCCAATAACATCATCTCACAACACTCATTTCACTCCATAAGACCTTCCATTTGACCTGCACACCTCCAAAAGAGCCCAAGGATGAAGAAAAGGGCTAAAAACCCCAAAAAAGAGCCCAAAATAGCCCCTTAAGAGCTAAAGCCCTAAAAAAGGAGCTAAAATTAGGGCAAAAGGGGCTAAAGGCCCAAAAAAGGGGCTAAAGCCTTGACCAAGGGCTTAAAACCCTAAAATCCCTTGGAAAAAATATAAAAGGAGGGTGGGGGTTCACTCTCAAAAGACTCCTCACTTTCTTATTGTTATGCTACCCGTGGATGCTTTGAGAACTTTTTCTCTCAAACCACCCACTCTCCCTCTCCTCCATCTCCATCTCATCAAGGCATTGCTTCCCAACCAAGAGAGAGGTGCTCCCATGAGCTAGGGCATGGTGGCCCATTTCCACCTAAGTGAGGTATAATTTCTTTTCATAGTTGTTTATTTGTTTTGCTTTCTAACCTTCATTTCTACTTGCAGGTTTTTCATTGACATTGTTTGTAGGTTTTCCATTGTAGTAGCTTAGGTTTTTTGCAGGTTTCAAGGAGGCGAAAACCTAACCTGTTTTCTGCAGAGGGGTTCACAAGGGCTCCGTTTCTACATTTATTTACTACTATTAGCTCTTAGATCTAGTTTATAGTAGCTTCCATTTGCTTATTCTTGTTTAGCTTAGCTTTTAATTTGCAGCTCTTTATTTTCATTTCCCTTCCATTTTTTCCTATTTTCTAAGAGTAGAAACCTACCCTTGTGCCCTATAGGCACAAGGGAGCCATTGCTGCCCTTGTAGTGAGGAGAAATTATCACTACAAGCATAGCCATGTATGTACGTGACTTTGAGGGAATTTTTCATGTATATGCATCCCTATATGCAAAAAAAACCTCGATTTCCATGTGGGCCGTGGCACGCATCTTAGACTGGCCTAGAATCCTAAATACACCATGGAATTTGACAAAGTTTGCATCAAAATGAAAGAGTAGAGCATGGGTAAGTACCTGGAAAAAATGGTAGTGGATTCTGTCAGCTGGATCTCCTGGAATTCGTTTTTGAAGTTCTGAGCTCAATTGAGTAAAAATTTGAAATGTTTTATAATGTTTTGAATGTTTTACTATTTATAGAAATTTTTCAAATTTTTGAAAATTTTTACCCCCTTTTCCATAGTTTGGACTGTTTCTAATTCTTTTGGACCATTTTTGGACTAATTTATGACGTAGGAGACCCTTTTGAGCACCGTTTTGGCCGTTGGATTGACCTATTCGTGTCGATTTTAGGTATCATGTCTAAACTGGAATATAGGTTAGGTTTCATCACTATTTGCATTTTTGCATGACCTTATGACCATTTCATTATAGCCTTAGGTATGAACCCACTCTATTATGTCATGGAACCTTCTTGCTATTTTAGAAGTGGCATGATATGAGTGGTAGAGCTTGACCTTACATGGGTTCCCTAGTTAGCGCCTTATTTGCATTTGGTGCCCATGCTGACATTTTGTCCCTTAGGGTGTGGGAGTCTGTTGTATAGTATTGCCATGACATTTCGCAAGAGCCTCATACTCCTCTTGATCTTTTTCTGGCCTATTTCCCTCAGGACTCCCTTATGTCAAGTTGTAATTACATTATCCTGAGCTTTACCTGCCTTATTGAACCTTACGCTAGATTCCTTGACATTGAGTTTCAGCCATATAGCCCGAGCTTGTCTCATGTCTAGCCATGCAGAGCCATTTTATATATCCTTTGTAGCTTGATTCCCTATTTTTATCGGGAGGGAACTTTCCCCTGAGTGTCGCTATCCTACACATGTATCCTTGCATTGAGCATAAGTATGTTCCACTACTTGGAATTAGTTTATTTGCCCATTATGACACTCATCTCCTCCTAGTTTGTAACTATAAAGCAGTTTTAGTCTTTTTCAAGCTTTTTAAATAGTTGAAAAAGTCCAAAAAAAAATTTAAAAACCAAAAAGCCGGACAAGGAAAGACGTTATCTTTTGGTAGCTGTTGAGTCATGTCACCTTGGAACAAGCACTATATATCACATCCGTTGGTTGGGTTTATAGTTTGACTTTAGGATTTGTACTCATTTATTTGAGTTTATCTCCACCGACTGGTTAAGCTTCCAGTCCCCATGGAGCCTCTGTCGATGCCTCTTGTGTCACAGAGATGTCCCAGTTTTGTATATCGAGTCTATGCTGTCTTTATTCAGTCACCATTTATCATTATTCTCTTTCTCAAAGGAAGTTGAAACTTGAGTCGTCCATTCCTCGGTTATCTTGACTTTGCATGTCGGCCATTCCTGGTACAGTTACTGGTTCGTGCACCTTATGATCGAGTCCTTCCACATTATACAGCTTTGCTAAGTACCTCGTGTTGGATGATGGGGGATGCCTTAATTCCCTCCTTCCAGCGGATTTCATCCCATCGACTTTAGATCATTTATTCTGGGATTGGAATCTAGAGTCATTTTTTAGTGCCTTGAGACTTGCAGTCATCAGTGGCGGGTTCTCTCGCCATCGACAGTTTTTGGGAATACATCAATGTCCCCTGATCGATGGATCCTTTCAAGTGTTTGACCTCAACACATCGATTCACACTTGTTAGTTTTCACTCTAGTACCTTGATTCCCATTAACATTATCGGTGGGTGATCTCGCGTCTGTTAACGGTATACATCAATGACTAGCAATCAGATGAAGGACTACTATGTTTGACCTCGACACCTCTATTCACATAGTAGGACTTGTACTCGTAGCGGTTTGCGTAGAATACCTTCCATATTGGTGGCATCTCTTATATGCTACCTCCTTGATCATGCTAGTGTTCATGAGATTTCAGATCTTGTGACTTGATTCCAGTATGTGTCAAACATTTCCAGCTATTATGGAGATCTTGATCCATTGTATATATTCAACCATTATGGAGATCATGATCCTTTGTATATCTTCATCATGGAGATTTTGATTTATGTATATTGTACGTGGCGATGACCACTTATGTCATATTTTGTATCATGCCTATTCATGGCCATTGTACTCTTATGTATCCGGTACTACTATATGTATTTCTAGTTATGTGCAGAGTTGTATCATTGTACTATGTTGATTCGGTGGCTGGTCTTCCATTTGGGATTCTTCATCACTCCACTTCTGGGATGGACTTATAATGTATTTCGGCCATCGTATGACCCCTCTAACCTCACACATTAGGGGGCATCTGTTATAGTTTATTTTACCACACTAGGTGAATCACACTTGTATGGCCTTCCCTTGTCCCTCTGCAGACTCCTTAGACCCCTTGGACCATTTTTTTTCCTTTGATGTTTCCTAGACCATCCGTAAAAAAATGTGAAAATTGCTATATGTGACTTTTAAACCCTTTATCGCGTATATATGTGGGTTTGACCCCTAAAACCACATACATCAGGATGTGTACAAAATCCAAATCCTTTTGGAGTTTTCCTTGACATGGATCCGACTCACTTGTCTCTTGGCCTTCCATATTCCTTGAGATTTCTCAGATTCAACCTTTCATTACACCATTGAAAAGCTATATAAGGAACCGTTTGGATACGTTGAAGGTATAAGAGAATTGAGAGCAAAGAAACTATAGTCCATTGTTTCCAAAACTTCTGCTTGAGTTTGCATCCCTTTGTCCCTTGGAGCACTTTGGTGTTCTTCCCAAGCTTGCCTTTTGCTTGTGAGCTTGCTATTGAGAGATGGAGGATTGAGGTGGTGGAGGCCCAAGTGGGGGATTCAGTTTCTCCGATTCACAGACGTGCCAACAGAGGTTGTATCCATTGTAATCTCTGATTTTATATTAATAGAAATATCTTTTCCTATCCAATAATGTATGTTTGAATGAATATTTTATCCATGGATGATTTCAAATGCTTATACGTTGTTGATTATATATGCTAGAGTAGATCTAACACCAATATATATAGTATGCTTGTCTTGTTTACTTATTCTTGAGGAAGTGATTCATCAATTCAAGCTAAAGTTGGAAAGCTCAATGGGGATCTAATTCAACCGTCTGGAATAAGGTATGAGTTCTGATCCTTTAGTGTTATATATTTGATTTCTCTTGCATATTGAAAAGGATTGATTTCTGGAGTCAAGCTATCAGTTGTGGTACCCGAAGCCATAGAAATTTCTCTCTGTAACAAGGTTCCTCCTTTTTATTTGATTTTGAATGTGCATGATATGGTTGTACATAATGCCATGTTAGGCTCAGGTGAATCACATAATTTAATGCCTAAAGGAGTGGTACAAATTTTGGGGTTGGAAATTACACCGCCATATAAAGATTTGTATTCCTTTGATTCTAGGAGGGTGAAGTGTCTTGGTTTGATTAAGTATATTGTGGTGTCTTTGAAAAAATTGCCAGCCAAAACAGTAGTGATTGATGTTGTTGTAGCAGATATCCCACCAAAATTTGGAGCATTATTATCAAGATCTTGGACCTCAAAGTGAAAGGAAAGTTTACAAATGGACATGTCATACGCTACTATTCGTATCCAAAATGGATATAGAAGGTTATACAGTGAAAAGAGAACACCTTATGTAGTAAGCATCCAAGATAGACCAGACGTTCATCATATATATGCTGTTGATACTGATTTGGGATCTTTTATTTTCTTCAATCATACTGTTCCATGTGATCTAGAGTATTCATTGCAAACTAAATCTGCAGAAAATGAAGAAGGAGTAAAGAAGCAAGATGTTTTGGAAAAGAAACAGAAAAAAGAAGGATTGTGGACCATGCATTTTGATGGGTATGTGGCAAAAGTTGATGTTGGTTCTAGTGTATATATAATTTCTCCTACCCGAGATTTTAAAGCTTTATCATATAAATTAACACTTGAATGCAAAAATGATGTAGTTGAGTATGAAGCTTTGTTACTTGGGCTACATGCATTGAAATATTTGGGAGCATAAAGGATACGAGTTTTGGGAGATTCAGAGTTTGTAACAAACCAAGTGAATGATAGTTATCAAACCAGAAATCTCTGGATGAGGGCTTATAGAAATGAAGTATGGGATATTTTTGGTAACTACTTTATAGAACATACAATTAAGGTAGTACCTAGATATGAAAACACAGTAGCTGATTCTTTGGCAGTTGCTGCTGGTAAATTTAAAACTCCAAATGTTGGTCAAAGAGAATACTAAGTAGACATTATGAATAGACCTTCCATACCTGGTAGTTCTAAATATTTCCAGGTATTTGAAGATGATATGCAAATAAAGAGATTTTTAGAATTCTCTGGTGAATTTGTAAATACTCATATTGATGGTGAAAATGATAATTGTGAAAATTTCCAAGATGATGAAGAAAGTGAAGAAGAAATGATTAATGCTGAAAAATTAAAGGGAACTTTAGGAGGAAAAGATATAATTAAATTGAAAAGTAACTCTATCCCGATAAGTTTGATCCCCTTAGAGAATATTTTTGATCAAAATGATGTTGCAAAGGATCCAAAAGTGAAACCTACTGACAATGCTATTGAAGATAAAAATATTGGTACTGAAGAAAATCCAAAGATTGTGAAGCTATCTAAAAATATTCCTGCCAAAGAGAAAGAAGAGTACGTGAATTTTGTTATAATAATCAACCCATATTTAGCTACCTTAGACATTAATTAATCCATTTTTGTCTTATTTTCCTAGTTTCCAATATTCCACTCTATGCAAGTTGTCCCCCACATGTCCTAGAAGTCAAACTTGCTAAAACCGAGTCATGGAGCGCTTGGGAAACCTCCTAGAATCCAGAGCCAATTTCAGTCTCCTTTGTGTGTAAATTTGCATGTTTGTTTAGTAATTTTGTGAGTGCAATTGATATATCACTTGGGTTAAACTTCCACATGGTATCAGAGCCTTTGTAGATCGATTTATCTCCTTCCATATTGCTATTGCAGGTTTGACATCTTGATTGGGAGCTATTCTGCTGACTGAAGGGACAATTTTTGAGGTATAGATCAATCTCAGAAGATCATCATGACTCCATTTAATTTCTTTGAATGGAAAGTAGAGATGGAGATACTATTGAGAGAGAAAGGTCTTTATAGGGTGACTATGGAAACCGAAGTAGAGCCCAATGCAGCTGCAAAGAAAATTAAATGGCACAACAGGAGGGATGAGGTTTATGGTCTATTGTGTCTGAGCATATCCACAGACCTCCTCTTCCATCTTGATGGATTGAAATCAACAAATGAAGTATGGGAGAATACTTTAGAGATTTTTGGTAAGGCAGATGAGATGAGAGGGCATCAAATCGAGAATTAATTGATCTCCTTGTGTCCCAACAACTTCAAATCCATACAGCTCTACTTTTCCAAGTTTAAAGCCCTTGTTTTGTAGCTAAAACAATGTGAAATTGAAAACAAGGAGGAGAAACTAGTCTTGGCCATACTCTCAAAGCTTGGCCCTAACTATTCAGTGTTTTTTTCAACCTTCCATGCCACCAAGTTGATAGCTCGAGCATGGAAGATGCCTAAGCTTGCAGAGTTCATGGAATCCTTCACAAAAGAACAAGATAAACTGGTGATGATGGGCACCATCAAACCTTCCAAAGACCAAGCTCTGGTTGCTGCAGATTCGAGGGTGGATTCAAAAGGCAAGAAGAAAGCTAAGAAGCCACCTGAGTAGAAGAGAGACAAGAATAAGTCTCACAAGGAGCCCTAAGGCTCCAAGAAGAACTTCCAAAAGAAGAAGAACAAAGGAGAAATGAGTAAGTACGCATACTGCAGTAAGCGATTTCATCCTGAAAGCTCCTGCATGAAGAAGCAAATTGACATTCTGACCCAACTCTTGGAGAAGAATAACATCTCCCTTCCTGATAGCTCAAAGAAGAGGGAAGGAGGATCAAATTCAGAAGATAGAGAGAGAGTTCATGCATTGGTTGTTGGCACATCAAGCTCACCTAGCTTCATCATAGACTCCAGAGCTTCAAGACATATGGTTTCGACCAAGGAGGCATTATCCTCTCTTGACATGTCAAAAGGTCCACCAATAGCGCTGGGAGATGACTCTCTCACTGACAGTTTGGGCAAAGGAAGGATTGATCTTGACCATGGTAAGTTCAGCAATGTATTGTATGTTCCAGGTCTTACCTCCAACCTCTTGTCAGTGTATCATATGACCCACACAGGGTCTCCAAAGAAGGTCATATTCTCCCCTGATGATGTTGAGATCATGGAGATATCGAGTGGTAAATTCATTGCAAAAGGAGTTGTAGATCACACTTTGAAGGTATACTAGTTTTCACATTTTATACCCTACTCAAACCCCTTTGCTCTTCTGATTCATGCTAATGAGGCAAAAAATCTTTAGCATGAAAAATTTGGCCATATTAAATATAAGTATCTTTCTGATTTAAGTGAAAAAGAAATGGTCATAGGGTTACCAAATATTAAGTTTTCCAAGGGAGTCTGTCAAGGTTGTGTCCTAGGAAAACACCCAGAGCATAAATTTGAGAGAGCTAGTCATGAGAGAACCTCTACACCTCTTGAGTTGATCCACACTGATGTTGCTGGTCCATTCCCTCATATGTCAATGAGTCATGCCAAATATGCATTAACCTTCATAGATGAATTTTCCAGGTACTTTTGGGTTTACTTCCTAAAGCATAAGTCTGAAGTTTTTGGCCTCTTTAAAGTCTTTAAGGCTTTGGTTGAAAACCAGTCCGGGAGGAAACTCAAGATCCTCAGATCTGATAATGGTGGTGAGTATGGAAATTCTGAGTTCATTCAATATTGTGAATATTTAGGTATTCAGATGCAGCATTCAATCCCTTACACACCACAACAAAATGGTGTTGCTGAGAGAAATAACAGGTCACTGAAAGAGATGGAAACCTGTATGTTGGAGGCTAAGAATTTGCCACCAAAGTTTTGGGCTGAGGCTATAAATTGTGCATCTTATATCCAGAATAGGGAGCCTCATAAATATCTTGATGGTATGACTCATTTCGAAGCATGGAGTGGGCACAAGCTAGATGTGACCCATTTCAGGATTTTTGGCTCAAGGGCTTGGGCTAGAATTCCAACAGAAAAGAGGAAGGATTTGCAGCCCCAAAGCCAAGAGTGTCTATTTGTTGGGTACTCTGAAGATTCAAAAGGGTACAAGCTGATCAATTTTAGCACAAACAAATCCTTCATTGAAAGGAGTGTTCAGTTCCAAGAAGAACCTTTAGCAGCAGTGGAAGTTGGAGAGTCTTATTCACCACTAGAACCATTGAATGTAAGTGAAGAGACAAATGAGTTTGTTGATTCTGATATGTATGATAATGATGATTTAATTGCAGATCCTAGCAGTCCTACAAGACCAAAATGGGCAGCAAATACCATTCATGCAGCTAGGGAACTAGCTGGAAATCCTAGTGATCTTAGGAGGACTAGATCTCAGTTTGAGAGTGCCCTGAGCATGAAAGACCCTTTGTTTGTAGGTAAATTCTATATGATGGTTGAATCAGACCCATAGACATATGAATATACAGCACATGATCCAAGATGGCAAGCATCTATGAAAGAAGAATTCAGCTCACTCCAGAAGAACAACACTTGGGAGCTGGTTGATCTTCCCCCAGAGAGGAAGCTAGTTCAATGTAAGTGGGTTTTCAAAACTAAGTTTTTTACTAATGGTTCACCTTTGAAATATAAGGCAATATTGGTAGCCAAGGGCTACTCACAAGTACATGGTATTGACAACAATGATACCTTTGCACCAGTGGCAAAGATGGACTCCATCAGGCTAGCCTTAGCCATTGCAGCTTTGAAGCAGTGGGAGGTACATCACATGAATGTGAAGTGTGCTTTCCTGAATGGAGATATTAATGAATAGATTTACATGCAGCAGCCTCAAGGGTTTTTTACTAATCTATATTTTGTGTGCAAGCTAAAGAAATCATTGTATGGGCTTAAGAAATCCCCTAGGGCTTGGTATGCCAAGATTGATGGCTTTCTGTTGTCATTGAGTTTTGTTCAATGCAAGTCTGATCCAAATGTTTATTTGAAGTTGATTCATGGTTCTTTTATGATTATTGTCTTGTATGTGGATGACCTTCTGATTGCAGGAAGCTCAAAGAAAAAAATTGCCTCCTTGAAGGATGCAATGAACCATGCATTTTCTATGAGTGATTTGGGGTTGTTGAGCCAATTTTTGGGTCTAGAAATTGCTCAATCCCAAAATGGAATAAAAGTACATTAGTCCAATTATGCTTTATATTTTTTGAACAAGTTCAACATGAAATATTGCAAGCCAAGCAAGACTCCCTTCCTTTCAGGAGTTAAGCTTGAAGAAGCAGGTTCTTCTCTTATGGTAGATAGTACAATGTATAGACAACTTCTTGGGTGTTTGTTGTACCTTACACACACTTGAACTGATATTTATTATGCAATAAGTGTGGCTTCAAGATACATGTATTAGCCTCATGAGATCCATTGGAGAGAAGCCAAAAGGATCCTTAACTTTGTTCAGGGAACAAGAACTCATGGGATCTTCTACAAAGATAAATCTGATTTTGATTTGATTGGGTTTACTGATAGTGATTGGGCAGGTGAAAACATAGATCAAAAGTCAAAATCAAGATATTTGTTCATGCTTGCTGAAGGTCCAATCATCTGGTCAAGCAAGAAATAGAGTGCCATTGTACTCTCATCTACAGAAGCAGAGTACATAGGAGTTGTAAATGCAGCAACTCAATGTTTATGGTTGCAGGGGTTACTTGCTGAGTGTGGCTTCGAATCGGAGTTCTCAACTATTATATATTGTGATAATTAGAGCACCATTCAAATATGCAATGATCCAGTTCAGAGACAGAGAACCAAACACATTGAGATCCATATGCACTACCATTAGAGGAAATTTGGGGTCTAAAATGGGCCTGATTAGAAAACGTGCCAAAATAAGTTTTTGTGAGTTGGAATTCAAGAACCAATAGAATTTCAATAAAATAAGTCAACCATCATGGTTGAATTGACATATTTGTCATTTAAAAAAACTACCCTTTTTGTTCGTATTTTCGACATATCTCCCTGTGTTTTTACTCAAATTTAGATCGGGAGAGCTCGTTGGATGCATAATTTGATTCCGCATCCAACGAGTACCCACACTGCATATTTTTGATGGACCCCGCTACCCCAAAAATAAGAAATACCTGAAAAAACGTGATGATGATGTCATCATCACATTTTTTCAGGTATTTCTTATTTTTGGGGTAGCGGGGTTCGTCAAAAGTATGTAGTGTGGGTACTCGTTGGATGCGAAATCAAATTCCACATCCAACGAGCTCTCCCGATTGAAATTTGAGTAAGAGAACAGGGAGATATGTCGAAAATACGAACACAAAAAGTAGTTTTTTTCTTTCTTCCTCCAAAATTAATCAATATTATTTTATTATTTTAGCTATTATTTTATTATTTTCCTTAGGAGGCCCATTTTAGACCCCAAAATTTCTCTAATGCATCAAACAACTTGTGTATGATGGCACCATTCACCTACTCTTCTGTGCATCTTCAGAACAAGTAGTTGACATATTCACCAAATTTTTTTGTGAGAAGACATTTAGAAATCTCAAATCACTATTGGGGATTTCTAAGCATGCTGTGAAGCATGATTGATGACAATATTTTCAAATTTTTTTTTACTGTCCATGTTTAAGGGAGAACTTTCCCACTGGGTTTTTGCCTCTTTCCTTGGTTAAATGGACATGCAGTATGTAAAGGGTGACTAAGCCTTATTGCCAGGCCCTATAGTTTTCTGCTATTTACTCATAACTCAGGCTTAAGGGGGGGTGTTAAAATAATCAACCCATAGTTAGCTACCTTAGAAATTAATTAATCCATTTTTGTCTTATTTGCCTAGTTTCCAATATTCCACTCTATGCAAGTTGTCCTCCACATCTCCTAGAAGTCAAACTTGCTAAAACTAAGTCATGGAGCACTTGGAAAACCTCCTAGAATCCATATTCAGCATATCTTCTTTATTCCAGATCCTCCCTAGCGCATGTCTGCTTTTTATGCTTTATTTCCTACTTTATTGAGTTTTATGGCAAAAGGGAAAGTAAGACTAGGTGCAGTTGACTTGTTTTTTTCCCTCATCATCCTCCATTCTTTTATCCTAATAAAAGAATGTATAATTTTTCTTTCCATCACCTATTAGCTTGCCTACTTGACTTTTCCAATTCGTGAGCTCCTAGGCAGATTTGGAAACTGCTTTATGCACCTATGGGGGATTTGACTAGATTTAGTAAGCCTGCTTTTGACTATTTGGAATGGCATCCTTATGCATTCAAATATCTCATGTATTTATTTATTTCAGAAGCCTATGACTTCATATGGTTGGCTATTGCACACTTATTCAATACAGATTAATGTTATGCTCCAATTTCAGTCTCCTTTGTGTGTAAATTTGAATGTTTGATTAGTAATTTTGTGAGTGCAATTGATCTATCACCTGGGTTCAATTTCCACAAATTTGATGAAAAAATATACTGATGTATTTTCCTAGAGTTATGTGGATCTCAAGGAATATGATACTTCAATAATACAACATACTATTCCAATCAAACCCGGAGAAAAAAATTGTAGGCAGAAACTCAGAAGGATAAATCCAAAGCTTTTGCCGGTTATTGAGAAAGAGATCAAGAAATTGTTTGATGACAAAATTATTGTGACTTTGATATTTTCAAGGTGAGTTGCTAATCTAGTTCCTGTCAGAAAGAAGAACGGAGAAATAAGGCTTTGTATAGATTTCAGGAATTTGAATAAAGTCTCAATGAAGGATAATTATCCTTTACCAGAGATGGATCATATTCTGTAGAAAGTGGTCAGATCAGAAAGAATTTCAACCATGGATGGTTTTTCAGGGTATAATCAGATCAAAGTGTTACCTGAAGATCAAGAAAAGACTGCTTTTACCACACCGTGGGGCACATTTATGTATGCAAAGATGCCTTTTGGTTTGATGAATGTAGGGGCTACTTTCCAGCATGCCATGGACATTGCTTTTGCAGGAGAAATAGGTAAATTTGTTGTAATTTATGTGGATTATATCATTGTATATTCAAAATATGACAGGGAACATATTCACCATTTGGAAAACGTTTTCATAAAATGCAGAAAATTTGGTATATCATTGAATCCAAAAAAATGAAATTTTTAATTAGAGGAAGGGAAGTTATTGGGTCACATTATCTCAAAAGATGGAATAAATATTGATCCAGATAGAGTCAGTGCAATTTTGAAGGTGGGAGAACCAATAAGCAAAAAAGAAATACAATCATTCCTTAGGCAGGTTAATTTCTTGAGAAGATTTATTCCCAATTTTGCTGAAATACTAATGAATATTACTAATATGCTGAAAAAGGGTCATGAAATAAAGTGGACAGCAGAGGCTAAGAAATCTTTTAAATAAATAAAACAAGCTATTTCAGAAGCTCACGTGCTGGTGAGTCCAAATTTCAATAAAAATTTCTTAATATTTTCATATACATCGGAGCATACTATTGTTGTTGTCTTGCTATAAAAGAATAATGAAAATATGGAGCAACCTATATCCTTTTTCAGTAAGATGTTAAGATATGGGGAATTAAAATATGACATTATGGAGAAGCAGGCGTATTCTTTGGTTAAGGCTTTGAAATATTTCAAGGTATATATTCTTCATCCACATATAATTGCTTATGTTCCAACTAGTGCAGTGAAAGGAATTCCTACACAGTCTGATATAGAAGGAAGAAGAGCGAAATGGATAGCAACATTGTTGTAGTATGATATAGAAATTAGACCCACTAAGTTGATTAAAGGGCAAGGACTTGCAAAAATGTTTGCATATTCAAATTGTGAATCTTTACAGCTTAATTTCTTATCTAGTCAATCTAATCAGTTGAACACGGGGATGGAGGTGATGATTTATTTTACTACATCTCCATGGTATTATGATATTGTTCATGTTCTACAAAACTTACAAGCTCCTGTAGGATTAAGTAAAACTAGAGCAAGATCTGTGAAGTTGAAAGATGCTAAATTTTGTATTTTAAATCAATATCTTTATTGGAAGGACCCTGGTGGTGTGTTACTTAATTGTATTTTGGAGAATGAAGCCCAATAAATGGTGAAGGAATTTCATAAAGGAGATTATGGTGGACATCATTCTTGGAAAGTGACAACAAACAAAATTTTGAGAGTCGGTTTTTATTGGCCATCATTGTTTTCAGACGTGTACAAAGAGACTAGTACATGTCACCAATGTCAGATTTTTGATGGTAAGAGAAAAGTGATTCCACTTCCTCTTAATCCAATAATAGTAGAATCTCCTTTTCAACAGTGGGGATTGGATTTTATTGGAGAAATAAATTCAAATTATTCAGGACAGCATAAATGGATTTTAACAGCTATATATTATTTTATAAAGTGGATTGAAGCAATACCTGCCAGGAGAGCTACTGAGACAGTGATCATGAATTTTCTTGAAGAAAATATATTGGCTAGGTTTGGTTGTCCCAGAATAATTATGAATGATAATGCAGCAACTTTTAAGTCCAAAAAGATGATTAATTTTTGTCATAAATATCACATTAGTATAAATCATTCAACTGCTTACTATCCATAAGGAAATGGACTGGCAGAGTTTTCTAATAAAAGTCTGGTAAGAATCATCAAGAAGATATTAGAAGATAACAAAAGGGCTTGGCACACCAAGCTTAAGTATGCTTTGTGGGATGATAGAATTAGCACTAAAAGGAAAATTGGAATGTCTCCTTTTCAATTAGTATATGGAACTAAAGTCATTTTTCCAGCATCGTTGGGCGTACCAATTATGAAATTTTTTCAGGAACAGCAGGACGAGCTGAACCATATGCAGCGAAGGATAAACCAAATTATTGAATTGGACGAGAAAAGGAATAAATCTTATGATAAAGTGAAAATACATCAGGAAAAAATGAAAAATGCCTTTGATAGAAGAATGAAAGAAGAATAGTTCAAAATTGATGACCTGGTATTAAAATGGTATGCTCCGAGGGAATACAAGCACGAAAAATTTGACCACATGTGGGTAGGTCCTTATGTTATTGTAGGTTAGAGAGGAGAGAATGCATTAATTCTATAACATCAAAATGCGGTTTTGTTGGATAACGACCCTGTTAATGAAATATTTTTAAAGCATTACCCATCCTAACGCAGAAGGTAATTTTTGTACCATAGTTTGTAAATATTTATTTGTTTTTTAAATTAGTACAGATGGAGAACCAAATAGATTTGAACCACGAAGTGAAGGCCCTAATATTCTGAAGGGTAGCCATTTTCTTTATTTACAAATAATACATATCTGAAAAATAAAAAGTTTGAAGGTTTGGGTGCAAAACTCAGAAACAAGCACCTAGTCTATGAGTTCCTTGATACCTCACACGGAGGATATCATTCCCAGTTGGAGCCAGTTGCTATCACCTTCTATGTTGAGCAATTGAAGGAAGATAAGAATAAGAAATGAAAAGGGATAAATTAAAAATTGGTGAAATATGACCAAAAGGAACACATTACAAATTGGTAAAAGGTTAATATTCATGAGTTTTTATCAAAATGTGCACTTTGATTATTTTAATGCAGAATTGGACGGTGTAGATTTGTGATCATGCAGATCCATGGTCATAAAATGACCGGCTAGGAAAAGTTACATGAGAGAGAATTTTTTATAGAGAGCGGAATGGGTTAACGAGTTAACAAGATTGACAATCAGGAGATAAGGTAGATTAAATCTATGGCCATAAGGTACTCTGCGATATAAAGATGCAAGGTTAAACAAGGATAAAGGTTGGCAGATTTTGTAGAAGGGGTTTCATCTAACGGTTCAAATGAGAGATGTAATCTGATCAATGGATACAATCTAATCCAAAGCTCAAACTTGTAAGTTAGTTAAAATAGATGAGTGGTAGCAGAATTTAAACTGATTTCCATGTGGCGTTCTTTAATGAGTTCCGTTGAGGAAATTTAAAGGAAAAACAACTTCTTGAAGGCTCCGGAACCATTATTCATCGTATAAAAGTGAGTTGACTAAGGTAATTTTTTTTTTTGCACGTTGCGGGTGAAAAGAAGAAGATACAGTGCGCCATCATTTTTCGAAAGTCAATTCCTACACATGTGTCAGTTACCAGGTAATCCTAAACTTCGAGATTCTTGTTGAAGACTTGTTGCTATTGCTTATTATGGAAAAATATTAGAGTTCGGGGCTATTATGTAGGGTTCTTGATGAAAGAGAAGTAGTAGTTATTGATAGGGAAAGGAACGTTTTTGACCCTATTCTATCAGTATGTAGTGTATCTATTTCAAAGGAATGTCTATGGCAGTATAGGTTACAGGGAAATGATATCCTAAATGTCTATAATTCTTTCTTGTATTACTTTGCTGTCGAACAAACCCTACCTTTCCCAGAATTCATTAAGTGGTGTGCAAACAATTATTCATCTTCTAAAAGAATTATTATGAGTCGTACAACTTCAAAAATTCTCTGTAGAATTGACGCGAAATATGTTCACGAAGTGTTAAGTCATCTTGATCATTTTCCCATAAACCCTGAGTATTTTAGTGAACAAGTTCTGATTGAGTTGTACAAAAATTATGAAACTGAAATTAGATGTCAGTTCTTGTCCAATATTTTAAAAGTCGGCCAGTCATTAGAAGGTTTATTTTTTCCATACCATGTCAGTATTTTCAGAGATGAAGTCCAGTTGGTCATGTCAATAGTTAGTTAGGTTTTGGGTCTGGATAATGATAGACATGTGAGCGAAGTCATTTTGGGGTTTTTGCTAAGTATAGGTTTGTTCAACCCTGAATCCAATTCAGTCCTCTGTTTTAATTTTGATGAATTTTTAGCTGAAACAATCCATACCCAGTTAGTTGGGTTTCCCAAGGTTAGGTTTTTCAGATACCATTCTTATTTGTTGAACATGTTATTATGTTCAAATGTATCAGATTTATAGTTTTTATCTACCCTGTTTTCTTCAGACCTTCCAAAGTAGATCAGCATGTTCAAATTTTTGAATATGATCATGGATGAGGTATATAAAATGATTTTTGGTGATGTCTTACCTAGGGTATTGGAAGACATGAGAGTCATGTTGAAATCTCTTCAGAAGACAGAACATGAGATTGGTTTTTACACAAGGAATTTACTATTATAAGAGTGTATGGGTTCACTAGAGAACCATACAGGTTACTAGCCTTTTTAACACCAAGAGTATTTACATTAGAATTCATGAGACAAAGTTTGTGTGTAGAAGAGGAACACTTCGGAGCATTCAAGATATATTCTGATCTAAAATTCCCTCTAAAGGTTGGTCCTTTCATTTTTAAAAATAAAAGTGCTCTGTTGGTGGTCGAAAAATTATTCAAAGTTATGGACTTTCAAAAGGAAGAAACAATGAATTATGACCCACATCAGATTATTTCTCAAAGAAGGAAATTGAACAAAAATAAACCATTTGATCATCAAGTTATTGAAAGGTTAGATAAAATGGCTAATCTTTTTAGTTTTGAAGAAGATCCAGAAGCTGATGAAGAGAAGAGAGATAAATTTCCTTTAATAGTTCAAATGTCTGTTAATTCTGGTGTTATTAATAAAAGAACTCTTTTTTAAACAAATTGCATGGACGTGGATGAAGAGATTTAAAGTAAAAAAATCAAAATGCAACCTCAGAATGAACTAATCAATTCAGAAGAGGTATTTTCAGAAGGCTTAAAGAAAATGGTTCTGTTTCAGAAAAAGTCTATACAAATGCAACAATATTCTTTTGAAGATGAGGGTAAAATAGAATCTATTTCTCGGTACAAGTCTAAGACAGAGCTGATGTCAAGTTATTCTGATAAGGAAATGTAGTCATTGGATGAAACTAAAAATCTGCTTCCCCAAGTTAGAAAATTAATTAATAAAAAAACTCCATTGATTTCTACTCGGGATATAGAGACAAATATTCTGATATTTGCTATGGTGAGTGATAAGAAGGTGTCTGAGATTGAAATGAAGCTAGATAAAATTAGTGTCCTTGATAAAATATAGCTCCACAAAAAAATGGGAGATGCCATCTATTCTAATCTTCTACATGTTACTGTGAAAGTTACTAGATTGCAATCTCTTGTGGATAAAATGGAAGTTCAGTTAAAAGATGAGAAAGTTGAAAATAAAGCCAATTTAATTCAAATAAATAAGTGACAGGGAGATATCATAAGCTTAGGGACTAAACCAAACAATGTGCAAGCAACAAAAAAGCTTCTAAAAGAGAAAGATACTACTATTCAAGTGTTGAAAAAGAATCTCAAGGTCCCTAATACTCAGCATCTTCAATATTCAGAGTTACTTGCACTACAAGAAGAAAAATAAAATGTCTACAAAGAAAAGATGGATTACAAAGGGAAATTATTGAAGACGTGGGAGGAGAAGAACAAATGGGAAACAAAAAAAGATGAGTTGACAACTCAGATTACAAAGTTGAATAAAGGTCAAAATGAAGAAAATGAGGTTATGGAGGAATTAATGAATCAACCTTTGGTTGATATGGAAGAACCCCTTGTTAATGTCGAAAAACTAGTAAATGAACTTTCTGCAGATGCTTTTCTAGTTCCCATGTCTCAGGTAAGTTTGAAGGAAGTGGAGATTAAAGGGTTAAAGGATGAGAATGAAAAGGTTGAGTTGGAGTTGGATAAAAGTATTGAATAAAAGAATAAAGTTTGGAATGAGAAGAACCAATTACAGAAAAGATTCAATGAACTGAAAGAGAGAAACACAGGAAAAGTTCCTATACAAGGAGATAAACATTTGATCCAGGATACCTTGTCTATAGAAATTACCAAATTCACACATTATTTAAATTTTATCAGTGATGAAAGTGCATTAGTAAATTTGGCGATTGAGAGATTAAAATTAGCAAATGAAACCATAGAAAAGAAATCTCTAAACACTGCTCATAATGCTATTAAGTTTTTAAATTCTCTGACATATCAAGATTTGCAGGATATTGGGATCAAAGACAGGGTAGCTATTATATTATGGGAAAAATTGTTTATTGATAAACATCAACTTATGAAATTTGTGCAGGATAAAGCGAACCAGATGTCTTCTAAAATCAAATATTTCACGGCGGCTTTTCAAAATTTATTTGACACTGGTCTCCTTTCTTTTTTGGATGACAAAGGATGACTATTTTCTCAGGAACAGTATCATAGCCTGTTGGTACATAATCGCATGGATCATTTTAAGTTTGAGGATTTAGTCAAAGGATTAATGGGAAAGGTCATGTTGAAAAGTTGATAGAAGATTTTGAATTATTGGATCAGTTTTTAATTACTAAATAAGGATGACCAACTGTGTCTTATGAATCCTACATGGATTTAGAGGTGGTGATAACAGAAATGACAGAGTACGACATTCCAAATGTAGAACCGTGGAAAATTGTGGAGAAATTTGGGAAAACTAAATATATATTACATTCATAAGGACAGGTGTTGCAGTCTCAGGAAGTTGTTTGTTCGTGGTACCTTGTAGTTGTGTATTTGCTATAATAAAGCAAGCTACTATTTCAAACAAAGCATGTAATTATTATTCCTAGTTATTAGGGAAATAGTTACAAGAACTTATGATTAGCAGTTAGTTGGTTTTTTACATACTTTGAAGAAACTATTGTGTATATATTTGAAATTTATTGATGTACCAGGGGTTGGAACCTATAAGATTGGAATTATGTTTTGTTAGAACCTTTTTGAATAAAAATTACAAAGACAAATGCTAGTTGATCTTCAAATATTCATGTATTGTTTATGTTACAATCTGTGCTTTCTTTGACTGTGAATGTTTTCTAAGTGTTTAACTTCCATTCTGTTTTCTCTAATGTCTGAAAGTAGTGTGTAATAGTTTCATAATTCATATATGTTATGCTCTGGATATTGTTTTAGATATCCACAATTTTTTCTTCTAAAGTTGAAATGGAATTCATCCTGTGATGCTCCATATTAATGGACTGTTCATGTTTCTTTCCTATCACCCGAAAATCAATGAATGACTGTAGCTGAATAATTATCTTTCCTTTGTTGAGATTCTGAGTAGGCAGCTTTGTATTGTCTTCAATTATTTTGAATCCATAGCCCAATGGTTATATATTTTTTTCAACCATATACATAACTTAAAACTGTTGATTCATATATCTGGCCTTGTTAAATCTTTATTCGAGAGATCCCTCTCTGGAAAGGAAAGCCAGTTTCTTTATAAACATGCTTTTGTTGTTATCTCGATATTTCCTTTCACAACCTTAGGTATATTTTGAGTGATAACAATAGCATCCTTGTCTATAGTAGCAGGAAGAAACCATTTGTAAAATTTAATTTTGCAGGAATAAAAAGTGTTGGTGGTTTTCCCAATTTGGTATTCCAACAATTGGTATCAAAGTAGGATCCTTCACTATAGCTTAATAACTAGGAGGAAGATCCTATTAAAAACTAATATGGATCAGCAAGACGGGTTAGCCAAAAACAAACCTCCATTTTTTACAAAATATAATTATGCATACTGGAGCGTAAGAATGAAGCACCATCTAAAGTCTTTTAGATACAAAGTGAGGAGTTCTGTTGAAAAAGAGTTCAAAATACCAGAAAACCTACCTATAGATATAGATGAACCAGATCAACATGAATCAAATGCAAAAGTTTTGAATGAAATATTAAATGGATGGATAAATTCAGCATTTGTTAAAGTTATGCAATGTAAGACAACCAAACATCCTTGGGAGAAATTAAAAAATATTTATGGAGGAGATTCTAAAGTTAAACAATCCAAACTTCAAACATACAAAGGGCAGTTTGAAAGTCTAAAAATGAAAGAAGAAGAAAACATTGCAAAATATCTTCTAAGAGTAGATGAAATTGTCAATGCTATTAGAATCCTAGGAGAAGAAACAAAGGAGAAAGAAGTTGTTGAAAAGGTACTAAGAATCCTACCAATGAGGTATGACTCGAAGGTGTCTACTTTAGAATAATGAGATGATATTCAAATTATGACAGTAGATGAACTACATGGGATATTTATTTCCTATGCCTATGAGAACAGGGCAAGATGGACCATCAAGAAAAGAGTAAGCAATTAAAGCCTCAAAATAGCCAAGGAAGTCCAAATCCTTATCTAAGAATCAATCAAAATACTTCAATGATGAAGAAGCTCTTTTTATAAAGAAACTTGAGAGGGGTACTGACAAGTACAAATGAAAGCTACCCTTAAAATGTTTTAGCTATGGAAGGATTGGCCACTTTGCCTCAAAGTGTCCTTATCCAAAACAAGAAGGTAGTGATGATGATGAAGAACCCCGCTGTCATAAGAAAGACCCAAAGAGTAAGACCATCTACTAGTATAAATTTAATAAAAGGAATAAAAACTTAGATTCCAAGGAAGACAGTGCAGATGAAGAGATAAGTGAATATTAAGAAATCCTATTCATGGGGATAGTAACTTCAAATGAGGAAGGACAAGTGGACCTAGAGGCTGAACTTATAAGTTCGCTTGAAGAATTGATAAAGAGCAGAGTGAAGAACAAATATTTGAAAGAAAATTTCTCAAAATGCCAAGAAGAACATAAATCAAAAGAAGAGGAAGTCAAGACCCTCTAATAAGAACTACACAATACGATACAACAAGCAATGGATAGCAGGAAAGAGGTCGGGGCCTTAAAAAAGAAGTTTCTAACTTCAAGGGAGAAATAAAGAATATAAAATATCAACTAACTATTAGTTAGAAGTTCAAGGCAAGTACTGAAGCACTTAATAAAGTCCTCATATTACAAAGATTCCCCAGGGATGAAACAAGTCTTGGATATGATCAAGAACATGCCATTAAAAGATAAATCTCCATCACTCAAGAATATGTTAAATGTCGGGATGATGCTTCCAAAGATACACACATACAACAGAATATTTACAGGAATATTAATTCTAGTCATTAGAATTATTCTCATTCTCCTAAGAAGAAATTTTTTGGAAGATATGCCAATGAATTCTATGGATATTGTCATCGCTGTCACGAGTTTGGTCACAAGGCTTTTGATTGTACAATCAAAAAAGAATATCTAAGTATTAAAAGAAAATAAAGCACCTATGTCTCAAATAGGAAAATATTTATTATATGTTTCATATGTCACAATGTTGGACACTTTGCAAAATATTGCAAGAACAATACATGCATAATCTCTAAGGAAAAATAAGAGAAGAGATATAACATAAAATATAGAAGACAAAGAAGTAGAAGACCAGTAAACAATGTACCTCAAAAAATATGTGGAGAAGAAAGTTAGACTACAAAGACTTAGAAGAAACACAAATTTCAAACATCAGTGAAGTTTCCAAAGATGATGATGAGTGTAATAGTGCTATAGATAAAAATAGCATTCAGAATGAGGGAAAGCAAGATGAATATTTAAAAGAATACACCGATTGATATGAAGATGATAATGGTGGATGCCTTTTCTAAAACCTTTCATGACGTAGAAGAGAAACTTGAAATTAGCAGTAGAAGGGATCATATACTCAAGGTAGTTAATATCAGAAAATTTCAATTAATACTTGAAAAATACTAGTTGGTAAGAAGAAAATAAAATTTTGAGGATTCCATCAAAACAACAAGAAGAAGATTCATAAGAAATACTTGGTAACAACTATCTTGCTAAAATATTAGAGATGATCATGGTTAAATGATAAGACTGGTGTCTGGTTGACATAGATCAAAGTTTAATACCTTTGAAGTAACATGAAAATTTTAAAATGCAAATTCATGAAGACCATCAATTCTGTAATCCAATAGAAGATGAAAAATATCCTTATTACTCAGAATATGAATTCATGACACATAAATTAAAAAATTTGTCCATCCTAAAAGTATTCATTTGATCACATTTGTTTGGGATGATATTCCACATTTCACACTTGGATGATTTGATAATCCTATTTTCATGGTTGATGAGCACATGTAAATATTAATACAAGAACAAACCTGAAAGTGGAATAAAACTCAAGGCTAATCCGAAAGGTAAAGATGAGGTTTATTGAGAAAGTGCTAGGATGAGTAAAAGTAGTAGTAACTATTGTGAAGGAGAAGTTGGTATTCAAACACATATCAGTTTAGTGAAGTTCTTTCTAAATTTGTCTCTCAAAAGCATGTTTATGAACCTATAGAAAATCCTTAGTTGTTACCTCATACCAAGGAATTATGGTGCAACCTATGAAAGAAGAATATAATATCAATCAAGTTAGTTAATCCCTAGTCAAGGACTTATGGATAATAAATTGTTTTCATGGCATTGAAGACTCCTTAAGAAGAGAAACATACATGATACAATTGTAAAGAGCAGTTTACGGAAGAAAACTAATGATGAGTGTAATCCTTGTCACAAAATATAAAAAATGTTGACAAAGGGGAGGAACATTGAAAGGGGGAGTCTATGAACTATTCATCCATGTTCTCCTTCAAATACTTGCTAGGAGAAAGTAAATAAGGATGTTAACCAGATCATAACACAATGATTAGTTCCAAGTCCAGTTAACAAGAGGAAGAAAAGCAAAAAGCTATTTTTTTTAAAGAGGAGATATACTGGAAAAGGAAGTTGTCAAAAAGAAGAAAGATAGGAAATTTTATATCAAGATGGTTACACCAAGGGCATAACAAGTTATCCTTTGTCATTGTTGTCAAAGGGGGATAATGTTTAGATGTTTCCATCAATTCCAAAGGGGGATAATGTTGAATATAGTTGTCATTGGTGTCAAAGGAGTTTAGTAATGACAAAGGAATAACCAAGGACATGATGGTAGGGAAAGTTTAGTAATGAGAAAGGAATAACAAAATATTGTTGTTTAAATTGACGTTGCTATGAACATAATATCATAAGGAAACATTGATGAAATGATTCAAAAATATTGAGCCAAAATAGTAGAGTTAGCTAAGTGGAGTCGAAAGCATTATAACGCTAAGTTTCTATGAAGTGAACATTTGGACGGAATAGATCATAAGAGAGAGAAAGATCCATGGTCTATAATAGTTTATGCAATGCCAAGGTGCAAGCTTGTTAAATATGTGGAAGAGATTTGTGAAAGTCACTTTTGATAATTTATGAAAAGCAGACCCACGATATGAAATCCACAAATTGTGGAAGAATTTTTTGCGAGAGGTGAATTGCAGAAGAATTTTAGAATAAAAGTAAAAAAGTAGACCCATAATTCGCAACCCACAATTGTGGAATAAGTTTTGCGGAAAGGTAATTGCGGAAGTAGTTTGGAGAAAAGACGAAAAGAAGACCCGTAATCCGAAATTGTAGAAGAAGTTTTGTGGAAAGGGAATTGTGAAAGTAGTCCCGTAATTGCAGAAGGAAGGTGTTCACACAAATTGCAGAAAGATCATTGCAGAAAGATAAAATGCAAAAAATTTAATTGCAAAAGGTTAATTGTGGAAATCCAGTTTGCAAAAAAGATAAATGTGGAAAGGTTGTTGAGAGGGGAATTGTGGAAGGTCATGACTAATAAATCTAAAAAGAGTTAAAAATAATTAAATAGAGAAGTAAGGAAACATGTTTGATGAAGTGCCATGTTTTATGAAGTGATGTGTTTGATGAACATGCACAAATCCAAATTGAAAGGGCACATATGTGAAGCTCTAGAATGAAGATATGCGTTTGTAAAGAAAAATGAATGATGTTAAAGGTATTTATATGCAATATTTCAAGTTTAGAAAACATTTCTCTGTAGTCCAGATCCATGTAGACATGGACCAAGGAGTAATGAGAAACTAGTCATATAATTGAAGAAATAAGAAGATATGGAAGTTTAATAAAAACATATTACGGTGGAAGGGTGGTGCTAGTGTAGGATTTAGGCCTGCAAGTGGGTTGTAACCCCCTTCCAATGGTAGTTGCTAAATAGGGTGTCGAAGCATACTTTAAGTAGTAGCTAATAAACCAACGGGTTGTATCCTCCTTCCAGTGGTAGGTGGTAAATAGGATGTCGAATAATCCTTTCAGTAGTAGCTTCTAAAACAGAGGGTCGAAGCCTCCTTCTAGTAGTAGCTGGTTAATAGGGTTTTGTAGTATCCTTTTCTGTAGTAGTAGGAATAAACAATCTTAAAAATATAATTTTGAGTGTTGGTGGTTTTCCCAATTGGGATTCCACGAGAAAAGTTGTGTTCTTTGTATATTGTTATTTATGTGTGTTAATAATTAAGTTAAAAGTGGTTTTTAATTGTTAAAATTTATCAATACTAATTCACTCCCCTCCCTCTTAATATTGTCTAATATTCCAACAAAATGTTAAAATTTATGGTTAATATTGTACATGGAAACTAACCCATGATTTAAATCGGATAAGTGATAGGATGGAAACTCGGGAACTGAAGTGGCTAGATGACACGGACTTCAAAAGAATAATGGTATGCTAGTAATAATTATTTAGAGAGTTATTAAGTGGTTTCAAATACATTTTTATGAGGTTTGGGAAAATGTAGGATCTACTAGAAGCATGGTTTCCCTAATTGATCATTCGATGATGTGATCACACTAACAAAAATAAAAACACATTATGTAAAAATAATATTATGTTAATGCTAGTTATATAAGGAGTGTTGGAGGTATTACCCACTGTTTATCATAAAAAATTGGGAGTTATGGGATGGATTTTCTAATGCATGCTCCTTAAGTTGTGTGATGATGATGGTCAATTGCTTGCACAAAATTTTGATTGATGTATTTGACGCTTTCGCTTATGGATTATTTGCAGTGTTAGGTTAATATAGTTCACACTTTAGGATATTCTAGTAAAGGATTGACATGATGGGGAAGATAGTTGTGAATAAGAAGAATATGCATGCAGTTTAGGATGTTGTGGAAGTTAGTTATAACAACTTTGTAATTCATATGTGTGTTAAAATTCTTTCTTATGTGTGATAAAATGGGCATACCATGCACTCAATAATGTGTTATTTTGAACTAGTTAGAATTATTGTTAGATGATGTGTTTACTAATTTTTTTACATGCGTGCTCAGATAACAACATATTGTTATTAGTACATGAACGAGTTGTGTATTCACTGGATACACCTACATACCTTGTGTACACTAGTATTACTCCATCTATAGATTAGATATTAAGGTGTGAATTATAAATTATTGTATTGGGTTAATTATGGATTTTTTTTATAACTATTAAACTTTCAAAATACTAATTATAAACCTTCTGCATGTTAGATCAAGAATTTAATTTCTTGTTCTTTAGAAGAAGATATGCCACATTCATATCAATAATATTATTTGATTTGACTTTTAGCTGAAAATTGGTGGAATGCATGCTTAGATAAGGTTGTTAGATGTAATTTTTTATTTATTCCCCCTCCTAGGAAAGTGTGATCCACTCCTCGCAAAAAATAAGAGGTGTTGGAGGAAATTTGATAAATAGGAAGGAGGTATGGGAGAAAGAGGATGGTTTTTCTTAAGGATCTTTTAGGAAAATGAAAGGGCAAAAAGATAGGAGAGATGGGAGAGGAATTTGAATTTGAGAACGCGTGGTGGAAACTGGGAGATCTAGATTAGAGGGGAGTTAGAATTTAATATATAAATGTAGGTATTGTTTTTGGTTATGATACCACAAGAATGGAGGTAAAGGACACCCATGGGTTTCCTAGACCTATTAGCTAGATAGGTTGCTAGTACGGTTAGGAGGACAAACCCCAACTTGGACAACTCTTGAATCACTTCACTGATTCAACAAGATGAAAACAATCTAATGCGGACTGTAAAAGAGGACTACATAAATCAAATAGAGTTGATGTATTTCCCTTATTATAGCATAATATTTTGTTGTTGTCATTTATAGAATGTTTAAATAATATATTTTTTTTTGTTAGATGTTGTAATTGTATTTAAAAATATTGTTTTTATGTTTGATATCTAATCATATTTTATTTATTCAACTTAAATTACTCTTTTACTACAATGAAAACATACTATATATATTGCTAAGACCATAAAACAAAGAGATTCTTTATGAAGAAACAATTATAGATTAAAATGAAAGGTTTTGGAGATTGGAAACATTGCAGGTCCTTACAAAAAAACTATTTTTCCTACCCATCCTAACATTTAACGACTTTTCCTTGACAATGTAAGTTGCTAAGTAGCCAACTTAACTATTTATCCTAGTGTTTGGGTAGTGTTCTCTATTGAGGGTGTAGGACTCTATGGTCAATGATGATATTTAATCAGTTGTTGTGTGATTTACTTGAGACAATATATGTTGTGAAAGGCCATTAGAATCATTAATAAAATGAGTGAAGTTATAATTTACTACAAATTTCAATATTCTCATAATCTACTTTTTTTCTTTTGACTAAACACCAACTATATTACACCATACTTGATATATACATATCCATCTCATTTACACTCCTACTTACTAAAGTCCATTTACCCTCATACTTACAAAGATATTTAATAAATTAATACATATTCCTTAATTTCAAAAACTATGATTACATTTAGTATATTTATGAGACTTTAGTCATTATATAAAATAAGCACTACCTTTCACTCACTTACATAGTTACACCTAATAGAATTTATGATTTAAATGTTTTCCTTAACAAATTGTTATTTGTTTAAATGGATATATGCACTCTAATGTGATTCAATTTTGAATTTATTAAAGAATGAAATTAATATAGGGTATGCATCACAAACTTCAATTTATTAAAGAAAGAAAATACTATAAAGTATGCTATCATCTATGTACATGGATGGATTTTTCAATTTATTAAAGAATGAAATTAATATAGGGTATGCATCACAAACTTGAATTTATTAAAAAAAGAAATTAATATAAAGTATGCTATCATCTATGTACATGGATGGATTTGGGTTGACTATAAAATGATTTAACGAATGGATTTGGCTTGACTTTAAAAGTGATTTTATCCATGTCTTGATCGTTTCTTTCAATGCTGGGATGAAAATGTTTCTCCTCATTGATTTTGTCTTCCATTATTAAAGTATTCATGACTATGATAATGATATTGGTTAGTATTGATTAGTATTTGTTTGATTCATATTAACATTTGCATGATAACAATTCTATCAACCCGATATCATCTCATTTTAGGTTGCCACATAGGAACAGCAATGATTTGGGCACCATTTAATCTTTTCAATCTTTTTCATGAACATAGAGATTTGAAAAATGTTACATTACTGATTAAATCATAAAGCATACTTCTACCTATTTCCATATCTCTGGTCCTTTCGAAAAAACAGATGGATTTAGAAAATATTAGTGGTTTGTGTGAAGTCTCTGTGCATATGAAAACAACACATAGATTCATATTCAACTTTGATGGCCGTAGATGCGCATTAAAGTGATTTAGGTGCTTTATGAGCATGAAATGCTATGTATGATTCTTCCTCCTTTTTCAACTCATGTTGATTTAGTGACTTGTGACCTCGATATGACCTTTACCTTAATATGATGCCTCTAAATGTAAATGTAGGTGTGTTCCATTCGGAGTTTGGGATTATTTTATGGCATCATCCCATATCAAGTACATTATGATTCCTTATATTTGATATACTACAGGAAGTGCATGTCTTACATAGATATTCTTATTAACATGAGCACGATGACCATGAATGAACCAGCACACTATGGCCTAGAGTAACCTGCTCTACAGTATATTTCTCCAGTGATTAGCTGGCTAAGCTTGCTGAACCTTCATTATTTTGATCATTCAAAGATTGTAATAAGTTTGTAGTGACTAAAAAATTAAATAATATTTAATTAATATTATTAATGTAGTTTTTATTTTTATGTAAGAATTAGTTTTTTTATTAATTTAAATTTGTTTGATATAATGAGTTTAAATTCAGTCATATAAAATTGTGTTATGTGTATATATATTAGATGCTCTGATAGGTGGAAATACATTTTTATAAATTTATAAATTTTCTTTTATTTAAATTTGTTTTTTGGAATTTTTTTTATGATGATGATGATGATTTAGGTGCATTGAGACCAACTTTGGTCTATTTTACCTTAAAAAAAATACTTGGTTTACTTTAAAATCTTATTCATGTTCTCAAAAATCTTTCCAAGCTTTTTATGATATTTAATTATAAAATTTTTTTATTAATAATAATAATAATAATAATTATTATTATTAATTTAATTATAAAAACTAATAATTAATTATAGTAATTGTTTTATTTATACTTGAAAATGAACAAGACATTATTTGAGATTTATAAAGGTTATTTTAAGATATATTTTGAAAGCAAATTTAGAAGTCAGTCTCGAGCTTTAAAGTTTTTTGGGCTATTTGCTTTAAATATAATTAATATAAAATCTATCGCATTTATAAATAATATTTGATTTTTTTATTTTTATTTTTGAACCATTTGCATTTTTAATAATACTTTAATGTAAATTTAAAAACATAATATAACTCAATCATAGATTAATATTGTAATTTCATTAAGTTCCACTTAATTAATGATACTCTTTCAATATTATTTTGGAATATTTAAGTTTCTGTTTTAAAAAAATCACCACACATTTAAAATCATTGCAGTATTATAAAAATATTATATATTATAAAATAAAATAAAATAAAAAAACATTTTTTTATATAGTTTAGCTAAATTTAACATTTATAAATAATGCTTGTTTTTATTTTTAACCATTTGCATTTTAGAATTATAGTTTAAATAGATATAAATTTAAAAACATAATATAGTACAATCATAGATTAATATTGTAATTTCATTACTTTTCACATGATATTCTTTCAACATTATTTTGGAAAATTTACATTTATATTTAAAAAAAATCACTACACTTAGAAATCCTTGCATTATTATAAATATATTATATATTTCAAAATAAAATAAAAAATTCATTTTTTAATATAGTTAACTACATTTAATGCAATTGAACATTTACGGTATAATTTTTGATATGAATTGTTTTTTTTTATAAATATTATTTTGTAAAGCATTAAACTGATATAAAACTATTTTGAAAATAAAAATGGTAATTTAATTATTAAAACTAGAAACAAATAAAAAAAATTCTCCTTCTATTTTTTTCCTCTA
>LPNX011075930.1:132419-236960 GCA_001517045.1 Pseudotsuga menziesii | reverse complement strand
TGTTACTTAAACATATATTCAATACACCATATACTTGTTAATAATGTGGACTATCATTACAATTAAGATTTGTTGTTATCCAAATAAAATAAAATTCTAAAATTAAAAATCAATTTTCAAATCATATATCCAATGTACCATGTATTTGTCTAATAAAATATTATGTATTATCATTACAATTATTGTCACAATTAAGATTTATTGTTATCAAAATAAAATATAATTTTAAAAAAGAAAATATAATTTTAAAAAATAAAATTAAAAATCAATTTTCAAATTAGCCAATTAATATAGAGAATCATTACAATTAAGATTTATTGTTATTCAAAATAAAATACAATTGTAAAAAGTAAAATTAAAAATCAATTTTCAAATTATAATGTAAAATTGGTAATGAAAGTTATAAGAACATAATTTTATACTGTAAAATTTAACCCATTAATAATATAATATCAAAATATAATATAATATCAAAATATAGGTAATAAAATATAGGTAATAAAATATAAATATCAAAATATAGGTAATAAAATATAAATTTTTAACTTATATTAAATTTTAGAAAAAACATCAAATTAACAAATATGCTTTATTCTTATAACATAAAATCTTTTTAAAAAAAATATACATATTGCCAAAACTGATACAATATATTAAAAAATAAAAAAGTTCTATGACAATTTAGTTTGACAAGTTTTTAATCCGAATAAGGTGATTTTTATTGTTTTTATATATTGAAAAATCATGTTTCTGAATAATTCAGTCCTCGTTATCTCTGGGAACTGTTTTTAAAATCAATTACTATATGAATGAGCCCTTGTTTTCTGCCTGAACGGTCTTCTACTTTCCGTTCAGAAATAGAGAAATTCAAGAGAAATAAAAGTGCCGTGATTATAAACCAAAAATTCTAATTGATTTAACCAATTATTTTATCGATGAGCCGTTGCTCTCTACCAAAACGTTCCTCCGTTTTTCGTTGCTAGGTAGATAAATACAAGTTAAAATTAAAAAGTCGTTGTTCGAAACCATAAATTCTAATTGATTTATACACCATAATGAACAGCCGAGCAGCCCAAGCAGCCATGTCAAGGGCTTATTTCCTGCAAATATGGATCAATATATACTAATTTGCTATAGGTAACGAAATTCTTAACTCATAGTTCTGCGGCAAGGTAAATAAAACTATTCTATTCTACTTCCACACCATTGAAAGACAAAGAAATCCAGTAAATAAACTCCATATTACTTACAGGTGCACGCAGCTTGGCACGGTGCAACTGTGTACTTACATCAGATTGTACCAAGCTACAGGATCTGAAGGAAATAGACTATGAAATCCAGTATATAAACTCCATATTTCTAACAGGTGCACGCAGCTTGGCACCGTGCAACTGTGTATATGTACATCAGATTGTACCAAACTACAGGATCCGAAGGAAAGGGCGAGTATTTTTCTCGTCGTCATGCTAAACCGTAGAAGTATATATGGATTACAGAATTAGCTCATCAGGTGGATTTATAGCCAAAGTCCAGGAAGCCGGGCTGGACACATAGGAGCTGTAACAGAATTATTGGAGGATGAGCATTAGCAATATCAACATGGCGGTCAACACCACCATTACTGGGTTCACTAAACATGCTGCGTGGTTCTCCGTTAAATTAATTAATGTAAACTCCGGTTATGCAAAAAACCGCCGTTTATTCAAAGCGTAGACTCGTTCAGAACGATTGATTTCTAACGTCTAAGAATATTTTGCGAAGAAGTTAATTAAATCGTAGATATGCATACCATAATACAGTGCAGCAGTGCCAAGCATATCATAGAAATAGCAGTAATTATAGATTTAGAATATTTGCGGATGAAAACCGGGCATGATTGAAACTAATAACTCTGACGGAGTTCCATTTTCGTAACCTTGCCGCGCAATAGAATTTAGTGCGCAGGAAGAAGAATTTCAAGTGGCTCTCCCTGTCGGCAGAATCCATTGTTTCGAAGCAGTTCCTGAACGAGAGCGTTCCATTTTCGTAACCTTGCCGCGCAATAGAATTTAGTGCGCAGGAAGAAGAATTTCAAGTGGCTCTCCCTGTCGGCAGAATCCATTGTTTGGAAGCAGTTCCTGAACGAGAGCAAATTAATGGCCACCGACATTTTATCTTTTTTGCGTTTCGGTATGCAGTAAAATGGGTTAATCAGCACTGATATACAAAGCAGGAATTATTGCATTTGCTTTCATAAGCGGGAGGCCATTTGACAAGAAAAACATAGTAATCAATATGTCGTTGAAAACCCTAAAATTGCCGAGACCGTCAAAATTTGGCTTAGAATACAGAAAACGTTTCAGATTTTGTTTGTTACCGGCAATTTTGACGAGTGTCCGTAATTTGAAACTCCAACCCTGCGGTGCACCAAATACAGTTTCGTTAAGAACATTATAAGCAATTTAATGTTTCATATTGATTCATATGGATGTAAGAACTTGTCAAGTTTTTGTTTTCGAGGATTTTCATATATTTTTTTTTAGGATTTTGAGGATTTTGATATTTTTATTTCATTTTTAACTTGACTATTATTTTTTAGTTAAAAGGCTCATAAATTATACCAAAATATTTCAAATGGTTTCATGTTACAAAATTGCTATGTCAAAAAAGGTTTCCCCATCCTAATACTTTATATTATATCTACTGCAGTATTGTTTAAAAGGAAACTACACAGTGGGTAAACGTCACAAAGTCTTTTAACATGGCTAAAATAACTACATTTTCTTTCATCCAAGTTCCTATTTCCCTCCTCCTAAATACCATGAGATGCTAGAGATTTCAACTCCCCAAGGAGTGGTTTTGGACAGATTCCTCTTCCACTGACCTGGAGCACCCACATAGAACTGAAGCCCACGTACTTTGTCTTCTCGAATGCATTCCCATCAACATTTTGATTTGGGCATCACCGGTCATCAAAGTGCTCTAAAGGGCATTAGAGGATATTTAATAAATTCCATTTTCTTTATCATTTCATTTATTATAGTGATATGCTAAGAGATATTCTATTACTTTACTTTTCTTTGAAGGATCAATAGACGGATCTAGATGTTGGTAAACACTTCATTTTCTGCACCTCACCATATTACAAAGCCTTAATTCTATAGCGGTACCATAAGCACATGTCTTTTGCGATGTCATTGTTCATAGAATGGATCTCTAGGCTTGTTACATAGATGTCCAATAGAGAATGGATGTGAATATATAAAAATTACCATGAGCACATGTTTCTTTGCAATGTCATTTTTCACAGAGAATGGATCTCCAGGCTTGTTACATAGATGTCAAGTAGAGAATAGATGTAAATATATAAAAATTAGTTTTTGACTACTTAATAATTTAAAAAATATTTTCCAAAGCTTTATATATTATTGCCAATTATCTTGAAATACCAACATTGTTCCCCATATGTTATTAATCATTTTCTTATATAACAACATATGTATTTCCATTCCCCTTTCTGTATGACAATATATGTTTCCAATCTCCTTTCTTTATTGCATCCATATCAAAAGATCTGCTTGCCTATGGATTTATCAATTGAGGTTGTCATTGGTAAGTTTGGATAGTAACAAAAAAATTAATGTGACATATCTTGAAGAAGTGATTACTTGTAGTGATTACTTTTCATTAGAAATTGAGGATTTATATAGCATATCATCAATAAGATATAATTTGAATAATTTGCTTCCTTTGATACTACTGATAATGAAATTACCATTTAAAAAAAAATTATCTTTTCCAATATTCTCATGAAGTACAAAAATCTATAAATTAAATAGTAACTATGATTCTCATCTAAAAGGTATTTATCTGTCATCTATGGTAGAGAGCATATGTTTTTGATACTTTTTTAATTCATAATTTTTTTATAAGTTCTATTTATTTCCCAAAATAAGGAAGCTAAATACAGCTATCTCAAGCACAAATGGTATCCATCTGTCATATATGGTAGAGAGAATATGTTTTTCATAATTTTATTTATGATTGATAATTTTTTAAAAATTTTATTTATGTCCTAAAATAAGGAAGCTAAATATAACAATGTCAAGCATTTTTCTTAGGTTAAAATCTAAAAAATGGGAACATATAACAATTTTTGTTATCACCATAAAATTATAAATTTATATAATATTAATGAAAATTTTATAAATTTATATAATATTGATGAAAATTTTATATTTGATCCATAAAAAAAATTGTATTATGAAAAACTATGTCATGTTACAATCTTGAATGGAGTATAAACATTGTCCATTTGAGACTCATGCTGTAATATAGATCCATGCAATAATTAATTTAGTATAATATAAATCCATGTAATAATTAATTTTTAGTATTTCATTTTTTTTAAATAATTCCCAAGATTATTTCTTAAATTGTAATTTATGATTCTTTATATATTTAACTAATACAAATATATTCATGTTTGAACCTATTTATAGAAAAAAAAAAACTAAACTGGCCTCATGATATCACTAATATCTTTTTCCTTCTTAACGGGCTTATCCATCTTGTCATGGACAATCCTCAAGTAAGTTAATAAAATATCATTTAAAGATAATAATTGGGTATTGTACACATGGTTATATCTTGCACTAATTTAATGGAAAAATTTATTTCAATCTAATGTAATTATTCTCCCTAGATTCCCTAGTCTTTTCATTATTGAAATTGAATCATTACAAATTACAAAGAAGTTGTTTTTAATTATTTCAATAGTTTCCTTAATAGAGTTCCGTTCCCTAATCTTTTCATTATTGAATTTCAATCATTACAACTTACAGATAAGTTGTTTTTCATGATTTCAATAGTTTCCTTGATCTAGAGTTTCACTATTGAATGTTGTCATTAAGGGCCTCGAAATCACTTATTAAAAACGTATTATGGTAATGGTAGATTTTTTTTATTCCACAACATTTATCTCACTAATTTTGATACACATACACGGTTAGGATTATTAATCTTCCCTTGGTCAAATGTCTATTAGATTAATTATTTCCTAACTTATGAACCTTAAAATTAATTAATTGGGTCCACTAGTACAATTGGGTCCACTTGCCCCAATTGGGACACATGTACCAATCATTGAAGTGTGGGGAACACTACTAGAGGTTAAATGCCACTTATTGCATGTACATGCATCAGTTAGGGAACCTCCTAGACCAATCTTTACATTTTAGGAGCCATTGGGAGTCTCGAGACCAACCTCCTTCAATTAATTGGTGTTAGTACTAGTTAGTTTTAGTTAGCCCCCAGTTACATTCAGTTACTTCACAGTCAGGTAGGCTAGTGCCACTAATGCATGGATAATGCATGGTCGCATGGGGAGGAGAGCTTTTCTTACCTACCTCACTCTCAGTTTCATTGAGTTAACTAGTTGTCACTGGTTGTTGAGTTATTGGTCATCAAGGAGTTGTCTATTTGGACTTTGATATTGATTAGGAGACCTTGAGTTAGAGATTTAGTTAGATACAGTCTTATCCACTTGAAGGATTCGAATTCATTACTCATGCATTCAAATTATACCTAGGTAAACTACATTCTAACACCGGATATTATTATGACGAATATACTGTAAATTCCTGAGCAATACTTGTCATTTCCTGTGTTGTTTATCTTGTTGGATTTGTATTTTCATTCTCCATTCAATTGCTACAACATTATGAGAACTATTTGCCTAAAGATGTAAATGGAATTCAAATTCTAACATGGTATGAGAGCCTTCTCACGAAGGTTTCATGCTTGTTCCTCCCCATCGAACATCGAAAGCAATTGGGTTTCCACAGAAGTCCCCTATGAAAATTTGCTAGCTCTAGATTCATTCAGAGTAGCGAAGAGGGCATCATGGACCGTGAAAACATGTTCATGTCGTGAGGAAAAGCATGAATCTAACAGTTCATATGTTTTTTAGTGTTATTTGCAATGAAACTAACAGGTGCTATGTAGCTTGAGAGAAGTATTTGTAGTCTTCCATCTGGAGCAATTATGAGTTCTCAAACTCCTGAACCACAGATCCTCACAACTTCCGATTACCTTGATTGGAGGATTGATATGCAGATGGCCTTGCACAAGCATGGCTACCAAAGGATCATACATGGATGGGAGGCTAAGCCTCATCAACCAGTAGAGTGGAACAAGTTCCTAAACCGTTGTGATGAAGCATTTGGGTACTTATGTACTTATATTTCCATAGATATCCTCTTTCATCTAGAAGGATTGAGGACTCCCAGCGAATCCCGGGAGAAGCTTGATAGCTTGTTTAATAAATAAGATGATATTTGGGGACACATTATAGAGAATGAATTGGTATCTTTACCTCCCAATAGTTTCAAGACTATTGAGAAATTCTTCTCCAAATTCAAGTCTCTAGTGCTATAATGCAAACAGTGTGGGATAGAGTGAAAGGATGAGCATAATGTATTTTCCATACTCAACAAACTAGGTCATGAATACTCTATTTATGTCTTTATGTTTCATTCCAATCGAGAAATATTTCCTGATTGGAAACTTCCTTCTTTAGATTCATTTTCCAAGTCCTTAATGAAGGAATAAGGCAAATTGATTTGAATGGGAGTCCTCTAGACTTCCAAAGATAAATCTCTCTTAGTTATGGACTCTTCCAAAGCGCAAGAAAAATGGAAATCAAAGAAGAAGAAGCCAAAGGAAGCTGATTCGAAGCCGAAACCAATTCAACAATCTTTCAAAGTGGCCTTCGGCTCTTAGAAGAAAAAAATTGAAGAGAAGTTATGTCCTTATTATGAAAATGGATACCATCTTGAAGAACATTGTATGAGGAAGAAAGTTGATGAGATGTCCATTCTTCTCACGCAACACAACATTGATCCTCCAAGAGCAAAGAATCCTGATGAAGAAGTATCGACATAAGATGTCGAAAGGTGTCATGCTATGAAAGAAAATCTTTCTCCATCCTCGACATACATTATAGCTTCTAGAGCCTCCAGCCACATGGTTTCCTCCAAAGAATGCTTATCTACTCTTTCACTATCAAAGGGGCCTAATATTCACATGGAATATGATTCCCAAATTCCAGTAGAAGGAAGGGGCTCAGTCAGAGCAAAGCATGGTGAGTTCAAAAATTTCTTATATGTGCCCTCTCTTGTTGCTAACCTGTTATCTATTTACCAAATGACTCATACAGGCTCTCCCAAGAGGGTCACATTCTATTCAAACTCAGTTGATATTTTAGAAAAAGTCACTAGAAAGCTTGTAGCGAAAGGTATTGAAAATCACTCTACCAAAGCTTATGATTTTTCACACTTCTTACATGTTTCTCCTTCTATAGCTTTATTGTCTCATGCTAACAACACTAACAAGATTTGGCATGAGAGATTTGGCCATCTCAATTTCAAATACCTGAAGCATATCCACAATGATAACATGGTTGAAGGTTTTCCCTCCATCCGAACTTCTGATGGAGTATGTGATGGGTGGTTGGTAGGTAACCATCCAGAAAATAAGTACGATGTTGGGAAGGCTCATATAGTTGTCTCTACACTTTATTTGATACACAGTGTTGTAGTTGAACCTATTCCCACAAAGTCCATTAATGGTTGCAGGTATTTTCTGATCTTTATTGCTGATTGTTCTAAATACTGCTGGATCTACTTCTTGAAACTAAAATCAGAAGTTTTTGAGACTTTTAAAAGTTTTAAAGTTATAGTTGAGAACAGTTTCAATAAGAATATCAAGTAAGATCTGATGCAGGAGGAGAATATGTCAAAAGAGATTTCCAGAATTTCTATGAATCAGAGGGGATTCGAATGGAACACTCAGTTCTATACACACCACAGCAAAATGGTGTGGCTGAGAGGAAGAATAGATCACTGAAATAGATGACAACATGCCTTCTCCATGGAAAGAATCTACCTCCTTCTCTTTGGGCTGAAGAAGTAAAATGTGCTTCATATTTGTAGAATAGGATGTCTCACAAGTGAGTGGTTGAGGTCACACCATTTGAATCACTTCATGGGTATAAGCCCAATTTCTTTCATTTAAGAGTTTTTAGCTCCAAGGCTTGGGCCAGAATACCACTTGACAAGAGGAAGGCCTTCTAGGCCCAAAGTAGCGAATGCATTCTGCTGGGATATGCAGAAGATACAAAAGCTTACAAAGTGATGGAGGTTGGTACCAGAAGATGCTTCATTGGAAGCATTGTCCAGTTCGAAGAAGATCAGCTGCATGATACTCCTCCAGTAGCACATGAAGGTATAACTATTTCTCCACCTATTTTTCATGATGATGATGTCCTACAAGTTTCAGATTCAAATGAAGAATATCACATACAACATGATCCTGTTATTGAGACTGAATCTCAAGAGATTCTAGATCCAGATCTAGTACCCATTCCTAATCAGAAATATAAATTGATATGGGCTCAAAAGATTCTCCATGCAGCTGGAAGTGGTGCTGGAGTTCCAGAAGACAAAAGAAGAACTAGGTCCCAGTATTAGAATGAGCATGCTGCACTATCCCTCACAAATTTTCTCTCTACAGAATGGTGCAGCAAATTTCCAGGTCAGTGCTACTTGATGATGCCGAATTATCAACTACATGTCCCACAGAAGCAGATATTTGATCATTCCCTACCTTCACCATCCAACAAAAACAAATAGAATCATCAGTTCAGAAGTACATTGAGAGGTCCACTGATGGACCATGCTGCTACATAGAGCTGCAATTTTGCAACATTGTTTTGCTCAAGTTATTTTTCTAAGGAGGAATCTTATTTCCTCTAAATATATCTTGCATATTGTTACTTTCATGCTTATTTTTTATGGGGGTTTCTTCCCATGTTTCCTCAATTGTACTAAGCAACATTTTTTCATTATCTTCTGGATTGTATTTGGGTGACCTATGGTCTTTTTACCAAGGCCCACAGTTTTCAAAGTTAGGTTTCAGGGGGGGTGTTAGGATTATTAATCCTCCCTTGGTCAAATGTCTATTAGATTAATTATTTCCTGACTTAGGAACCTTAAAATTAATTAATTGGGTCCACTAGTACAATTGGGTCTACTTATCCCAATTGGGGCACATGTACCAGTCATTGAAGTGTGGGGAACACTACTAGAGTTTATCTTCCACTTACTACATGTGCATGCATCAGTTAGGGCAGCACTTAGACCAATCCCTACATTTTAGGAGCCACTGGGAGTCTCGGCACCAACCCACTTCAGTTACATTTAGTTACTTCACAGTAAGTTAGGCTAGCACTACTAATGCATGGATAATGCATGGTTGCATGTGGAGGAGCACTTTTCCTACCTACCTCACTCTCAGTTGCATTGAGTTAATTAGTTGTCACTAGTTGTTCAGTTATTAGTCATCAAGACCTTGAGTTAGAGATTCAGTTAGATACATTCTTATCCACTTGGAGGATTTGAATTCATTACTCATGAATTCGAATTCTACCTATGTAAACTACATTCTAACACTGGATATTATTTCGATGAATATACTATAAATTCCTGAGCAATACTTGTCCATTTCTTGTGTGGTTTGTCTTGTTGGATTTGTATTCTCATTCTCCATTCAATTTCTACAACATTATCAGATGTCTCAACCTGGATATCTAAATGGCATTCAAATTCTAACATACACTATGTCAAACTTCATTGTAAGTAAAGTTCTCTAACTATTTTCTTCTTTACTAGGAATAAGAGCATTTTATGCTAGTGATTTACTACAAGGTCTCATTCTAAATTGGTATTAATGAGGCACACGTTTTATTACTCTCAATTATTAACTAAAAGGAAATATTGGAAATAAAAAATATTTACAAAAAAATGAAGTGATCATTTATGGTTAGAATGCAATTTCATAAAATGTTTGTTTAGGTATTGTACTTGAGATCCTTTTAGAAGATGCACATTTATTGTTTTCATTTTTATCCTATGACTAAGGATGAGTTTGTTGAAGTAGGATAGCCATTAGAAAAAAAAATTTAGGTATTAATATTCACTACAATAACCAAAGTTAAGATGCAGAGAGGGATTTAACCCATTTCACAAAACGCATGGGGAGCCTTGGACAAAAATGCCAACAATCCCCCCCAACATCACCTAGGTGAGTTTTTAGCTCGACACTTTCCACTATGATACCATTTGTGGGAGCATGATTGTACTTAGAAAAAAACCCATAGGAATTAATTTCAACTACACTAGCCAAAATTAAGATCCAAAGCAGGGGGTTAACCCATTGCGAGAAATTCATGGGGAGCACTGGACCCAAATCAAAACTAGGGTTACCAACATACTATGATAAGTAAAAAAAATACCTAATAAATTCATGTATAGGCTCGTATAAATCATAATCATAAATTAAACACATTACCAGACTCTATTAAGAAACTGAAACATGAAAGAAAGGGAATAAGGAAGAAATACTTACTATTCCTTTTTACAGAGCTTGATCCTATATGCTCCCTTAGCACTCTTCAAATATGCTTCTTGATGCATGCTTGATTCCCAACTCCTCCAGAATGAAACATAGATAAATTAACCTTCCTAGTAGACTTGTTACAATAAAAAGAGTTCAAATGATATAAAGCATACATGTAACAACAACTACTTAAGTAGAATTTATGAACAAACATTTCCTTAAACTCAATAATTCAACATGAAACATATTTACTTTTGGGGAGGGGAATATATCATATTGTCATTATAATAATGGTAATGTATAATTCATTACCTCAATCAGTGCTAGGAACCTTTCGAAAGACAAAGACTAGTTCAACCTACTCTTGTATACCAACAATCTGAGTATGAATGTAGTCAAGTATGGTATCAATTAAGGGTAACGATATCAACAATCATGGTGATGGTTATCAACAATACAGATTACTTATATGAATTTGGAGGGATGGGTTTAGTGAAGCTCGATTCCTTCATCATAATCATATTGTTGTGGGTGTCCCCCTAATTGGACCATCTCATTTGATTTTTGGTTTGGTGGAAATAGTTGGAGATAGTTTCCAAGTAGTTTATAGAGTTGAAAATAAGAAAACACTACTTGAAAACTTCCATAACTCTTCAAATTTTTATTATATTTTTTTATGAATTTTTGACTCATTCCTCAGTTGCTCATGGAAACATGCTAATGGTTTGTGATTTTCTAGCGTGTAGGTCATGAATGGGGTATTTTATTCCTCAAACTATGTAGGGGTATTGAGTTGGGAAATTTTATTTAATGATTAGGAACATTACTAGGAACAAAACAATATGATCTTCCATCTTTTAGTGTCCTTTCCTTTGAACAATCAGTGAAACCTTGGCATCATCTTGTTAACCATTATCATCGACATAAAAGTGTTGATTTGAGCTATACTATATGCCTTTAATGTGTGAGAGAAGAAGATCAGTTGATACCTTAAATACCTTACACTAAGGGATAGAAAGGGATGTGGTGTAACAAAGTTTAGGTTCCCAATCATTAGCTTCATAAACTACCTTAAACATAGAAAAAGCTGTCGGACATACGTTTTCATGAGATGGGAACATCTATGCACAAAGTGTGATAGAAAATGGCTGCCAAATTGTATACATTATGTATCCACAATGTTGGCAAGGGGTTTGGAGAGAGTGAGTTGCGCAGCATCGTGGCAGCTGTGCAAGCTCACGCGGTACCTCGCAAGGGAAGATTGGTGCTATAAGCACGAAAATAACCGTTTTTGAATATTTTATGTATATTTTGACCAAGTTTTGTTGTAATAGGCTAGTAGCGGTTAGAAGTCAATTATTAGTGGACCCTTGATGTAAAGGCATAATCCTATTTATAGATCCATTTTGAGGAGTCATGGGGGGAGATGTTGGGGTGAAAAATTGTATGTGATTTCCTGCACGATAGTAAGGGATAAGATTTGGTGCAATCCGCTTTGTGGAGACTTTTCTGTCTGGAATGCGATTCTTCCTGATGTATGCAGTCTCTAGTTTTGGAGAAGGATGATGTAAAGTGGCATATTTTGTACAAGATTAATATATGATGCAATGAGTATGGCTCAATTTTTATCTGTTGTTATAGATCTATTACAATGATACGATTCTATTTTGTTATAATGACATGATATAGATGCGATCTGTTGGTTTTAAGTTGATATAATATATGTTTATGCAATTGTTTGATGCATTATGATGTTCCATGAATGATGCTGTGATAATTTGATACTTTATGATGATCGCATAAGTTATGATCTCCCTCTTTGGGATCCCCGTATCCTCCTCTCCCACTATCAAAAACTTGGTTATGACAGCTCTCCCTTGAACGCCTCGGGTGAGACCTCGTCTGCTCCGCAGACGTTACTGGGCAGGGTAAAATATGTTTGGGCCAGTGCTTAGGGAGACTATGTTGAAGGGCGTCAACAGACTGGGAACCCCTATTGATGAAGCTTTGTTGGTGGGTTTCGCCAACTAATGGTTCTGTTGCTAGTACTGAGTTGAAAATAGGAGGGGGATATGTTTTGGCATCCGACTTGATCATAGATCAAGGGATGGTTTGATATGAAGTTGCAGGAGTTTGATGAAGTCAAAAACTAGAATCCTAAACTGTCATTGAACCACTAGTTGGATAGTAATATCCATGACTGTCCCCATGAATGGTTCTTTTGTGAATTTGCTATGGTCTTCCATGAATGGTTGAAAAATTTCATGAAGTAGAAGAAAAAATTTCAAGGAGGAGAGCCGACATCTTGGATCCCAAAATTGATCCAGGAACTGCAAGAAACCACCAACAAGGCATTGCAGGTATTTGAGGTATGGATGGATAGTATCTTAGAAGGATACATCACTAAGTTTGTTGTTGATACTAATAAATATTTTAGTGAGGTGGAAAGGGAGTTTTTCAGTAGACCTCATGGAATATTCTTATTGTCACTACAACTATTTATTAAGCAACTATTCTGTGAAAGTGATATCCTAAAGATGGACCAAGAGTAGTGGAACTCTGGTGTGCGGGGGATATAGGAACTGCGACAGAAAGGGGGGAAATACACAAGGAAGTAAGGTTTATATGAGCATGAGTTATGGTGAGAATGTAAAGGTCACCAAAGAAACAAGTGGTTGTATGAGGGGAGGAACAAGGTTTCGAGAAAAGAGGCAGAGGATGGGAGAAGGTCCTGCTGAAGTTAAAGTGCAATGCCATGAAGAACAACCACACACGATGAAGCAACCTTTTTGTGATGATGAGGACATACAGGCCCAGGATACCCCTAGAAGAATGATAGGCTCAAACCCCAGTAGTAACGTGTCCACTCCCCCACGCAGTACTCCACCACAAGGAAGGAACACACATTCTATGTTGACTTGCCCGACGTGTCAGCAATAGTTTAGTAATAAAGCACTAGCACAGGGAAGAAGGTATAGAATGGTGGGACATGAAATGAAGTTTCCCATTCAACAGAAATGGCACCAATGATCCAGAGCAGTACTGGTTCTTATGTGAAGCGATCTGGACTAATCGACAAACTATCGTTTATGATGTCAAGAAAAGTCAGCTGGCCACCACCTTGAGGGTCTGCACATTGAAATGGTTTATGATATTCACATGGGTTCCTCAGGGAGGTACTGCAAAAAAACTAGACGAGATCAAAATAGGGCTATTTGAGGAATCAAAGAAGCTAAAATCCGAAGCTCAGTACATCATTGAATTACAAGAGATCCAAAAATTCCCCAATGAGACGATCTGGGATTTTGATCAATGATTTAAGACATTGATGGCTTGGGTCAGTTTTTAGATGAGTGATGTTCAGCATAAAGACTAGTTTATCGCAGCACTTGTCCCGCATATCCGGCAACCGTTAATGAAACAAAAGATTGTGATGCAGAACAAGGCTCTAGGGATCATGATGAAATTGGAGGCATCACCAGTAGGGGAAACATCCATTGGAATGAATCAAATTTAGCTGTAGTTGGCCAATTTAACGCTACAATTGCAAGACATAAAAAAGGCTAAGGAAGATTGTGATGATCTTTGGCGCACCCGTTGCCATGCAAGCAGACATACCAAGATACTTGTCCAACATTTTGAAACTATTTGCTATCAGAAGCCCCTAACCCGTTGAGTGACATTGGTGCACCATGGTGTCGCATCTACCAGATCTATGGGAATTGACATGAGAACTGTGATTATATGCAAAAGATGGTTACCAAGGCAAAAATTTTGTACTGTACATTGTGTCGGTCAGTTGGACATGACGACAAGAACTATCGCACTTATGATTTGCTCTAGGAAAGTGCCTATGATTCATACTTTGTGAAAGGAGAGGACCCTCAGATAGTGCAAGAACAACCACAAGTAGTACAACTAGTAGCACAAACTCCATATACACCACAACCTCCATTGCAGTCTATACCTGCACAACCACAACAACAGTTTATGGTGCAGCTGCAGTTCGTGCCACAACCATAGATGGTGGTATAGCCATAGTATAACCAGGCACCATGACCACAGTATAATTAGCCGCAATATGTTCAAGCCATGCAATATGTCCAACAACAACCTAACCCACCACAACAACAAATGGAGCAACCACAGTTTCAGCAAGGAGGAGTTCGAGGAGGATTCCGCGGGGGGGTTCATGGGTTGAGGAGGAGGATTTGATTGTGGAGGAGGACGAGGTCATGAATCCATCTAGTGCTACACCTATGGGGTATTTGGGAATTACCAAAGGGAGTGCCCTCATGCACAGTGCACATACTGTGCAGCTAGCGACCATAATGTCAAAATTTCCTCAGTTGATTGCAGAATGGTGGGAAGGAAAAATTCCTCAGTTATAGAATGTGCAGAATCAGAATCAGCCCACATTCCAAGTACAGAACCAGCTGATAATGTAGAACTAAGTTCCATTGTATACTTAGACTCAGAACCCACCTCAGGTATAGAACCAACTGATGAATCAACCATTGAATCACAACTTGCCTTTGAACCAGGGATCAACAGTTTCCACTATTCAGGCCGAGCCACAGATGAAGGATGTTGATGTTGGGATTGTCACTCGTACTGGTGCGACAACTAGATTTGATGGACCATGGCTACAAGTTCAGATCGCTGGTAAGGACAAGGTCATTTTTGATGTTGCAATAGATAAATATACCTTCTTTGATGCAAATAACAAAATCGTGAGAAATCCAGGTAAGCTACCAATTGTTGATATGCCATTTGCTTTTGATCCATCTGCAGAGGTAGGACCATCGCAATAGTATGGTACCCTGCGCAAGTTATTTGAGAGTTGTCTATCGCTGGAAAGGGACTCGGACACCCTTTTCAAGCTTGAGGCATTATTGCACCTCCTGAATAAAACACTGAAGGACTCCGCTATGAACTCCCTAAAAAAAGGAAGACAAGCAAGGAGATGAGGATGAATGTCCATATTAGGGATTATGATGTTGACTCGGTCATCTTGGACATTGGGTCAGATGTAAACATCCTGAAAAAGAAAACCTGGCTATTGATGGGAAAGCCAATGTTGGGATGGTCGTCAGTACAACTATGTTTAGCCAACCAGGCAAAGGTTCAACCCATTGGTCGCGTTTCAAATTTGGTTGTCGACATTGAAGGTATGAAAACACGTGTTGGATTTGACGTGATAGAAGTTGTAGGAGATGGTGGTTTCTATCCCGTGCTTCTAGGAATTGGATGGGATAATGATAGCATGGTAGTCATCAACTTCAAAAAATGTGTTATGACATTTGAAAACCAGGATGTTAGGGTCATTGCTCCTATGGAACCTCAGGAAGGACAACGATATATCGAGCTAGTAAAGGAGGAAGTCAAGGGAAGTTGGGATCATGATAATAACATCTCTGAGGACTATATCCAACCTACTATTATTGGCGAACTTGGATGGCACAATGCAAGTTCTGCGTCCTTCGACTCTGATGATGCTCTAGAAAATTGGCAGAATCGGTTGCATGAGGTATCATTCATAAAGTGCGGGTTGATTACACAGTCTCTTCGACATGTTGTGACTGAGACTGTCAAGTTTCCCATTTATGAAGGACTTCCAAGACTATCTGAGTTCTTTCAAGAATTTGAAGAGAAAGTGCTTAGACCACAAGGGATATTGGCTCTTGATATAGAACTGAAGGCTACTCTGAATCGATGGTGGGAGACACACAAACAGACGATCCATGACTGGGAGCAGTGCTGCAGGTTGATGATGGTCCATTTTGGCAATATAGAGGTCTATCATGCTAGGAGGTATGATGGACAAGATGACCCCACAAGTCATTTAAACGAGTGTTAGAGGTTATGGACATTGCAGCCCAGAGATGAGTGGTTTCACACTTTTGTTCATACTCTAGAAGAGATTCCAAGATCCTATTATGTGGTAGTAGAATTGCGTAGAACCATTAACACTTGGGAGGAGTTATCAGGTTGCTTTGTGGAAATGTTTATCTTCTAGGACGCAAACCCAGAGGTATGTAATGCTTTGCACATTATCCATGACATGGTACTGAAATTCATCCCTATTGCATACCCCATTGATCCTAATGAAAATTGCTCCATCCAATCCATGATGACATGCTACAACTTGTCTGGGGAACCTAAAGACAATTACAAGCTACACAATGTTATATTCTAGAGTCCGAAGGAAGCCGTGGTGTCACAGCTCTTGACATACCAATAGATTCAATGAACCATCTGCTAAGGATTTGGAAAGTTAACATTGGGTCAGCAGAAAATCCAAAATTTGCTAATTTCGGAGACTATTAGGGTGAAGAGACAATGGTAAAAGTCATAGATCTACTGCACAAATTTCAAGACCTTTTCCCAATGCAATTTTCTAAAATGAAGGGAATACTCGGAAACTTGGGGGAAATGATGATTCCACTCAAGACAGATGGAAAACTAGTACACCAGAGGCTGTATAGATTGAACTCATGATACAAGGATCACATGAAAGCTGAGATCGATAGGATGCTCGATGACGGGATCATTGAACCTGTGTAAGAATCAGAATGGATAAATATAAGAATACTAGTCAGATCTGCATTTGTGTCAATCTGAGAATGTTGAATGATGCATGTGTGCATGATCCATTCCCGACCCCTTTCACAGGTGAAGTCCTTGAAGGTGTAGGCGTCCAGGAGGTGTATTCCTTAACATATGGCTTTTCGGGATACCACCAGATCTAGATTGAAAAGGAGGATCACCATAAGACTACATTCATTAGCAAATGGGGCTATTTCCAATATACCATCATTCCATTTGGGATGAAGAATGCACCTATTGTATTCTCCCGCGTAGTTGTTGCTGTATTTAAAGATTTTATTCAAAAATTCCTGCAGTTATATATGGATGACTAGACCATCTATGGATTGGTTAAAGACAATCTGGACAATCTGCGATTGATGCTGGAGTTATGTAGACAACATCATATTGCATTGAATTTAAAAAAATTCATTTTCTATGCACCCTTTGGCATACTACTCGGGCACATTGTATGCGAAGAAGGTCTACTGGTAGATCCGACGAAGATTGCGTTGATCCTCAGTTCACCACTACCGATGAATGTAAAGATGCTTCGAGTAACGTTGGGACATACAGGTTGCTATCGCAAGTTTATCAGGGGATACGCTATGATTATCGCTCTGATGGAAAAGTTGTTAAAGAAAGATGTTTGTGTTTGAATGGACTCTGGAATGTCAAGGAAGCTTTAACACCTTGAAGGCCAAGATGGCCTCTGCACCAATACTTGTCTTTCTAGATTGGAATAAAGAATTCCACGTGCATGTCGATGCCTCTTCTACTGTGCTGGGGGTTGTTCTTATGCAGCCAAGTGAAGGTGACTTGGATAATCCAATAGCATATGCGAGTAGAAATTTATCATTTTTCGAACGAAATTATACCACGACTGAAAGGGAAGGCTTGGAAATGGTTTATGCTCTACAAAATTTCAGGAACTACCTGTTGAGGGGACATTTCAATATGTTCACTGATCATTCTGCTTTGTAATACCTGGTCAATAAGCCTATACTGGGGGGAAGAATCTCTGGGTGTTTTCTTTTGTTCCAAGAGTTTGATTTTGAAATAGTGGTAAATCTAGGAAGGTTGAATGTCGGCTCAGATCATCTGTCACGTGTTGAGAATGGTGAAGAACCAACCAATATTGATGATGGATTTCCAAATGAATAATTGTTTCTAATTGACGTTGTAGATGATCACTATGCACCAATTCTTCATTTTTTGTCTACTAGCGTCGCCCCAACAGACATGTTGATAAGCCAAAAGAAGCAGTTGGTCGTAAAAGCCTCTAATTTTAAACTAATTCCTGGATAGCTATATAAACTTGGACTTGATGAAATATTGCAATGGTGCATCTTACTGCATGAGAAGGATCCCATTTTACAAGAAGCGCGTGCAGGAATCACGGGAGGTCACTATGGAGGCCATGCTACTGCACAAAAAGTATTGCGTACTAGGCTATGGTGGCCCATGTTGCATAATGATGCCAGAGACTATGCAAGGAGATGTGATGTCTACCAAAGGGTTGGTAAACCATCGTAGATGGATGAGATGCCGCTGGTGCCGCAGGTGACTCTACAACCATTTAATAAATGGGTTGTTGACTTTGTGGGTCCTATCAATCAACCAGGTAAGTGCACTGGTGTCTGCTATATCATCACCGCTAGGTAAGTGCACTAGCACCTACCATATCATCACCGCTAGGTAAGCGCACTGGCACCTGCTATATCATCACTGCAACTGACAACTTGACTTGGTGGGAGGAGGATGCACTAGTCATTGATTGTACCCCTATGACGGCAGCCTGGTTTTTTTTTAGAACATTGTGACACAATTTGGGTTTCCTAGAATCCTGATGAGTGACCAAGGCAGTCACTTTGTCAACCAGATGGTAAAAGCGCTAACTGAAGAGCTCTAGATCCAACATAAGAAGAGTACACCCTACCATCCATAGGAAAATGGTACTGTTGAGGCCTTTAACAAAATTTTGGAGGAAGCGCTGACTAAGGTATGTAATTTTAATGGCGATGATTGGGATTTAAAAATTCCTATAGTTCTATGGGCCTATCACACTACTTGCAAACGGCTAACCAATTAGACACCATTTAACTTGGTTTATGGGTAAGAGGCATTCATGCTTATGGATTATATTGTTCCCATCTTGCGCATTGCCATAGCGGTGGGTATGGATGATGCAGTGAAATTAGAGGGACATGCTGTGCAGTCGATTCATCTTGAAGAAGATCGTTTCATGATAGCCTTCCACCAACGGGTTGCGAAGGACCGACAAAAGGCATGGCATGACCGCCATATTAAGTATAAACAGTTTGTGACAGAAGATTTGGTGTTGTTATATGATAGTAAGTTTATTAAGCATCTAGGTAAGTTACAAGTGCACTGGTAAGGTACCTATCTTGTTCATTCTATTACATCTAGCAGTGTAGTTCAGTTACAATAGTTAGATGGCACAATGTTGTCGAAACTCATCAACGAGAGTTGCTTGAAGCCCTATAGAACGGGGTCGACGATGTGCACCACCAGAAGTATTGAATATATATATATATATATATAAGATAATAATTTTAGTTCAGTAGCACAAGGCTAGCCCCAAGGGAGAGTATGCGCAAGGTTACAATTATTAGCGGTAGTTGGTTGACCTTTTGTGATAGTTGTCTGGCTGTGGAGTGGTCAAATCAAGTAATAAATGTAGGTATTTAAAACATTTAGCTGGCGGTACTTGTTGAAGTGACCTGCATTAATGCATGATCCGACTGTTAGAAGCATAAGATCATCAGTGGATTTGGCATCATTAATAACCAATTTAGAAATGATGATGAAGTTATATTTGGTAATGACAAATTTGGAATTGGAAGTGGCTATAAAACACTGCGCGCGATGCGTTAGATGGAATTATTCAGTTGCAAAGAGTAGAGATAGCAGGTGCAGGTATGAGCAAGGTTCCGTGAAGTTGATTAGGCTATTTCTAATGCCTTCTAGAACATGTTTGACAACAGCACACCGCTCACCCCAATCGAAAAGTCCAAGCGATTAGGGCAGACTCTAGTTCAGCTCCAGGACACTAACTTGCTGCTCTAGGGCCAGGTACAACCCACAATGCCTCCAGAGTAAGTTGCAGAGCACAAGACCTCTATTGAATAAATTGCCACTCAGTTCCACACCATGGAGCAAGAGGCTAAAACGATTATGGAGGCGACCACTCAATTTTGGCAAAGTATTGTTCAGCATGAGCAGCTCTATCAACTGACTGTGAAGGTGCAAGAGGCAGAGAGTTAGTTGAAAACCTTGAAGACATCACTAAAGGCCATGCCACTAGTGGTGCAGATCACCTAGGCCACAGAACTAAAGGATCTACAGTAGTGAGCTTCCAGGGCTCAAGAAAGCTAGCAAAAGCACCACGAGTAGCTCGGTGAATTCCAAGAAATTAGTGGCCAGTTGGCTGTCAAGTTTGTCGCCATGCTCGAGGCCATTCAAGAGAATCGACAATTGGTTGACCACAACACAAGTGAGGAGCACCTAATGCAGCATAATTTGACTAAGTGTCAGAGTATTTCTAGTAAATTCCAACTTCAGGTCTGTGAAATTGCATAGCAATTTGAATATTTTAAGGACAAGACTTTGGCACACACCCTTTCGACTTGATGTGGCTCGAGGGCTAGCCACAAAACTGTGTTGGGGTCCTATTGGCAAGGGGTTTGGAGTGAGTGATTTGTGCAGCAACGAGGCAGCTGTACAAGCTCACACAGTACCACATAAGGGCAGATTGACACGATAAGCGGGAAAATAACTATTTTTGAATATTTTATGTATATTTTGACCGAGTTTTGTTGCAATAGGTTAGTAGCGGCTAGAAGTCAGTTATTAGTGGACCCTTGATGTAAAGGCATAAGCCTATTTATAGATCCATTTTGGAGAGTCATGGACACACATACATAGAGAGACCTAGAGAGATAGAGTGTCATATGTGAGGATGTTGTGAACAATTGTGTTGCATGCGTGATTGTAAGGTATATGATCTGGCATGATCTGTCTTATAGAAATTTTCCTGTCTTCATTGCTATTTTATCTGGGCTTCTTTCTGATGTATGCAGTCTCCGGTTTTCGAGAAGGGTTATGTAATGTGGCATATTTACACAAGATCAATATATGGTGCGATGTGTATGGCTCAATCCTTGTCTATTTTTACAGATCTATTGTGATGCTGCGGATCTGTTTTGTTGAAATGACATGTTATAGATGAGATTTAGCCTCTTCCTACTCTATCAATGCAGTATGTTGGTTTTAAGTTGTTATAATTTATGATTGATGAACTATGATGTTCCCTTAATAGTGTTGCGATGTTTTGATACTGTATGAGGATTGAATAAGTTATGATCTCCCTCTGTCGGATCCCCATATCCTCCTCTCCCACTGTCAGAAACTCAGTTTTGACAGATCTCCCTTGAACTCCTCGGGTGAGACCTTGTCTACTCCGCAGACGTTTTCGAGAAGGTTAAAACCTGTCTGGGCTGATGTTCAGGGAGATTGTGCTACAAGGTGTTGGTAGAGTGGGAATCCCTGTTGATGAGGGTTTGTTGGTGGGATTCACCAACAAATTGTTCCCTTACTAGGACCGATTCACAAATAGGAGGGGGATATGTTCTTACATCCGAATTGATCAAAGATCGAGGGATGGTTTGATCTGAAGTTACGAGAGTTTTCTGAAGCCGAAAACTGAAACCCTAACCTGTCGACGGGCCACTGGTTGGATAGATATATCCATGATGGTCCTCATTAATGGTTCTTTTGTGAGTTCCCTATGCTCTTGCATGAATGGTTGGAAACATTTGCTAAGAGGAAGACAAACTTTTAACGAGGAGAGCTGACATCCTAGACCCCAGAATTAATCTAGGCACTGCAAGAAACCAATAACAAGGCATCACGGGTAGTCAAGGTATGGTTGGATAGTATCTTGGAAGGATATATCACTAATTTTGTTGTTGATACTAATAAATCTTTCAACAAGGCAGAAAGGGAGTTTTTAAGTGGACCTCGTGGAAGGTTCCTATTGTCGCTACAACTATCAATTAAGCAACTAGTCTATGAAAAGGGTATCCTAAATATGGACCAAGAGCAGTGTAACTTTGGTGTGCAGGGAATGTAGGCACTGTGACAGAAAGGAGGGAGATTCATAAGGGAATAATGGGTAGATGGGCATGATTTCTAGTGAGAATGTAAAGGTCATCGAAGAAACAAGTGGTTGTGCGGTGGGAGGAGAAGGGTTTCGAGAAAAGAGGCATAGGACAGGAGAAGGTCCTACTGAAGTTGAAGTGCAATACTGTGAAGAAAAACCACTTGGGATGAAGAGACCTTTTTGTAACAACGAGGACATAAGCCTATTTATAGATCCATTTTAAGGATTCATTGGGGGAGATGTTGTGGTGAACAATTGTATGTGCTTGCCTTTGCGATAGTAAGGGATAATATCTGGTCCAATCCGCTCTGTGGAGACTTTTCTGTCTTGAATGTGATTCTTCCTTATGTATGCGGTCTCTGGTTTTGTATAAGGATTATGTAAAGTGGCATATTTTTCACAAGATTAATATATGATGCAATGAGTATGGCTTAATTCCTGTATGTTGTTATAGATCTGTTACAATGCTGCGATTCTATTTTGTTAGAATGACATGATATAGATGTGATATAGTCTCTTCCTACCATATCAATGTGATTTGTTGCTTTTAAGTTGATATAATATATTTTTATGCAACTATTTGATGCATTATGATGTTCCATGAATGATGCTATGATAATTTGATACTGTATGATGATCACAAAATTTATGATCTCCCTCCATCGAATCCCCATATCCTCCTCTCCCACTATCGAAAACTTAGTTCTGACAGCTCTCGCCTAAACACCTCGAGTGAGACCTCATCTTCTTCACAGACGTTCTTGGGCTGGGTAAAACCTGTCTCTACCGGTGTTTAGGGAGACTACGTTGAAGGGAATTGATAGAGTGGGAACCCCTGTTGACGAAGCTTTGTTAGTGAGTTTCTTCAGCCATTATGGAGATCTTGATCCATTGTATATCTTCAACTTTCATGGAGATCTTGATCCTTTGTATATCTTCATCATGGGGATTCTGATCTATTATGCATTGTATGTGGTGATGACAACACATGTCGCATTTTTTATATCATGCCTATTCATGGCCATTGTACTCTTATGTATCGAGAACTGCTATATGTATTTGCAATCCTATGCAGAGGTTCATTATTGTACTATACTAATGAATGGCTGGTTCTTCCACCTGGTTCTTCATCACTCCACTTCTAGGATGGATTTGTAATGTATTTTGGCCATCATGTTACCCCTATGAACTCACACATTAGGGGGCATTTGTTACAACTAATTTTACCACACATGGTTGATCACACTTTTATGGCCTTCCTTGTCCCTATGCAGACTCTTCAGAGCCAATGGACTATTTTTATACCTTTGATGTTTCCAATATCATCCCTAAAAACACCTATTATTTGTTGTACATGACTTTTAATGCCTCTCTCGTGTGTATATGCAGATATTACCCTTAAACTCGCATACATTAGGATGTGTGCATAAGTCCAAATAGTTTGGAGTTTTCCTTGATGTGGATCGGAGTCACCTGTCTCTTGGCCTTCCATATGCCTCGATATTGCTCATATTTGACCTTCCATTACCCCATTGAGGCACTATATAAGGAACCCCTTGGATACATTGAAGATGGGGAAATTAAAGAGAAAGAAAACTATAGTCTGTTGTTGCCATAGCTTGCTTGTGCTTGAGTCTACATCCCTTTGTCCCTTGGAGAACTTTGTGTTCTTCCAAAGCTTTCCTTTGTTTGTGAGCTTTCTATCTAGAGATGACAAATTGAGGTGGTGGAGGCCCATGTGGAGGAATCAGTTTCTCCGGTTCGCAGACATGCCGACAAAGGTTGTCACTTATGTAATCTCTGATTTTATTAATAGACATATCTTTTCCTATCCAATGATGTGCATTTAAATGAATATTGAATCCATGGATGTGTTTAATTGCTTATGCATTATTGATTATATATTCTAGAGTAGGCCTAACACTATATTATATAGCATGCTTGCCTTGTTTACTGTTGTTGAGAGTAAATTGCTAACTCAAGTGGGATTGGAAAAAGCTCAAAAGGGATCTACTTCAACTATCTAGAATAAGGTATGTTTCGATATCCTTTACTGTTATATGTTGCATTTTTATTGCATATTGGGAAGGGATTGATTTCTGCAGTTTCTCTGTCTGTTGTGGTACATCCCAAGCCATAGGAAGTTTTCTCTGTAGCAGAATTGGTTTCCAATTCTGTTACGAATAAAACTTCCTATGTCTTGGGGCCAATTCTGTTACAGAGAAAATTTCCTATGTCTTGGGGTGTACCACAACAGATAGAGAAACTACAGAAATCAATCCCTTCCCAATATGCAAGAGAAAGACATCATCTAACACTAAAGGATCTCGAAACATACCTTATTCTGGATGGTTGAAGTACATCCCCATTTATCTTTTTTCAATCCCTCTTGCGTTAGCAATTTACTGTCAACAAAAGTAAACAAGGCAAGCATGCTATATAATATAGTGTTAGGTCTACTCTAGCATATATAATCAATAATGCATAAAAAGTTAAATGCATCCATGGATTCAATATTCATTTAAATGAACATCATTGGATAGGAAAAGATATTTACATTAATAAAATCAGAGATTACATAAGTGACAACCTCTTTCGGCACGTCTGCGAACTAGAGAAACTGAGTCCTCCGCCTGGGCCTCCACCACCTCAATCCTCCATTTCTCGATAGCAAGCTCACAAACAAATGCAATATTTCGAATAAAACAAAGTGATCCAAGGTACAAAGGGATGTAGACTCATGTACAAGCAAGCTACGACAACAATGGACTATAGTTTTCTTGATCTTCAATTCCCCCTTCTTCAATGTATCCAAGGGGTTCCTTATATAGTGCTTCAATGGGGTAATGGAAGGTCAAATCCAAGCAATATAGAGGCATATGGAAGGCCAAGAGACAAGTTACTCATATCTACATTAAGGAAAAGTCCAAAAAATTTGGACTTATGCACACATCCCGATGTACACGGGTTTAAGGGTAATATCCATGTATATACATGAGAAAGGGATTAAAAGTCGCATACAACAAATAATAGATGCTTTTGGGGATGACCTTGGAAACATCAAAGGTACAAAAATATTCCATGGGATCCAATGAGTTTTCATAGGGACAAGGAAGGCCATAAAAGTGTGATTAACCATGTGTGGTAATATCAACTATAAGAATATACTTTTACTTGCTGAAACTTGAGGAACCTAGCAATGAATTTGACCATGTATTGCTTCATTCCTTACTATAAGAAGTTTTATTTCATATCTGTATACATCTTCTTTACTCCAGGATGCGAACAATAGACTGATATGTGGGATTCCTTAAGTATAGTTTCTCTAATATCACCTTCCTCCAAGATATACATTCTCCCTTGATATCAAAACAAGACAACTGCTTCTAGTTCATACCATTTGAACTTAGGTCCCACTTTCCTCCCATTTTAGAGTGTTGATGAGACCCTGACGTACCAACTATATCCAACTACTTGCCCTGATACTTTGTCCTTCAAATCTACCTTTAAAGGTATGAGAGAGAAAATCATTGATTTTTTGCATACAGTGTTGGCTACTACATTATCCTTCCTTTTGATTTATGAAATTGAAAAATAATACTCGCTCATAAATTCACTAAAACACCTATGGCTGGTATTTAGGTCTCTTTGAGTGAATATGTACCTCAAGTTTTGGTGATTTTATTTGATCTCAAATCTTCACCCAACAAGGTAATGTCTCCAAAGATTTAGGGATAACATCACTTCTACTAATTCTAAAACATGGGTAGGGTAATTCTATTCATGATGCTTTAACTTTATTGATGCATAATATATTAATCCACATTCTTGCATTAACACAACACCCAAACCCCTCCTTGAGGAATCTATGCAAAATGTAAAGTCCTTCCCCATATCTAGAACCCATAGAATCGGTGCACTTGTTAGTAATTATTCCAATTTAGTTAATGTGACATCACATTCCCCAGTCCCTTAAAATTTGATGCACTTGTACATTGCAAGATATTTATGTGTTTCATAATTTTTGAGAATCCTTGCATAAAGCTTCTATAGTACCCTGTTAAACCCATGAAGCTCCTTACTTCATGTGCATTCCTTGGAATTTGACAATCCATTATGGAATTTACCTTTTCAGGGTCCACTGAAATCCCTTCTCTGGAAATTATATGTCCTAGATAATGGATATCCTTTTGATAAAAGGAATGCTTATACAACTTACCATACAACTTGTGTTCTCTTAATAATTAAAACACCATTTGCAAGTGTTCCTCATGCTCTTTCTAATTCTTGGAATATATAATGATATCATCCATGAATACTTGCACAAAACAATCTAATTATTTTCCAAAATACACAATTTTTGAGGCTCATGAATATTGTGTCCACATTGGTCAAACCAAAGGGTACAACCACAGACTCATAGTTCCCAAACCAAGTTTGAAATGTTGTCTTACGTATACCACCTTCCTTGATCGGAATTTGGTAGTAACTTGATCATAGGTTGATCTTTGAAAAGATCATCTCTCCTTTACATTGGTCAAATAATTTGTCAATTTGAGGTATTGGGTATATGTTTTTCACTGTGGCCATGTTAAAATCTATGTAATCTATGCAAATACACAAGGAACAATCCTTCTTCCTTACAAATATTATTGTTGCACCCCATGGGGAAAAACTTGGCCTAATGAATCCTAGGTCTAATAATTCCTTTAGCTACATTTGAAACTCACAAATAGAATGTGATGTCATCCAGTAAGGTATCTTTGACGTTGTCTCTGAACCATGTTTAATATCAATGGTAAAATCAAGTTCTCTCTCAGGAGGTAACCTATGTAGTTCCCTGGGAAAGACATCACTGAATTCAGCTAACACCGAGTATTGATTTAAGAAGGGTCCCTTTTCATTTACTACCGCTTCAACGACATATAACTAACATCCTTTTGTAGTGAGCATTTCTCCCATTAGATTAAATTTCAACTCAAAATGGGTCTCCTAAGGAAAATTAATAAAATAATAGTTACAATAATAAAATAGTATTGATTAATTTTGGAGGAAGAAAAGAAAAAAATTACTTTTTTGTTCATATTTTCGACATATCTCCCTTTGTTTTCACTCAACTTTTTATTAGGAGAGCTTGTTGGATGCATAATTAAATTCCGCATCCAACGCGTGCCCACTCGGCATACTTTTGATGGGCCCCGCAACTCCAAAAACAAGAAATACTTGAAAAAACGTGAAGATAATGTCATCATCACTTTTTTTCAGGTATTTCTTGTTTTTGGGGTAGAAGGCCAATCAAAAGTATGCCAAGTGGGTACCCATTGTATGCAAAATTAAATTTTGCATTCAAATAGCTCTCCAAATTGAAATTTGAGTAAAAACACGAGGAGGTATGTCGAAAATACGAACAAAAAAAGTAGTTTTTTTTATGATACCTATCCCCAAATTTATATTAAAAAGTTGTTTAAGATGTGCTCCCTTTTTTAATTTTAAATAATTTTGATTGGCTAATACATGATGACATGGAATTTATATTATTTTTGGAAGGCCCATTTTAAATTGAAATTTCCTCTAATGTCTACTACGTGCAAAAGAACCTACCCTAGATCATTCAGATCATAGGGTAGAGTTTAACAATAATAATAGGAAGCAATAAAGAACAAGACTATTTTTTATGATTTTTGTTTTATATCTAACAAATAACAAGAAATAACAATAGGAATACCTTTCATTGAATTGGGACACTTTAGCCACCCGAGGAAATGGTCCCGTGGATCCAAGGTTAATGTCTCTAGTCCTCTCCACGAGTGGTTTTCAAATAGGGGGAATGGATCCAAATGGGTATGGAGAAATATCAAGATATAGCCTGAGAAATGATATGGCAGGATATGGGATAATGGGTAAAGCCGAAAAGTAATCTCATGTAATGAATCTATATAATGTTTGGGGGAGACCCTCACAATGTATTTATAGGATGGTCCAAGGTATCTTGACCCATAGTAATGAACCATAGTATTTTATTGTGCATGGAATTTATCTATTGTTTTTTACCCATTTTCATTTGTAGTGTTTTTTTTTCCTCTTTGGAGAGAGTGGGGATAATTCGAAATAAATGCTCAACTTGTTAGATTTTTATCACTAAGATGGCAATACATTAGGATATTTAACTAACAGAATAACAAGCACATCAATCAAACACAAGAGATAATGAACACAGTGTTTATCCCCGGGGAAACCATAAATGGAGAAAACCACACAACTTCCTCAGAGATAGAATCAGCACCAAAAGTAAAACCCCAAAACAATAAGATGATCTCCCGAAAGCAGTAACCTCTTTCTTCCTTGCCCCAGTGTCTTGTTCTTCCTCAGCTATGCACTACAACTGAGTGTGAGTGAGTGTGTGATAAATAGAGAGGCTAGCTATCTATTTATAATAATTCCTGACTTGACTAAACCCAAATAAGGATGAATTCTCTAGGAGAGTCTAATAACCCTAGTGCCCTAGAACTGTGGGGACTTTAACCCCTAACCAACAGGAGGGTTACCCACAATTACTTGACATGACTTGTTTACATTATAGAACGTCCCGATAGGAACATCAGGGCATGACATGACTCAATTATATTACAAATACATCCTGAAATAAACATCAGGTTACAATACATAAGAAATACAAGTGAATACATTCTGAAGTTACAATTACATCAACACTCCCTCTTAACTAGGAAGGTATTCTTTCGACACAATTTTCAGTACAAGTCTTCTTCTCTGTATCATCTGGATGATCATCGAGTCCTCATCATCTTCAAGTCATCTTCATCTTCAAGTCATCTTCATATTCAGGTCATCTTAATCTTCAAGTCATATTCATCATAGGATCTGGATCGTCACTCGATCTCGATCATCATCACTAGATCTAGATCATGACTCGATATGGATCACCACTGGACATCGTCACTAGATCTGGATCATCACTTGATATAGATAATCACTGTTGGATCATCATCACTGAATCATCACAGGTGCTATCTCTTGATTCTTCTCATCACAAGAAGTTCTACAGAGCCATCCCTTTTTCATGTTGGATGTACATCTACAGAGCTGGTCCTTTTTCATACTAGATGTATCATCACACAGAGCTAGTCCTTTTTCATACTAGATGTGGCATCCACACAAATCTATTCCTTTTTCATACTAGATGAGTCTTCATAGATCCAGTCCTTTTTCATATTGGCTGTGGCATCCACACAGAGCGAGTCCTTTTTCATACTAGATGAGTCTTCACAGAGCCAGTTCTTCTTCATACTAGGTGTGCAATCCACATAGAGCTAGTCCTTATTCATACTAGATGAGTCTTCATAAAGCTAGTCCTTTTTCATACTAGGTGTGGCATCCAGACAGAGCTAGTCCTTCCTCATACTAGATGAGTCTTCATAGAGCTAGTCCTTTTTCATATTGGGTGTGGCATCCACACAGAGCTAGTCCTTTTTCATAATAAATGAGTCTTCACAGAGCCAGTCCTTTTTCATATTGGGTGTGGCATCCACACAAAGCTAGTCCTTTTTCATACTATATGTGTCTTCATAGAGCCAACCCTTTTTCATGTTGGATGTAGAATCCACATATACATCTAATAATGGAAGGAACCAATCCTCTCACCATGTCACAGCTCTTACATCCAACAATGGAAGGAACCAATCCTCTCACCATGTCACAGCTCTTACATCCAACAATGGAAGGAACCAATACTCTCACCATGTCGGAAGGGAACAACACTTACATATGACCATGGAAGGAACCAATACTCTCACCATGTTAGAAGGGAAAAACACTTACATCTAACCATGGAAGGAGCCAATCCTCTCACCATGTTAGAAGGGCACAACATGAACACATCACTTCCTCTAGGGAGGAATCTCGATCTGGAGAACACCAAGCTTCTCCCTCAAGTACTCAAACTTCACCCTAGCCAATGGATTAGTCAACACATCAGCTATCTTTTCGTCCATCGCAACATACTGGAGCTTCACTGCTCCTCTCTGCAACATATACCTGATATAGTGATACTTGATCTCGATATGCTTCAACTTGTCATGGAACACCAGGTTCTATGACAACTTCACACAACTCTAGTTGTCACAATATATACAAGTAGCATCTAACTAAATATCAAATAAATTAGACTGTAGTTTCCTCACTGATACTGCCTCACAACTTGCTGAACAAGATGTGGCATATTTTGCATCAGTTGTACTTAGTGCCACACAGGATTTCTTCATGCTAAACCAAGAGATCACATTTGATCCCATATTGAAGTAGTACCCTGAAGTGCTCTTCCTATCGATGGCACTACCTGTCCAATCTGAATCAACATAACCTTCTAGGTTAATCCTTTGATTAGTCTTATACTTGAGCCCATAATCAACCGTACCCTTTAGGTACCTCAGAATATGCTTTGCAGTAATCAAGTGAACATGTCTCAGATCTGTCAAGAATTTGCTCAAGGTGTTCACAAGAAATAAAATATATGTTCTTGTGTTCGTCAAGTATATCAAGGACCCAATCATCTGATGATACATCATGGCATCAACTGACTCTGATGAAGCATCACTCAATAGCTTCAAGTTCAATGCCATAGGTGTGGTTAAGGCATTATAGTCCATCATCCCAAATCTCTTCAGGATCTCTACTGCATACTTCCCTTGTCCAAGGAAGATTCCATCTGCATTATGCCACACCTCCATGCCTAGAAAATAATGCATCATACCCAAGTCCTTCATTTCGAACTCGACAGCAAGCTTCCTCTTCGTATCCGCAATCAACCCATCTATATCTGTTACAAATAGATAATCTACATATAGTAGGAGCATCACTGGGTTGCCATCTTCAACCTTGTAGTAAAGGTTGGAATTTTCTTTACTCTTGGTAAATCCCAAACTGGATAGGAATTTGTCAATTCTATCGTACCATGTCTTGGGTTCCTATTTCTAGCCGTACAGGGCTTTCTTCAATCTACACACATGAGACTCCCTATCATGTGTCTCAAAACCAAGTGGTTTCTTCACATACACTTCCTCTTCCATTACACCATTCAAGAAAGTAGTGTTGACATCCATCTGGTGTATCTTCCATTTCATCACTACAGCCAAAGCAAGTACTGATCTGATGGAAGTGTATCTGGCTACAGGTGGAAAAGTTTCTTCATAATCTATTCCTTCTTTCTGGGAGAAACCATGAGCAACAAATATTGCTTTATATTTTTCAATGCTACCATCTGCAACATGCTTGATCGTTTAGATCCATTTGGAAGTTACGATATACTTCCCTTCTGGTCTTGGGATAACACCCCAAACATCATTCTTCATGATCGATTGATACTCTTCGATCATAGTATCCTTCCATTCTTTCCATTCTGTCACTTCTTCATAATTGGAAGGTTATTTATTGACGAAATCACATAATAAGGCTACATATCCGGAGCAGGATCTGGTCCTATTTCTTTCTCTGTGATTCTCTTCTGGAGCCCCATATCTTTCTGCACCTTGTATAGCTTCCCATACCCAAGCAGGTTTCCTCTTGTGAGGATTCTTCTCCTAAGGTGGATCTATAGGTTCTTGAGGTTCTTCAAATTCTCGATCTTCTTCTTGAGTTTCTTCGTTCATGGTTGTATCATGGATTCTGGGTGCTTCCGCTTCTTCAGGAACTTTAGCAGGTTTCTTTCTGGATTTGTTGTAGGCCGAGTCTTTGTCAAATGTTACATCCCTACTGATATCAATCTTCTTGAATCCTGGGAAGTATATTCTATAATCCTTCGAGCTTTCAAAGTATCCCACAAATATACCCTTCTTTCCTAAAGGATCTAATTTTGTTGTCTTCTCTTTTGGAATGTGTATGTACACTGGACAGCTGAATATTCTGAGATGGCTGACTTCTTGTTTCTTGCTGGAAAATACTTCTTCAGGTGTCTTGTTCTCGATTACTCTATGTGGAGTATGGTTTTGTACATACACCACTATTCTGGTAGCTTCTACCCATAGATGCATAGGAAGATATTGATCATGAAGCATTGCTATTGTAGCTTCCATGATAGTTCTATTCTTCCTTTCTGCAATCCCATTTTGTTGTGGATGATATGGAGTAGAAAAATCCCTCTTAATCCCTGAGTCTTTACATAACTCTTTGAATTCATTTGATGTGAATTATCCGCCATTATCTGATCGAAAAGTCTTGATTTTCTTTTCAGTGTGGTTCTTGATCAAGGAATTTAATTCCTTGAACTTGCTAAATACTTTATATTTGTTCTTCATGAAGTAAATCCATGTCTTCCTAGAAAAGTCATCAGTAAAAGAAACATAGTATACATACCCGCTTAGAGAGCTTGATGACATTGGACCACATACATTGGAGTGGATGATTTCTGAGATTCCTTTTTCTTTTCTCTCACTTCTTGGAAATGTCTTCTTTGTGTTCTTTCCTTTTGCACATCCTTTGTAGACCCCATCATGTTTTGCTTGAATTTCTGGAAGACCTTCAACAACTTTTCTTGCAAGTGGTAGTGCCCTGTAATGCACATGTGCAATCCTTCTATGTCAAAGTTCATTTGGTTCTACTGAGTCATGAACCAAAGCTTGCTCTGGTTGTCCCTTCAATTTGTATAGACCTCCTTCTTGTTCCCCAATCACTATTGCATCATCAAAATTATTTCCCTTTTGCCACATAAGAACTTGGCCATCTACAAAAGCAACCCTCATTCCTTTAGCATCCAATGCAGATATTGAGAGTAGGTTCTTCTTTAGTCCTGGTACAAACAATACATTTTTAATCTTCATTGACTTTCAAGAGTCTATTTTATAGGAGGATTCACCACTATCTCTTATTGGATACTGGTAGTCAACCCCAAGTTTCACCTTGTGAGGTGACTCATGTTTAGATAGTTTCACAAATGATTCTTTGAATTCTGTCATGTGCTTGGAAGCACCACTGTCTATGAGCCAATCATTTCTTCCATGTGAAATAGTTCATATGAGGGTGGATATCAGCACATATTCTTCATCACTTGAAGAATCACTTTCTTCTCTAATTCTCTTTGTGGAAGGTTCATCATCCTCTGCAGCATGGGCATGATGTCTTCTCTTGTTTCCATTATTCTTCTTTGAGTTCCCTTTGTTAGGATAGTATTTGTATATGTGACCTTTCTCATCACATGTGTAACATCTAACAGTAGCCCAATCTCTTCTAGAGTGATAAGACTTACCTTTGGAGTGATGATGGTCCCTTTTGGTTTTCTTGCTGTGGGATGTGAGAGATTTATCTTCACTTCACATCTTTTCTTCTCGAGCTGCTACTCGAGCTTCTTCTTGAGAGCATTCTTCCCATAGTCTACTAAACTTGACTAACTTCTTTTTGGCACAAATCCCTTAAATGAAAGAGTCCCATGATCTAAGGAGACCATTCAAGGTGGTCATCACAATATCTGCGTTCTCCAGTTCTTCATGTACTACTTCCAGTTGTTCCTTTATCTGAGATACCCTTGTGAAATAATACTGGATGGTCTCAGCATTCTATATCTTTACATTCTTCAGTTGGTTTCTCAGAGTCATCTTCCTATTTATGTTCTTCCCTCCAAACAGTTTGGTTAGGGCATCAAACATAGATTTAGGTGTATTTAGGGAAGACACTTGTGGTATGAGGTGATCCTTGATTGAATCAACAATAATCCTCTTTTCCATAACCAACTTTTTCTTATGTAAGGTCTTATCCTAATCTCCCTCTAGAACTAGAACCTCCTCACTGATATGGGATTCCAACTCATTTTCTTCTAGGACCAGGGTGATCCTATACTTGTAGGCTCGAAAGTTATCAGGTCCCTCAAGGTTTTCATCAATATTGGTATGATGAAACATATTAACTGAGAACCTCAAAATGGAAATACAAAAGATTTATATCTTACCAGGTCAAGATGTCCGATCTGGATTTGGAGCTGAAATTCTACAGTGCTGGTTCAGGAGCAAATTAGGGTTTTTATTTTTCATAGTTCTTTCCAACCAAATTCTTTGATCTTGATCTATAAACTTTGATTTTGAGGAGGATATCAATCTAGGACTGGGCTCACTGAAAAATTCCACTTTTGTGGAAATCCCTATTTTTCGGCAGTAGTGTCGGGTCCAAAACTGAAAATCCTCATAATTGGATTCTGCTTCGACATAAAGATGCACCCTAGGGAGGAGAGTTATTCCAAACTTAATTTGTTGAAAATATTTGGAGAAAGATCCACAAAGTAGGAAGACCTAGTTCCCACAGCTCCACAGTGTCTTCTTCTCAGGTTAGCTCTGATACCATGTTAGATTTTTATCATTAAGCTAGCAATACATTAAGATATTTAACTGAGAGAATAACAAGCACAACAATCAAACACAACAGACAATGAACACATTGTTTATCCTCATGGAAACCATAAATGGAGAAAACCTCACAACTTCCTCAGAGATAGAATCAACACCAAAAGTAAAACCCCAAAACAGTAAGATGATCTCTTGACAGCAGTAACCTCTTACTTCCTTGCCCCAGTGTCTTCTTCTTCCTTAGCTATGCACTACAACTGAGTGTGAGTGAGTGTGTGATAAATATAGAGGCTAGCTCTCTATTTATACTAATTCCCAACTTGACTAAACCCAACTAGGGCCGACTTCTCTAGGAGATTCTAATAACCCTAGTGCCCCGGAACTACAAGGACTTTAACCCTTAACCAATAGGAGGGTTACCCACAAGGACTTGACATGACTTGTTTACATTATAGAACCTCCCAATAGAAACATCGGGGTGTGACATGACTCAAGTACATTACAAATACATCCCGGATTAAACATCGGGTTACAATACATAAGAAATACTAGTGAATACATTCTAAAGTTACAATTACATCAACACAACTTCCCTTCATTTATGGGGGACGGAGTAATAATTTTTTGGACCACATTCATGGATTTTTAGTGGTGAAGGTCAAAATAGAAGAAATAATTGTGATAATATGATGTATGATCATGGGTTAGACCATGGAGAGCTAGGTGAACATTTTTTGGTATAAAGAGATTCCCCCCTGATGTGTTAGGGTAGTACCTCATCATATGGCCAATAGAAATAAAAGGATCACACAAAAATGGTGACAATGGTGGAGATTCTAAAGAGAACCATAGAGGAGTCTAGTCTCTTCATTCAAACTACTGTGTCTTTTGGTTTGTATTTCTTCTTAAAATGGATGAGGCATATATTATATCATACATGTATATGGACGATGTGGGGATACCCATGCTCATAACAATGTCTCAAAAATAAAAAATGGGATTAAGGATAAAATAATGGGAGGATATCAATACATATATACAACATGTAGTTCATCATGGTGGTCTCAATGGGAGGATGAATACAGAAACTAATGTGGAGAACTAATACATAGGAACAATGGTATACTAATGGAATGCAATATCATCATAATTGATGCTCTGTTGAATGTAGGTGTCTACATAACTATATGGACTCAATGAATGAGAGTCTGAGTATATATGGTACAATATACAACATCAAGTACTGGAGATACACAGTAGAATGAAACTGATGGGTTTATGAACACTGTTGCCAACACATCTCGAAAATCACATGGGACATGAAACTATATGGGTCCCACAAATAGACTCATCGATGTGCTAGAGTTAGGTGGCAATCAAGGCCTTCGACCAAATGATGAAAGGACCAATACCCTGTATGAATCTAAATGGTGTGATATTGTGGTTGAAGTCGATCATGTGAGACACAACCAACCTGAAAGGCACTAAAGAATCCTTTCATGTGGTGTAAGGAAATCATCAATAGGGTGGATGAAACTAGGATATGGGAACCTCTGGGTCTATCCTATGAAATATATGTGTTGGCATCGAGAGAGCATGACTATCAAATACCAAGGCAATGAGGTTTTCCTGATAGAAGCATGAGGGAAACAACAAGATATATGGAACAATACTAGGAGTGAGGCACTGACAGGGGGACATGGGTAGGGGAGTACATGAGACTCAAACTTCCTTTGTTCAGTGTTGATGTATTTGTAAATTTGGAATGTATTCACTTGTATATCTTATGTATTGTACCCTGATGTTCCTATCGGGAGAATCATTAATGTAATCAAGTCATGTAAATTCATACCTTGATGTTCCTATCAGGAGAAACATATGTATCTCATTGTACCCCGATGTTCCTATCGAGAGAAATACTAAGAGTCATGAGGAAGTCCCCTCCTTTGTAAGTCAAGGGGAAAAGTCCCCACAGTTGTGGGGCAGTAGAGTCTCCCTAGAGAATTCAACCTTGTCAAGTACACTAGGGCCTACACAGTTGAGTTAAATGTCAAGTGAATGAAAGAATATAAATAGAGGGAGGTGCTCCTCATTTTATAGACACACACTCACTCAACTGGGGAGAATGAGTGAGAGAGATCAGCCATTAGAGATCATCTTTATGATTTTGGGCTTTAATTTTTCTACTGGTGCTCATTCTATCTCTAAAGAAGTTGCAAGGTTTTCTCCTTTATGGTTTCCTTGAGGAAAATTCTTTGTGTCTCTTGTCTCTTGTGATTATTGTTGTGCCTGTTATTCTCTCAGATAAGATCCTAGATCATATTGCTCAGATAATAAAAATATAAAATTGAGAGTATACCAACATAGATGACCTAGAGCTACATGATATTGAATCAGAGGTAGGGGACCACATCTATGGAACCAAGAAAAATATTGCAATGGGAGATACTCGGGGTAGTAACTCGACTAGTGATTTCTAGGGAATCCAAGCGATACTCATTACATAGTACTTTGAACAAAGGAAACCCAATGGGAAGAATATTCCATAATGTTAGACCATATGTAATATGTGATAGCACCTAGAGACACCGTTGTGGTCCTTGTTCATAGTTCAAGGAGCATGAAGAAGGGATAGAAGTCTGCTCAATATGACACTTCTCGTGGATTTTTTTTAAGCCCGAGATGGTAAATGATAAATGGTATTTTCATGTTTAGAGAGTTTGAAAAAAGGAATAAGACTCCAGTGTGGTCTCATTTTTGTATAGTAGTCTCCTAAGTCCTAAAAATGATAAAAGTGTACAAAGGAGAGCTCTTCAAACTGAAAGTGGTAGAGAGACTTATTTACCATAGGTTTTCCAACAAGGCCGGGAAAGGTTAAACCTATACTGATTGTATGGTAATTCAAATACTTTTATGAGGATGAATGAAACAAGTTTTCTCTGTTATATTCTCTTGATGGGAGGGATGGAAAAGAGCTTAACGAAAACCCAGAATGAATTTTTTTATAAGTTACACTCCCAATGTCTGACAAAGAGTAAAAGCATACAAAGGGAAACGTTCCTAGATGGAAGGTACTAGGGTGGTCCTTTTCTTTGAATAGTCTACATAGTCTGAAAAAGGAGATAAATGATGCCACATAGATTCCCTTCCAAATAATTTAATGATCATGAAGAGAAGCAAGCATGCTCGAAAATATTTTCATTCTTTTAGGAGTCATAAAATAACTTAACAAGAACTTCGTAATGGTTAGTCAAGCAAGGAGGAAGTGTTCGATATACCAAAATGGATGGTGTTGTGTGTTAGATTTTTATCATATAAGCTACCATTATTATCTTAGGATATTTTAATTGAGAGAATAACATGCACAACAATAAAACACAAGCACAACATAAGAGACAAGAGACACAAAGAATTTTCCTCGAGGAAACCATAAAGGAGAAAACCCCGAAACATCCTTAGAGATAGAATCAACACCAAAAGTAAAATAAAAAAATAGTAAGATGATCTCCCAACAGCAACAGTATCTCTCTCTCACACTGAGAGAGCTTCTCCTCTCTCACTCATGCGCCCCAATGAGTGAGTGTGTCTATCCTAAATAGAGAGACTCACTCTCTATTTATATTCTTCCGTTCACTTGGAACCCACTCCATCATCTCGGCATCACTTAACAATTACTTGAGCCGACATCTCTAGGAGTGTCTAATAACCCTAGTGCCCCACAACTTGTGGGGACTTTGCCTCCTTCAACCAACAAGGACGTTTATCCTTAACACAATGGTGGGGACTACTACCCTAAATTACAATGATTCACCTAGGGTCGACTTCACTAGGATAGTATGATAACCCTAGGGCACCATAACTGTGGGGAATTTAACCCTTGACCAATAGGAGGGTTACCCACAATGACTTGACATGACTTTCTCATTATAGAAACTTCTCGGAATAAACATTGGGGTATGACATGACTCAAGTACATTACAATTCATCCCAGAATAAACATTGTGTTACAATAGATAAGAAATACAAGTGAAAACATTCTGAAGTTACAATTACATCAGCACTCCCTCTTAACTAGGAAGGTATTCTCTTGACACAATTTATCAGCATAAGTCTTCTTCTCTGTATCAACTAGGTCATCGTCAAGTCCTCGTCATCTTAAAGTCATATTCATCTTCAAGTCATATTCATCTGGATCTGGATCATCACTCGATCAGGATCATCATCACTCGATCTGGATCATCATCACTGGATCTAGATCATCACTCGATCTAGATCATCACTGGACATCATCACTGGATCTGGATCATCACTCGCTCTGGATCATCACTGGACATTGTCACTGGATCTAGATCATCACTCAATTTGGATCATCACTGGACATTGTCACTGGATCTAAATCATCACTCAATCTGGATCATCACTTGATTTGGATCATCACTGCTGGATCATCATTACTGGATCTAGATCCTCACTTGATTTGGATCAGTACCACGGGTGCTATCTCGTGATTCTTCTCGTCACAGGAATTTCTACAGAGCCAGCCCTTTTTCATGCTTGTTGTAGGCCTAGCCTCCATGTAGGTATTCTTCAACACTTATATCTAACCTACTCGTTAGAAAGGCATAGTACTCACATCGATACAGGCTGGAACCACATCCTACCACAATGATGGAATATTTCCATACTTTCTTCTAGGCCAGAACCACATCCTACCACAATGATGGAATATCTCTATTCTTCCATCTAGGCCGGAACCACATCCTACCACCATGATGAAATATTTCCGTACTTTCATCCAGGCCGGAACCACATCCTACCATAATGATGGAAGATCTCTATTCTTCCATCCAGGCTAGAACCACATCCTACCACAATGACGAAAGACTCTCATCCAGGATAGAACACATCCTTCTCACAATGATGAAATATTTTTGCACTTACATTCATCCAGGAGGGAACACATCCTACTCACAATGATGAAAATGCTCTGCACTTAAATCCATCGAGGAGGGAACACATCATATCACAATGATGGAAGGGATCTACACTCATATCTGATCTTGTAGGAACCAATCCTACAGTCACATCAGAATGGCCCCTAGTCCTCCTCGACTGAGCTACCTGGTAACTGACCAGGTTCCTCCATTCTCCTAGAGAATGGCAGTTGCCCTTACATCCGACCTGCTCATCGGAATGGCCAACACTCACATCTGACATGGGAGGAACTTAATCCTTTAGCCATGACATAATGGTTCAACCCTTATATTCGATCAAGTGGGAACACATCCCTCTATCACATCAGAATGGCTACTCAGTCCTAGACTGAGTTCTACTGGTACCTCACTAGGCAGCTCCATTCAAAGAATGGCAATTTCCCTTACATCTGTCCTACTCGACAGAATGGCCAGCACTCATATCTGACATGGAAGGAAGTAATCCTCTCACCATGATAGAATGGCTCAGCCCTTATATCTAACCTACTTGTTAGAATGCCTATGGATCTCAGCACTCATATCTGACATGGAAGGAACCAATCCTCTCACCATGACAGAATGGCTCAGCCCTTACATCTGACCATGGAAGGAACCAATCCTCTCACCATGTCAGAATGGATATGGGACTCATCACTTTCCCTTGGAGGAAACCTCTATCTAGAGAACACCAATATTCTCCCTGAAGTACTCGAACTTCACCCTAGCCAATGGCTTTGTCAATACATCAACTATCTATTCCTCTGTCGCAACATACTGGAGCTTCATTGCTCCCCTATGCACCATATCCCTGATATAGTTGTACTTGATCTCGATATGCTTCGACTTACCATGGAACATTGGATTCTTTGACAACTTTACGCAACTCTGGTTGTCATAATGTATACAAGTAGCATCCAACTGGAGATCAAATAAATCAGACAGTAGCTTCTGCAGCCATACTGCGTTACAACTAGCTAAACAAGATGCAACATACTCTGCTTCAGCTATACTCGGTGCCAAACAGGATTGATTTCGGCTAAACCAAGAGATCACACATGATCCCATATTGAAGCAACACCCTGAAGTGCTCTTCCCATCGATGACACTGCCTTCCCAATCCGAATCAACATAACCCTCGAGGTTAATCTTCTAATTCACATCGTACTTGAGCCCATAATCAACTGTACCCTTCAGGTACCTCAGAATATGCTTTGCAGCAGTAAAGTGAACATGTCTCAGATCTGTCAAGAACTTGCTCAAGGTGTTCACAGCAAAGCAATTTTTTGGTCTCATGTTTGTCGGATATATCAAAGACCCGATCATCTAACGATACATCATAGCATCAACCTTCTCTGATGAAGCATCACTTAACAACTTTAGGTTCGATGCCATAGGTTTGGTCATGCAGTCCATCATCCTGAACCTATTCATGATCTCTACTACATACTTCCCTTGTCCACACCTCAATGCCTAGAAAATAGTGTGTCGACACATAACAGGAGCATCATTGGTCTTTTGCCTTCAACCTTGAGGCAAAGTTTGGAATCCACTTTAATCTCAGTAAATCCTAGAGTCATCAGTAATCTATCCATCCTGTCGTACCATGTCGAAACACAGGATATTCTGTAGTTACTCCCTCTGAAGCATCATACTCCCTCTGTCTTCCATACTGTATCCACTGAAACATTCTATAATAGAGTGACAAGTAGCTTCCTATGCTACTAATCTTCTAGGATTGCTGGATAACAAGATCCTCTAACTTGAACTTTTTCAAAAGTTCATCTCGCACCCATCTGTGAGCTTGTCATCCTCTATCAACCTTGTAGCAAAGTTTCAAATCTACATCAAGCTCCTCATGTATGTGTTATCCCATGGGTGTCTTTTGAGCTCATACAAGCTCTTTTTTCATTTGCACACATGATTCTGCCTATCATGTGTCTCAACTTCCACTGCCTACAAATGTCTCTTCGAATCTTGCCTTGTATCCCACAATGTTTCCATCTACTACATGATGGAACTACAAACTTCCCTTCATGTATCGATACTGCATCCTAGACATCATTCTTCTTGAACTAATCTTCCCTTTATTCTTGGTTACTTCTTCATGGCTGGAAGGTTCTGTATCAATGATGTCGTTGCACTCGTCATATTATTCTTTGTTTTTGAAATGTCGTCACTTGTTCTTCAGAACAAGTCTTCATTCTTCTTTGCTTGTAGGCGATTATGTATGCGATATTTCCTACAAGTCAAATGCATTTGTAGGGTTAGAAACATTTCATAAGGAATATTCATACTGGCAAATTCTTATGCATAAATATATGATCATGCAACTACTTTAGCCAATACAACATTCATCCATATCTCACAGAAACTTTCTAGATGCCTTCCATCTCTACCAGGACAACATTGAGATTGTGCACTAATTCAATATGTCAGCAAAGAGGTTTCATTCTAGATAAGTAGCAATGGAGTGTTGTATAGCACCATGAGCTACTTACCCATCACATGCATATTAGTAGTATACTGTCATTAATGCAAACATCCTATCATGCATAATACATCAATTGAATATAAAAAAAATACGTAACAATATCATGAAATGACAATTGAATACTTATCTTTATTTGTTTCGTGGGTAGAATCCTTCTTGAGCCTTCAGCTTCATCGTCTTCTTCATTCATGATAGCATCATTTCTTCTCCAAATGCTAAGGTGGATAAGAGGTGCTTCAAGATTTGAGTTCTTCATATTCCTCATCGCTTTAGGGATCTTCTTTGGATGGTGAGAACTTGATCTTCAATTCCTCCCATCTTCTCTTCTCTTCTTATGAATCAAGCTTCTTCTTCTTCCCAGAGTCTACTAAAAGTAATCACTTCCTTCTGGCACACATTCCTTGAATGAATGAATCCTATGATCTTGGGAGACCATTCAAGGTGGCCATCACCACTTCTACATTCTTCACTTCTTCTTTTACCACTTCAAATTGTTCTTTGATTTGAGAGACCCTTATGACTGCATGGTCTCTGCATTCTGGATCTTCACATTCTTCAACTGGTTTCTTAAGGTCATCTTCTGATGTATGTTCCTTCCTTCAAATAGCTTGGTCAAGGAATCAAACATGTTTGGTGTCTTTAGGGAAGACACTTGTAGTACAAGTTGATTCATGATTGAATCAACAATGATCTTCTTGGCCTTGACCAAGTTCTTCTTGTGTAAGGCTTCTTGTAACACCCCGGTTTTGACCCCGTTGCATTAAATGTACATGATGTATATATTGTAATTAATCATGGTGCGAAGCTAAAGGAAAAAGCCCCACCATCAATTTGTATGTGTTATGTTCGGCAATTGAAAATGTTGCCAATGGTATATTGTGATATACAACACATATTAGTTTCAACATCATGTAAATATGCATCTTTAATTAAATAACCCAACCAACTATGTTCACGACAACTAAATTGAGAAGGGGCATGATTCTCACAAGGATAAGAGTGGGGGGGATGTCAAACCTTGAGCCATGAGAGAAAATCCATGTTTCACCACCCTGTTTTGATTTTTTCATCCTTCCTTGTTTTATCCAACCACCACCATTAAAAGGTCTACTGAGTAGTTGAGGCAGTTATTGCTTGGGAGTGGGGGTGGCAGGATTGTCAGTCCTTTCCCACTCGCACACTCCACCATCAATGAACCTCATGATGGGAAGAGAATGTCTATGCCCCTCATTCCACTCTCTGTCCACGATGGTGCGAAAACACTCACGCATCCTCTCCATTGTCTGTTCATCCTCACGCATAGTCGGAGCTGTTAGTCCTCAAGCAGGGACCATTGTCTTTTCATTTTTCTCACGCACAGGATTCTTTCCTATTTTGTATCATGCAGCAAGGAGGGAGGAGCCATCTCCATTGTCATTCACATTTTCCACATAGAGGAATTCGGGTGTGTTTCAATCCGTATTTGAGATTTGGTGTGAATATTCTCTCACCCACTGGGTTTTGTGTTGTTGTTTACTCACACAGCAAGCTGGGGGCCGTTCAGTCACTATCACCCATGATTTTTCCTATGGAGAGCCATTTTTATGCTTAGGGACTGTGTGTAAGTTTTCCTTACTGATTCATGGCTCGTGCATATGTTTTTCCTTCTGTATTTTGGGGTCTGGTGCTAGTTTCCCTCATGCTCAGGTTGGGAGACTGTATTTTCTTCCCCAGTGTGGTATGTGTAAGTTTTCCCAGTGACTTCGTTGTCCAGGACAGACTGTTGTTTTCCCCATGTTGTGAGTTATGTTTACTGACACATTTTGGGACTGTCGTAACTCGCTTGGGAGTCATTTTGGCCATGATAGGGCCAAGAATGACTCAGGAGCCATTTTCTTTGTTTAAGCTGTAACTGCTGAATGATTCCATGTGTGCAATGGTTTGTCTTAGGACTGTGTTAAGAGCAAGGATGGGCGCTTGGGTTGCTTGATAAACTTGGTGTGTTGGGAAACCACACAGGAAGAGCTAGAGGGATGGCTTTCTTCTCCACAACCCCTGAATAGCAGTGGAAGGGAATTCAGGGCCTGGGGGACTGTGTAGCAGAGAAGGGACTGATTCGTTGTGTTGGGTGTGTGTTGGTGTCTTAGAATTCAAGCTAGTTCTGGTGTGGGTGTCCCTAGCTCTATAATGAGCTCACCGACTTAGCATTTAGCCTTTCCAAACTCCTAGATGGCTTGATAAACCTGACCATGTTGACTTGGCTATCTTATTGATGGCATAATAAACCCAACTATGTTGGCTTGGATGTGTTTTGTGTATCCTTGGCTATGTGTAAGCCTGCTTGTTCCTTATTCCTTGGAGAATCATGCCCAGCTCGGGGGTGGAAGCATTGTTGAGAGATTAAGGAGCATGCTGGCTTATGGTTGGGTGGAACGTTGCAGTGACATAGCTGGTTGTAGAATGAGTTCTTCATAAGATAAGTAATCTTGTCTATTATACTCCTGCAATCATTTTATTGTTAATGAATATGGTGAACATGTTGAATGCTTGTATGAACGTATGTTTGCTTCCGCTGTATGATAAATGATCATGTATGCATGTTCTAGTTCAAAGCATTTTGTTTCAGCATTTTTGTATTTTAGGAATGCACATGTTCATGGGGCTGGTGTCCTGGATGGTTAACGCCATGGTAGCGTCCTCTTCGCTGGTCGAAGGGTCAGGGACATTACACTTCTAACCTCATCTCCCTCTGGAACTGGAACCTCTCTACTCATGTAGGTGTCCAATTCATTTTCTTCAGAGAGATCATATACTTCCATACTTGGAATTTTTCAACTTCACCAAGCTTATCATCAAGCTGATGTGATAAATCACTTTGAAATGAGAACCTCAAATAAAAATATCAAAGGATTAAATCTTACCGATTTGAGGTGTCTGTCCTCGTTGCGGAGCTGGCTGATCTAGGGTTTGTCATAGAAAACCTAATTTTCAAAACTTGGAATATTTCAGATCTGATTAGATATACAGATAGATATCTTCAAATGGAGTTGTCCAATGTACTCGTTTTCTGAAAACAATGGAGGGAATCTCCTGGAACAGGAAGCCCTAGTTTTCCAATTTCTTCTGCAGAAATGTCTGTCATTGTTTCTATCATATCTCTAAAATTACGGCTCTTATGTATCTAAAATTTTGTTCTGAGGTAACCTAGCGTGTCCCTGATCCAATAACATAGGTTTAATCATAATTGGTTTCACCAATTGGGATTTATGATCCTTTTCCCAAGGTGACTTGTTACAGGACTATTCAGAATAGTAAAGTTGTATGGACTGCCACGTGTCATTGTTTCATCTCTTGGGTCTGAAATTTAGACCATAGAAATAAAATTCCATTCCCTTTCTATAACAGCTTCATGAATTCCATTTGGACCTTTGTAGCCCAAGCTGTAGCAATTCTCCCCAAGTGTCCTGTTTAGGGATTAATTCTGGAAGAGGCTGGAGCCCTAACTTGGGGGGGTCATATCGCCCAGAATATAATGAATATGAGGATGAATGTTGGAAAAAAAGTTAAATAGGATGTTGTAAGCTTCCCATACAATTTTTATCTCCATATCCCTCTCCAATTGCAGGATATAGCGAATGTACCAAAACTTAGCAGTTTTAGTATTTAGGGTTTTTCTAGCTCAGGGTCAAACTATGGTTTGACTTTCCTGAAGTTTCACCCAACCAAATTTCTTGATCCAGGTCTCTAAAATTCTAGTTTGGTGAGTAGAATAATCCTATTCTAGGCTCACTCAAAAATTTCTCTTCTATATAAAGCCCTAATTTCTACATCGAAAACTGAAAATGCTTGGAATCGAATTCCGCTTCGACAAAAAGATGTACCTTTCAATGGAGAGTCATCCTAGCATACATTTCCTGATGGATTGTGGAGAGAGACACAAAAGGTAAGAAGTCCTAGATTCTATAGCTACACAATTTCTTCTTCTTAGATTAGCTCTGATACCATGTTAGATTTTTATCATATAAGCTACCATTATGATCTTAGTATCTTTTAACTGAGAGAATAACATGCACAGCAATAAAACACAAGCACAAAACAAGAGACAAGAGACACAAAGAATTTTCCTCAAGGAAAACATAAAGGAGACAACCCCGCAACTTCCTTAGAGATAGAATCAGCACCAAAAGTAAAACCTAAAAACAGTAAGATGATCTTCCGACAGCAGCAGTCTCTCTCTCACACTGAGAAAGCTTCTCCTCTCTCACTCATGCGCCCCAATGAGTGAGTGTGTGTATCCTAAATAGAGAGACTCACTCTCTATTTATATTCTTCCATTCACTTGGAACCCACTCCATCATGTTGGCCTCGCTTAACAATTACTTCCTAGAGCTGACATCTCTAGGAGTGTCTAATAACCCTAGTGACCCACAACTTGTGGGGACTTTGCCTCCTTCGACCAACAAGGAGGTTTATCCTTAACACAATGGTGGGGTCTATTTCCTTGAATTACAATGACTCACCTAGGGTCGACTTCACTAGGATAGTCTAATAACCCTAGGGCCCCACAACTGTGGGGACTTTAACCCTTGACCAATAGGAGGGTTACGTACAATGAATTGACATGACTTTCTCATTATAGAAACTTCCTGAAATAAACATCGGGGTATGACATGACTCAAGTACATTACAATACATCCCAGAATGAACATCGGGTTACAATAGATAAGAAATACAAGTGAATACATTCCAAAGTTACAATTACATCAACATTGTGAACAAGGATGATACGCATAATAGTGGAACACTAATATAGCCTTCCTCCAAAAAGGATCGATCTTGGTTGTCCTCTCCTTTTGGATATGTATGTACACCAGGAAAATCCATATTCTAATATGTTTGACTTCTCATTTATCCCTTGAGAAATCCTCTTTACTAGTATTTTTGTAAATTAACCAATGCAGAGTATGTTTTTGTACACACACACACTCGTATTGCATGCCTCCACCTAAAGGTGCATTGGAAAATCCTAGTCATGAGTCATTGTTTTCGTTCCTTCAATTATGGTATGATTCTTGAATTTTGTAAATTAATTCTTCCTAGTATTGGATGGAGTGCTCAACTCCCTTGTAATCCTAGAATCTTTGCATAGTTCATTGATTCTTACGAGGTGAACTCTCCACCATTATCTGACTGCAAAGTCTTGATATTCCTTTTTGTGTAGTTCTCTACCAAGGCTTTGTATTCCTTGAACTTACTAAATACTTCATTCTTCCCCTTGAAGAAATATATCCAAGTCTTACATGACAAGTCATCCACTAGTACGAAACACGAAATTAATGACTAAAAAAATGACTAAAATTAGGCTATAAATGACTATTTTTGAGTCGACGACTAATAGTAGCTAATTTCCACTATCTTATAGCTAGTCATATTTTACTTAGTCATTAATAGCTTGAATTATTAGTCATTGATTTAGTCATTAATAGTCAATGATCTAGTCATTGATAGTCAATGATTTAGTGACGGATTTAGTCATTGATTTAGTCAGTGATTTAGACACTAAATGCAACAATTAATGACCAAATATACAACTAAATAAACTACTAGATGAGAACATATTAATGAATAAGATAAATATGACTAAGATATGGAAAATTAGCTACTAATAGTCATATATATGCAAATTCAGTCATTTTTGAAATCATAAATTTATGATATGGCACAGCGGAATTGAACCACCAACCTCCTACCTATAATTAGGCAGACGCTCTATCATTGAGATAGAACCCTTTAAGAAGTTGTTATTGCTTGACAATGATGATATTCATTCAATTTTATTATAGATAGCAATCTAAAAACTACATAATTATTACTATTACAACTTACCAGTAACTAGTATTTATGATAAACTAAAAACTGAGAGCTATCTACAATCTTCCTTATCCGGCATAGTAAACAAGTTCCAACAACATACAAAATTGTAGATACACTGTAAATCACTAACTTCTTAGCTAAATAAACGGTAGTAATTTGTTTCCAACCAAGTGGAAATACAACAATATTCTAACGTATAGATCATTGTGGTTGATAGCTCCTAGTAAACAATGGAATTCATCCCCTTCTGGCATCTTGAAATTCCCACCACTCTATCCAATATGTTGTAGCTTATTGTGGAAGGTGACTGAGGAAATTTGCAGCTCCTTCTTAAGTACTAAATTAATAGAAAAGAAAGTTTATAATTTTAGTCCAACATACGAAAATGAAGAGTCCGTTGGAAAATTTCTAGAGTTTAGGAGAAATATACAACACCTGCAACCAAGTTTCCTGTCAACCATGTAGATTGACATGAGTAAGTGTTAAATACCATATCCATACTTGGCTATGGAACTCTATATGTTATGTTGATCTGATTCTATGCCGGTAGCTACAACCCACAAGAATATTAGGTTCCTCCAAATGGACAAGGAATTCCAGGGGTGACTGTAGGAAATATTTAGAAGATTTATAATAAGAATTGAACTAAGGAGAAAGTACACAAGCTATTCAAATATTCTCAAGTCATTTGTTTCACAGATCCTAATTCTTTGATTTAAATTTTATGTTATTAATCACCTTCTTTCCCAAACGTTGAACTTGCACACAATGTTTTGCACCTTCCTGCTAGTTTGTTTAACAATTGATCCTCCAATTGTTAAACCAACTAATTTTGTTGGTATTGGATTGTTATACATTGACATTTGCAACTGTTCTTGCATGTCCTTGTGAATTATTAAATTTAACTTTAAAGCATATTTTCCTTTCTCTCCCCACTACCATTTTTAGAAAATACCATGTCCCTCCAGTGTTGGACCTTGCTCAACATGAAAGTTAATATAACCCTAAATTTACAGAGAATCAATGTTGATTTGAATCAACATTTCTTCTGTTGTGACATGTCATCCATAGTACATCTTATGTAGATTACTTTCCTTACTCTTTTGCATCCTTGAGGACATAACTTTTGCAAATATAAGCTGGTAAAACTGAGCTAAAATCTACCTCCTAACATAGATTCAAATATGTTGTAAAAGTGTTGAAACAACCATGAAAATATAAGAAATTATCTGGAATTGTCATTCTTTTATCATCATGAAGACAAATTAGTGTTCATCCACCTAGAAGAACAAAATAACTACCATTGATATTAAGATATGTACCATTGGAAAGGAACTCTAAAAAAGCACATGCAATTTTAGGGGTATCATGCAACTTAAGCTTTCTGCCTCATTTTAAATGTGGTTAGCTTATTTTACCAAAGCTGGAGGTTGTTTACTTGATAAAATATCAAGTGGATGGGTTTATATCCACTAGTATCACCAAGCACTAGCATTGATTTTGCTTGAGGATTCAAGTAGAGGCTAGATGAGGATGCATATGAGGCTACTAATTATGAGGATTCCATTATAGGGGAGGATTTTGTTGAAGTGTAGTTATTTGTTGTAGATGTTATTTGGATATTTGAGGCAATTTAGGACCTTTATTTCTACACATTTTGTTTCAAATATGTATCGAACTTGTGTGATTTTATTATATTCACCCTTATATGATCATGATATATACATGATCAAACTTTGTGTATTTGGTGTCTAATGGTTTGGATATGTGTGTGTGTGTGTGTGTGTGGAGGAAGAACTTGAGTGCTTACATAAGGATCATGGGCATTCGACGATAACTTACAACTGTAAGGGGGAAGGAGGAATTATTCATACCTCCAAACAACCAAATAGCAAGCATGACTCTTTCATACTACCAAAAAAGTTCATGTCTAGATACCACAAGAGCTTTGAAGGTTTGCATTGCATTTGCAGAAATCCTGCCTACTTCAATTAGCTGAGAATATTAAAACACATGTTATCACTTATCAACCACTTTGAGTACATAAAATACACATATATATGCCATCCATGAAATAAATGGCATAAATCAATCTGAGATTAGTAATGCTTCCTTGAATTCAACATTTGATAAAACTATAACAAGATCATATAATGTCAACACAGTTAGTCATATATACTTAGTTTAATTTATATTTGATGTTCCCTCATATACAATAGAAACTATGATCTACATATTGTTCTATTAGAAAGAATTAAGAAATTGTACCCTAACTGTAAGAAACTCCTCTTTCAAATGTCCACAAAAGTGACACATATGCACTATTTTACACCTCATTGCATGTTTTAATTTCAGGGTCTTGCCAGTAAAATAAGGATTAGGATGTCTACTTCATTTTCACTGGATCTATGAATTTAAACTTTGAAGAGATTACAAATGTGAAATAAATTGTGGTCATCATCACATATCAAAGCAAAGACTAATTTTGTTATATGGATAAGATATCAATACTGGAATTCTAAGAGTATGCACATGTTTTAATAGAAGCACCTAAAACATATTATTGTAAAAGACCCTCCATACTAGGATGGAAAAAATTTGACCTGAAAGGCATGGAAAACTATCCTAATAGCAACAATTTGTGGGCATCTTTCACTTTCAAGAACTGATATTGCCTTGCACTTATGCATATCACTCTAAACAAGGTGGTTGTCTTTCTTCTATGGCATATAGGATCAGATTTCATAGTTGAAATACCTTTCTGGTATAAAAGGTTTGATATGTAGTGATGAGATTTGGTAGATTTTAAAGCAGCAACAGAGTAAAGGTTAGACCTATAAGATCAATTGTGAGACTTGTAAGCACACAAATCCTAGTTGAAGCATCTGTCGTAACTTGAATTGCACAATAGAAAACCAAAAAGGGAAGTTTAGTTATGTCAAGGGAATTCAACTTATTATACAAACATTAATTATATGTATGCCATTTCTTACAACTAGTAGCCCAAGGGATTTTTATAACTTAGTCATATCTATCTACCTACTTATTTTGTTTATAAGTATGATTATGGAGTAGATTCAATGACTTTCTATCATTTGTCCTATAAATGTGCTCATGAATCCATCATTATATGAGCTTCATTCTATCCATGAGCTTCTATGAATCTACACAGAGGAATGGATCTAATACTACGCTTATTAGTGAGTACCCTATTGAAGAAGTTAAGCTCATTATTGAACTGGGTTTGTTGTGTTCCCATCCTCATCGCAAAGCTCAACCTAGTATGAGAGAGCTGGTGCAAATGCTTCCTAGTGATAAACCACCTCATGTGCTGCCTTTTGAACCTCCTTCGCTAGACACATTTACAACAAATAAACGTTTTGATGATTTCATTGTTTCTTTTTCTTTATATAAGCATGGTTGTGCTAATACTATTCACATGCTAGTAGAAGCTCAGATGGGAAGAGATCCTTCAAACTCAATGGAGCATTGGCATTCTTACTGCTAGCAATCACAGATTGAAAGTTCTGTAACTAATGCAAGTGATCGAGTGACTGGTGTTGGAAAAAGAGACTTATTTTGGACTATTGGTACATTGTCTCTAATGTCTTCTTTTTTATTGGGATGGCTAATGATGCGTTACATCCTTCTCACAAAATCTTAGAGCTGGACCTTCCAGATATACGGAGCTTGGCTTTTACTAAGGATAGATAAGAAAGAAGGAATTTAACGAATATGCAGTGTGTAATTACTAATCTTAGACAAATTGTGTGTAGTATTATTGATAATCAAAGTGTTTTTGATGCAAAACAGCATAATGGAAATTATGTTTGTGATTTTTCATCATCTAACACAATTTTTCATCTCGACAAATGGCTTGATTGGAATATTGTTAGAGACAACGGATAATGTAAATTTAGATGTGAATTTTGTCTGTTTTGTTTGAATTACAATTTGAAAAAAAAGTGTGTTATGGTGTAAAAGTTTCTTTTCTCAGAAAAGTCCTCGTGCACATGAAGATGAAAATTATCTTAGCAAAACTGGAGATGTTACATAAAAATTACAGTGAAGGAATCTAGTTGCAAGAAGAAACTACTAGCTTCAAAACCGGTAGATAGTACAAGATTGGTGATAGAGACTTATTTATTATTGATATTATTATCGTCATATTAATGACCATGAATGCATTAATAATATTATTCATCGGGTATATTGCAAGCCACCCCTTTCTAGAAAATGCATAGAACTCTACCCACCAAACTTATTTACTTGTAACTTTGTATCATACGTTAGTTTTTGATGATATCATGGTTGTTATGATATCTTCTATACCTCTGTATTTCTGAGTAGAGACAACCGAATCTCAAATGGCCTGATGATGTTATGATTGCTGTGATATCTTTATGTACATGTGTATGTACTTGTGTATTTCTTAGTAGACACAACCCAACTTGGGGATGTGGACTATTTTTGATAGCCTGGGGTCTTTGAACTTCAAATGTACTCCTTTTATTTCAATAATAGAAAGGATTTAAGACATTTTTTGGGGTTAAATGCTTCTTTTAAAATTAGAACATATTAATTACATGGATTGGAGTTTTATTTTGAAGAAAAAATGTTAAACAACCAAGAAATCAGATGAGGTAGTTATAGTCTCCTTATGGTGAGTATATATGTGGCTATGTATCAACGTAGATCCATCTTAAATGTGTATTTATTAAACATGTATGTGGTTAGGTATCAAGGTAGATCCATCTTAAATGTGAATTTATCTAGCAGTTGTCAATTTTTTTTCTATCACTACGTAGTTATGTGACAACATCTCTCCCATATTGATTTATAAAGCATTGCAAATACAAAGAATTAGACCTTTGCAAATATTAAAATTATGATATACTAGTGATAAGTCTCTTCAGAAATTAGGAATATGCTATTGAATCATGTGGAATGATCACACTTACTAGCTGAAATGTATATTATTGGGTCTTCGAATCCTTCCAGTGAATAAGCATCGATTTGTATATTCTATTCAGAGTCCAAACTCCTATGTCTCCTCCTAAAAAAAAGGTCTCCATGGAAAAGCTTTGCAATACTTGGAAAAAATCTTGTAGTAACTTCCCACCAGTAAAGCACTGCCTAGAACTACAACAATCGCTATCAGGGTAGGACTGATGGTGGTGGTGTAGTTATGCTTGGTGGGTCCTTTACTTATGGTTGAACCTGGTGAGTCTCCACATCCAAACTCATATCTACCTGTTGAAATCTCCCTTGGACGGGATTGCTCCAGAGGTAGACTAATGAAAAATTTCTTTAATGGATCTACTTCGAACGTATAAATTTGTTGAAAATACATATATGTAATTAGTTTCTATGGCTAATTTATTTAACAAATTTACTTCAAAGATATAAACTTGTTGAAAATACATATATGTAATTAGGTACTATGTTTGTAGAAATGAAGGATAATAAACCCACTGCAAAATCATAAGTAACGCCACTACAAATTTAGAGTGAATTGATGTAACCACACAAAATTGATGAGAAAACTGCAAATCACCTCAAAAAGTGTATTCATGGTGTTGTTCGATGTTTCATTTCCCCCGCTTTGGGTTTATGCTAGTATAGAAGCATGTTCTACATTTATACGTACATGTTCATAATTCGCCAGGAACGTGTTGGGTACAACCACGACATCCATGTCCCCAATTAAGTCCCCAGTGAATTGGAACATTCCCTAGGAATCCCCACTCCCCACGTCCCTAAAACAACACAACAGTGGGTACAAGAGGTTTTTTGGGGGGGATGCATCACTATGCATCATGGCCCAAAATAAATACAAATATGTCCTAACTCAGTATGTAATGTCCTCAACCCTCCGACCGACGAAGAGGACACTACCATACCATTAACTATCTGGGAAACTAGCCCCATGAACATACACACATAAATACTGAAATTCTTTGAAGTATAAAACATGCATACATTGTTACCATACATCGGAAGCAAAACCATACATTCAAGCATTTAGCATGTTCATCATTTTTATTAAAGAACAAAACACAATTTGTAGAGATGAGATATTCAAGAATACTTATCTTATGAATAATTCATCCTACAACCAGCTACGTTGCTGCAACGTTCCACCCAACCATAGGCCAGTGTGCTCCTTAATCTCTCAGCAACACTGCCACTCCCGATCTGGGCATGATTCTCCAAGGAATAAGGAACCAAGCAGGCTCACACATAGCCAAAGATACACAAATCAGCCAAGAAAACACAGTTGGGTTTATCAGGGCATCAAGGAGCTCAAAAAAGCTGAATGATAAGCTGGTGGGCTCATTGAAGAGCTAAGGACACCTGCACTAGAACTAGCCTAACTTCTAGGACACCCACACACACCCAACACAAGGAATCAGTCCCTTCTCTGCTACAGAGTCCCTCAGGCCTTAAATTACCTTCCAGTGGTATTCAGGGGTTGTGGAGAAGAAATCCGTCCCTCTAGCTCCGTCTATGTGGCTACAAAACACACCAGTTTTATCAAGCATACCAGGCCTTCATTCCCACTCCAACACAGTCCAATGACTAACCAAGAAAACCAAAATCATGGGGAAACCAATGGCAATAGGTCTCTCAGCTGCATGATTAAAAATGCCAATCCTATGCATGAGTATCAAATGTCCAGGAACCCCCAATAATAATGAGAACCCACAACAAAAATTCCCCAACCATGGAATTCACACACACAACAAAAATCATGCCTATGAGGCTACTCTTCTAGCTCTTTGCATGGGTAAATTTCCAAGCCTGTGCATGAGGAGAAGAATGACTATCTCCGCATGAGGATGGATAAGAATGCAATAATGAAAGAATTGAGTCCATGTGAGGGTGAAAGAGTCTACTAGTGGATTGTGTGTGTGGGAAAGGACTGATAGTCATGCCACACACCACTGCCCAGCAATAACTGCCCAACTAACATCAGAGGTTTTAATGTGGTAGTTGATTGATTGAGACAAGGGAGAGGTGAGTAGGACAAAATGGTGGGTGATAGCTAAAAGGGTTTATCAAATGACACTTCGATTTTCCCCAAAGGCTCCCAAGGGTTAATAATTCCCCCCTTCTTATCCTTAGGAAAATAATGCCCTTTTCTTTATGGTTGCATTGACATAGCTGGTTGGGGTTTATTTTAATAAAAATGCATAATTACATGATGCCAGAATTAATATGTGATGGATAGCATGATATACCATCGGCAATGATTTCAATCACCGAAATGAAAACCAACCAAATCGATGGTGGGGATTTTTCCTTTAGCTCCACACCACGATTAATTACAATATATGCATCATATACATTTAATGCAAATGGGGTCAAAACTGGGGTGTTACACAGTATGATTGCTGCAATTGAAATTTATATAATGAACTAATTCTTGATGGAGAAGTTTCAACATTCAACAAGAAACTAATTAAACTTTAAGGTCTAATATATCTATGTAATTAACTACTATTTATGACTTTCAATATTCATAGATAACAACAATTTTTCAAGCATAGTTGAAAGTAAACAATAAGTGGATCAGGATTTGAATCCTCCGTTGATGTTCTTAAAATACCTTAATATGTTTGAGGCCAGAAACCATTATTCCTTGATGAGGGTCTTCTCTAAGCTCTAAATGGCATGATGATTTTTCAAGTAAGTCATATATAACCTCCAGACAAAATAACAAATCCATTTCAAAGATAAATACTAACTTGTAGCAGTATAACTTACAAGAAACAACAATAGATTGGTAGCTGTAGATTGATATTTGTTGTTCTTTCATCTACCTCATTATATACTTCAAGGTAGGAGCAAGTGACTTATAATCCATAAATAGTTTCTTCCTTTGCAATGAGATAAAAAATTGTTCGTTGACTCCAGACCATGAGTGGAGGATCTTCTGGTGTCCCAACCATTTTGTATGTTTTACCACTGTCAAAGAAAGGTTAAGGATTGCATAATCTAGGATGCATGACAAAGGAAGGAAATGCAAGTATATACTCAGCATACAATATTTAAATACTTGAAATGGCATTTTAAGGACTGATGTTGAAATGTTGAGCTTTTATGTTATCTGCTTCAGGAAAAATTGATGCAAGGGTAACAATGTAAGTATATAATGATGTTAATAGTGGAAATAACAAAATGTTTATAAAGTAACAAACCTTTTATGCCTCTACCACTACTAAGTACATGTCTATATGCAATGAAATATACTTCTCTACCTTTTTCAAATGACTGCAGCTAATGATTAGCATAGATCTCACCAAGGGAATAAAACATTTGTTCAAGTTTATTGTCACAATATATAGCAAACTATAGATATTTAGTACTCAATAATTCAAGATTTCCAATATAGTTGTTGTCACCTAAAAAGATACCCCAAACCCAAAATTTCCATTGTTCATCTCTTCCCTGGTTTATTTAAGTTTATTGTTGTTATTTGTAGAAGTAATTACATTTTTATTATCAAAGATGGTCGATTCTTGCTTCTATTATATTGTTTGGAAAAATAAAAGTAAAACCAAAACAATTAGGGCCACAATGCTTGGAATGGTTTATGAAACTTTATTAGAAAAATACTTCTAGATAATTTCTAAGTCTCCTCAAAACAATATGTAGTTTCAAAAAATATCATCCAAAGAGGTCAGATGGTGAAGATAGAAGAAGATCTTGCAAAACTAGTAATAAAATAATGGTTAAGATAGAAGAAGATCCGTGGATTGGGGCTAAAGGTAACTATAAATTATCTAAGGATTTATTGTTAAAGTTGCATGAAGTTGGTATTTTTCCTCTATGGGAGGCTGCATCTCAGGAGAAAAGGAATGTTTGGTCACAGGGTTGGTTGTCTATGGGAACCTTAAATATTGAAGGGATTTTGGCGAGTGGTGCAGATGCATTTGGAGTGGTGGGTCTAAACTTATCAAGAACAAAATTGTCTGGTATCATATCCCCTGCATTGGCTAACATTCAATCTCTCTAAGTTTTAGACCTGTCATCTAATAATATGACAGTCCCCATACATCCTCAACTGGGAAACAATATTCACAACCTTGAAATCCTCTCTTTTTTTGAGAATTGTCTCAATGGTACAATTCCTCCTTCACTTGGAAATCTCTCTAATTTATCAGAGCTATTGTTATATTCTAATGACCTTTCTCGAACCATCCCTCTAGAAATTGGGATTTTGAAGAAGTTGAAAGTTATCAGAGTAGGGGATAACAACTTGACAAGTCACATTCCAGAGGAGATTTCTAAATGCACAGAGCTAAGAGTAATGGGTTTTGCTTCTTCTCTAAATGGGTCCATACCTAGAACATTTGGCCAGCTTCAATAGTTGCAAATTCTGAATTTACAAGACACTATTTTGAGTGGCTCAATACATGTTGAGTTAGGAAATTGCAAGAGCCTTGAAAGATGTTATGCTGTGAGAAATGGTCTCCAAGGTACAATTCTATTGCCAATCGGTAGATTGAGAATGTTGCATAATTTGAACTTAGCCAACAATAGCCTCTCCTAACATATTTGTACAAAGCTTGGGGGGCTTAAAAGCATAAATCACTTCTATCTACATGGAAATCACTTGGATGGTGAAATTCCTAAAGAATTGAGCAAGCTTTGGTAGTTGAAGATTCTGGATTTGTCAACAAATAACCTCTCTGCAACCATTCATGGGGCATTTAATAGACTTGAAAATATTCAGTACTTGTTTTTTTCTGAAAATTCTCTAGTGGGTCCTATTCCAGACAATCTATGTTCTAAAATCAAGACAGTGCAACATCTTTTTCCAGGTGGAAATAATATTTCAGCTACCATTCCTAAAGCTTTAATTCATTTCTCAAACCTACAACAATTAGATATTTCCAATGATGCCTTAAATGGTTCAATTCCTGCCAATTTGGATAGTCTTGGCAGTCAATCTGACCTTTATTTGCATAATAATAGTTTAACAATAACCATCCCTCCCGAACTGGGGAAGCTCAGCATCCTTGAAACTCTTTCTATGTATCACAATCTACTCATTGGTGCAATTCCTCCTGAACTTGGAAATTTGAAAAACCTAAGCTTGCTTCTTCTATATTCAAATCAGCTATCGGGTAACATCCTTATATAATTGGGAGACTTCTCTAGTTTAACTAAGATATCTTTCTTTGGAAACCATTTTACAGGTAGCATTCCAATTACTCTTGGAAGGATTACAAATTTGAGTTTTCTGGATTTAAGATCAAATGACTTAGATGGGGAAATTCCTCCAAGATTGGGACACTGTAAGTGTCTTAACTGGATGAAATTATATGTGTTTATTTAATATTTTAATACTAAATTTAAATGTAGACAAGACAAGAATAGAGGAAAACAAAAAATAAAATACAAAGGAAAACAAAGGAAAAAACAGAGGAAAATTTTAAAAGAAGCCATGACATTTCACAATGCTAGTATGGTTCCTTGTCTTTGCAAGAAATTCACGATTTGATCGGAGAAAAATCATAAAATTGTAAGATATATACAATAAAAATAGAGCTTCTAAGAGGTATTATAGAACACGGCAACTGGATATTTACATAATTTTAGTGTATAACCACATGTTATCATGCAGAAAAATAAAAGTGCATATCATGGTAGTAAAGCATGCATGATTTCCGTAGGAAATTATGAGATTATATATGAGATAAAACTCTATCCTTATCAGAATAATCAGCCCATAGTTACCTACATTAGACATTAATTTAATCATTTTTTTCTTATTACCTAGTTTCCTAGATTACATTCTATGCTAGTTGCCTTCTACATGTCCTGGAAGTCAACACATGCTAAAAATGAGTCATGGAGCACTTGGGAACATATTAGAAACCCAATTTATCATGTATTATTTATTCCAAATTCTCTAAAGTGCATATCTTCTTTTTTCGAAAAGATTCCTTGCTTTATAGCTGATTTAAGGCAAAAGGAAAATCCAGACTAGGTGTAGTTTCCTTGTTTTTTTCCCACATCATCCTCCCTCCTTTTCTCCAAATAAAAGAATATATGAGTTTTCTTTCCATCCCTCTTTAGATTTCCCACTTGAATTATAAAATTTTTGATCATCTACCTAGATTTGGAAACTGCTTTATGCACCTATGGGGGATTTGACTAGTTTTGGTAAGCCTGCTTTTTTACTATTTCAAATGGCATCCTTATGCATTCAAACCTCTCATGTAATTATATATTATAGAAACCTATTACTTCTCAAGGTTTTATATTGTACACTTATTCAATACATATTAGTGTTATGCTCCAATTTCGGTCTCCTTTGGTGTTAATTTTGCATGGTTGATTAGTAATTTTGTGAGTGTAATTGTTCTATCTCTTGATTTCAATTTCCATATGGTATCAGAGCCTTTGTAGATTGATTTCTCTCCTTCCTTATTTATATCACAGGTTTTACATCTTGACTGGGAGAACATTTTGTTGATTGGAGGGCATAGTTTCTGAGATATGGACCAATATTAGAAGATCATCTTGACTCCATTCAATTTATTTGAGTGGAAAGATGAGATGGAGATATTGTTGAGAGAGAAATGTCTCTACAAGGTGACAATGGAAACTGAGGCAGAGCCCAGTGTAGCTGCAAAGAAAATTAAATGGCACAATAGGAGGGATGAGGCCTATGGTATCTTGTGTCTGAGCATCTCAAGAGAACTCCTCTTCCATTTTGATGGATTGACATCACCTAATGAAGTGTGCAATAATATTGAATATTTTTTGGAAATACAGATGAGATGAGAGGACATCAAATCGAGAATGAGCTGATATCCTTGAGTCCCAGTAGCTTCGAATCATTGCAACTCTACTTTTCCAAGTTTAAGTCCCTTGTTTTGTAGTTGAAACAATGTGGGATCAAAAAGAAGGAAGAGCAACTAGTCTTGGCCATACTCTCTAATATTGGTCCTAACTATTCCGTGTTTGTCTCAATCTTCCATGCCACCAAGTTGACAACTCGAGCTTGGAAGATGCCTAAGCTTGCAGAGTTCATGGAATCCCTCACACGGGAGCAAGATAAGTTGGTGATGATGGGCACCATCAAACCTTCCAAAGACCAAGCTTTGGTTTTTGGAAATTCAAGGGTGGATACAAAAAGCAATAAAAAAGCTAAAAATCCACCAGAGCAAAAGAGAGACAATTCTAAGTCTCAAGAGGAGCCCTAAGGTTCCAAGAAGAACTCCCAGAAGAAGAAGAACAAAGGAGAAATGAGCAATTGCGCAGACTGTAGTAAGGGATATCATCCTAAGAGCTATTGTATGAAGAAACAAATTGACAAGTTGACCCAACTCTTGGAGAAGAATAACATCTCCCTTCCTGATTGCTCAAAGAAGAGGGAACGAGGATCAAATTTAGAGGACAAAGAGGCCTTGGTTGCTGGCACATCAACCTCAACAAGGTTCATCATAGACTCTGGATCTTCTAGACATATGGTTTTGACAAAAGAGACATTCTCCTCTCTTGACATGTTGAAAGGTCCACCAATAGTTTTGGGAGATGACTCTCTCACTGACAGTTTGGGGAAGGGTAGGATTGATATTGACCATGGTAGTTTCAATAATGTGTTGTATGTTATAGCTCTTGCCTCCAATCTCTTTTCATTGTATCAGATGACTCATACTGGGTCTCCAAATAAAGTCATCTTCTCCCCTGATAATGTTGAAATCTTTGAGATTTCGAATGGTAAATTCATAGCAAAAGGTGTTGTTGATCACACTTCGAAGGTATACAAGTTTTCCCATTTTATACCCTACTCAAACCCCTCTGCTCTTTTGATTCATGCTAATGAGGTAGGCAAGCTTTGGCATGAAATATTTGTCCATATTAACTACAAGTATATTTTCTGATTTGAGTGAAAACGATATGGTCATAGGGTTACCAAAGATCAAGTTTTCTAAGGGAGTTTGTCAAGGTTGTATCTAGGAAAACACCCAGAGCACAAGTATGAGAAAGATAATCATGAGAGAATCTCTGCACCTCTTGAGCTGATCCACAGTGACATTTATAGTCCATTCTATCATATTTCCATGAGTTAAGAAAAATATGCACTGACCTTCATAGATGACTTTTCCAGGTATTGTTGGGTTCACTTCCTAAAGCATAAGTCTGAAGTTTTTGACCTCTTCAAAGTATTTTGAACCTTGGTTGAAAATGAGTTTGCTGATTATAATATGTATAATAATGATGATTTGATTATAGATCCTAATATTCATACAAGACCAAATTGGGTAGCAAATACCATTCATGCAGCTGGGGAACTAGCTAGAAATCCTAATGACACTAGGAGGACTAAATCTCAATTTGAGAGTGCCCTTTGTGTGAAAGATCACCTATTTGCCAAGAAGTGCTATCTGATGGTTGAATCAGATCCATAGACATACGAACATGCTGCACATGATCCAAGATGGAAAACATCCATGAAAGAAGAATTCAGCTCGCTCCAAAAGAACAACACTTGGGAACTAGTTGATCTTCCCCCAGGAACAAAGCTAGTTCAATGTAAGTGGGTCTTCAAGAATAATTTTTCTGCTGATGGTTCACCTTTGAAATATAAGGAAATATTTGTAGCCATGGTCTACTCACAAGTAAATGGTATTGACTACAATGAAACATTTGCACCAGTGGAAAAGATGGACTCCATAAGGATAGCTCTAGCCATTGCAGCTTCGAAACAGTGGGAGGTACATCACATGGATTTGAAGTGTGCTTTCCTAAATGGAGATATCACTGAGGATATTTACATGTAGACACCTGAAGGGTTTGTTTCTAATCCATCTTTAGTGTGCAAGTTAAAGAAATCATTGTATGGGCTCAAGCAAGCCCCCAGGTCTTGTTATGCCAAGATTGATATCTTTTTGTTGTCACCGAGTTTTGTTCAATGCAAGTCTGATCCTAATGTCTATTTGAAGATGATTCAGGGTTCCTTGATGATTATTGTATTGTATTTGGATGACCTATTGATTACAAGAAGTTCAAATAAAGAGATTTCCTCCTTGAAGGATGCAATGAACCTTGCATTTTCTATGAGAGATTTGGGATTGTTGAGCCAATTACTGGGTCCAGAAATTGCTCAATCCCAACATGGAATCAAAGTACATCGGTCCAAGTATGATTCATATTTTATCATTAATTTCAACATGAAATTTTTCAATCCAAGCAAGAATCCCTTCCTTTCAGGAGTTAAGCTTGAAGAAGCAAGTCCTTCTCCTATGGTAGATAATACACTGTATAGGTAGTTGATTGGGTGTTTTATTTATCTTACACACACTCAACCTGATATATATTATGTACTTAGTGTGGCTTCAATATACATGGATCAACCTCATGAGATCCATTGGAGAGCAGCCAAAAGGATCCTAAACTTTGTTCAGGGAACAAGAACTCATGGGATTTTCTACAAAGCAAAATATGATCTTGATTTGATTGGGTTTACTGATAGTGATTGGGAAGGTGACAACATAGATTGAAAGTCTACATCAAGATATGTGTTCTGCTCGTAGAAGGTCCAATCAGTTAGTCAAGTAGAACTCATAGTTCCATAGCACTCTCATCTATAGAAGTAGAGTATAGAGGAGTTGTAAATGCAACAACTCAATGTTTGTGGTTGCAAGGGATACTTGGATAATGTGGCTTCGAATCATATTTTTCAACTATTATCTACTGTGATAGTCAGATCACCATTCGAATCTGCAACGATCTAGTTCAGAGATATTGAACCAAGAACATTGAGATCCATATGCACTACATTAGATAGCTTGTGCATGCTGGTACCATTGATCTACTCTTTTGTGCATCTTCAAAACAAGTAGCATACATCTTCACCAAAGTTTTTTGTGAGAATAACTTCAGCAATCTGAAATCACTACTTGGAATTGCTAATCATGCTGTGAAGCATGATTGATGACAATATTTCTAAATTTTGTTTTTCCTGTTCATGTTTAAGGGAGGATTTTCCCACTGGGTTTTTGCCTCTTTCCTTGGTTGTATGGATAAGAAATATGTAAAGAGTGACTAAACCTTGTTGTTAGGCCCTATATTTTGTTACAATAATCAACCCATAGTTAGCTACCTTAGACATTAATTTAATTATTTTTGTCTTATTTGCCTAGTTCATGTGTCCCACCTTGTGCAAGTTGTCATTTGCTTATCCATAGTGGTCAAAATTGCCTATTTTGAATCATGTAGCACATGGGAAACCTCAAGGAATCAATTTTGCTTTATTCCTGGTCTCCTAGGTGCTCTTCTGCTTTTTTTGCTTTATTGCCTGCTTTTTCAGTGCTTTAAGGCAATTGGGAAAGTTTGACAAGTGAGGTTAACTAGTTTTTTGTCCTCCACATCCTCCACTTTTTTATCCTATGAAAAGCATGTATAAGTTGTACTTCCATCATTCTTTATCTTTCCTAAGTGCTTTTGCCAATTCGTAAGCTCCATGACTGATTTGGAAACAGTTTTTTGCACCTATGGGGGATTTGCTTAATTTTAGTAAGCTTGTTTTTTACTAGATTCGAATTGCTCCTCATGCATTCGAATACATTATGTAATTATTTAATACAACAACCTATTATGTTATAGGGTTGGATATTGTACACTGAGTTAATACAGTTTAGTGTTCAACTCCATTTTCAGTCTCTTTTGTGAGTGATTTTGCATGATCAATTGATAATTGTTGTGAGTAAAATTGTTCTATCACTAGGTTCAATTTCCACATGGTATCAAATCCATTTTAGATCAATTTATATCCTTCAAAATTGTTTTGCAGGTTCGACATTAGTGACTGGGATCCTTCTACTGACAGTCGGGACAATTTATGAGCTATGGATCAATCTCAAAAGATCATCTTGACTCCCTTAAATTTATTTGAATGGAAAGAAGAGATGGAGATACTGTTGAGAGTGAAAGGCCTATATAGGGTGACTATGGAAACAGAAGCAGAGCCCAATGCAGCTACAGAGAAGATAAAATGGCACAACAGGACGGATGAGGCCTATGGTCTCTTGTGTCTGAGTATTTCCAGAGACCTCCTTTTCCATCTTGATGGATTGACATCACCGAATGAAGTATGGGAGAAGCTTACTGATCTTTTTGGAAATATAGATGATATGAGGGGACATCAAATCGAAAATGAGTTGATTTCCCTGAGTCCCAGTAGCTTTGAATCTCTGCAACTCTATTTCTCCAAGTTCAAAGCACTTGTTTTGCAGCTAAAAAAATGTGGGATCGAAAAGAAGGATGATCAGCTAGTATTGGCCATTCTCTCGAAGCTTGGACCTAATTATTCAGTGTTTTTTTGCGACCTTCTATGCCACAAAGTTGACAGCTTGAACCTGGAAGATGCCTATCCTTGCATATTTCATGGAATCTCTCACACAAGAACAAGACAAGCTGGTGATGATGGGCACCATCAAACCATCCAAATACCAAGCTCTGGTTGCTGGAGATTTGAGGGTGGATTCAAAAATCAAAAAGAAAGATAAAATGCCACCTGAGCAAAAGAGAGACAAGAACAAGTCTCTGGAGGAGCCACAAGGTTCCAAGAAGAATAACCAAAAGAAGAAGAATAAAGGACAAATGAGCAAGTGCGCATACTACAATAAGGGAAATCACACTGGAAGATATTATATGAAGAAGAAAATAGACATGCTGACCCAAATCCTGGAGAAGAATGGCATCTCCCTTCCAAATAGCTCAAAGAAGAGATAAGGATGATCAAGTTCAGAAGACAGAGAGAGAGTTCATGCATTGGTTCCTGGCACATAAAGCTCACCTAGTTTCATCATCGATTCCGGAGCTTCAAGACACATGGTTTTGACCAAGGAGGCATTCTCCTCACTTGAAATGTCTAAAGGACCACCTATAGTACTGGGAGATGACTCTCTGATTGAAAGTTTGGGCAAAGGGAGGATTGATCTTGATCATGGTTAGTTCAGCAATGTGTTGTATGTTCTTGGTCTTGCCTCCAACCTCTTATCAGTGTACCAGATGACTCACACCGGGTCTCCAAAGAAGGTCATATTCTCCCCTGATGAATTTGATATCACAGAGATCTCAAGTGGTAAAGTCATTTCAAAAGGATTTACAAATCATGCTCAAAAGGTATACATGTTCTCACACTTCCTACCCTACTCAAACCCCTTTGCTCTTCTGATTCATGCTAATGAGGCAAGCAAGCTTTGGCATGAAATATTTGGCCACCTAAATTACAAGTATATTTCTAATCTTAGTGAAAAAGAGATGGTCATAGGGTTTCCAAAGATAAAATTTTCCAAAGGAGTCTACCAAGGTTGTATCCTAGGAAAACACCTAGAGCACAAATTTGAGAGAGCTAGTCATGAGAGAACCTCTGCACCCCTCGAGCTGATCCATGGTGATTTTGCTGGCCCATTCCGTCATATGTCCATGAGTCAGGCCAAATATGCATTGAATTTCATAGATGAATTTTCCAGGTATTGCTGGGTTTACTTCCTGAAACACAAGTCTGAAGTTTTTGGCCTCTTCAAAGTCTTTAAGGATTTGGTTGAAAACCAGTCTGGGAGGAAAATCAAGGTCCTCAGATCTGACAATGGTGGTGAGTATGTCAAGTCTGAGTTTATTAATTATTGTGCAGATGCAGGTATTCAGATGCAGCATTCTATCCCTTACACAGAATAGCATAATGGTGTTGCTGAGAGGAAGAATGGATCACTGAAGGAGATGGCAACATGCATGATGGAGGCCAAAAATTTGCCACCAAAGTACTGGGCCAAAGCTATAAATTGTGCAGACTATATCCAAAATAGGGTGCCTCATAAACATCTTGATGGTATGACTCCTTTCGAAGCATGGAGTGGGCACAAGCTAGATGTGACCCATTTCAGGATTTTTGGCTCAAGGGCTTGGGCTAGAATTCCAACAGAAAAGAGGAAGGCTTTGCAGCCCCAAAGCCAAGAGTGTCTATTTGTTGGGTACTCTAAAGATTCAAAAGGGTACAAGCTGATAAATTTGAGCACAAACAAATCCTTTATTGAAAGGTGTGTTCAGTTTCAAGAAGAACCCCTTGCAGCAGTGGAAGTTGGAGAAGCCTCTTCACCACCTGAACCTCTGAAAGTAAGTGAAGAGTTTGTTGAGCATGCTGATTCTGATATGTCTGATAGTGATGAGTTTATTTCAGACCCTAACATCCCTACAAGGCCAAAATGGGCAGCCAAGACACTACATGTAGCATGAGAGCTACCTAGGGATCCCAATGACCCAAGGAGGACTAGATCTCAATTTGAGAGTGGTTTGTGCATGAAGGATCCTATGTTTGCTGAAAAATGATATCTGATTGTGGAATTAGATCCTCAAACATATAAATAAGTAGCAGGAGATCCAATATGGAAATCAGCCATGAAGGAAGTGTTTATCTCACTCCAGAAGAGCAATACATGGGAGCTAGTGGATCTTCCCCCAGGGAGGAAGTTAGTTCAGTGTAAGTGGGTCTACAAGACGAAATTTGCTGCTGATGGTTCACATATAAAGTACAAGTCCAGATTGGTAGCTAAGGGCTACTTATAGGTTCATGGCATATATTACAATGAGACCTTTGCACCAGTGGCAAAGATGGACTCCATCAGGCCAGCCTTAGCCATTGCAGCCTCAAAGCAATGGGAGGTACATCACATGGATGTAAAATGTGCCTTCCTGAATGGAGATCTCACTAAAGAGATATATATACAGCAGCCTCAAGGATTTGCTACTAATTCTTCTCTTGTGTGCAAGTTGAGAAAGTCATTGTATGGGATAAAGCAAGCCCCCAGGGCTTGGTATGCCAAGATTGATAGCTTCTTTCTATCACTGAATTTTGTTCGGTACAAATCAGATCCAAATGTCCATTCGAAGTTAATTAATGGTTCATTAATGATCATTGTGTTATATTTTGATGGCCTCCTCATTACAGAAAGCTCAAAGGATGAGATTGCTTCCTTAAAGGGGGTAATGAACCAAGCCTTCTCCATGACAGATTTGGGGCTCTTAAGCCAATTCTTGGGGCTTGAGATTGCTCAAACCAAAGTTGGAATCAAGATGCACCAGTCAAAGTATGGCTTGTATTTTCTAAACAAATTCAAAATGAAATATTGCAATCCAAGCAAGACTCCTTTCCTTTCAGGAGTGAAGCTGGAAGAAGTTGATTCTTCACCTATGGTAAATAATACACTGTATAGGCAATTGATTGGATGTTTGATGTATCTTACACATACTAGACCTGATATTTATTATGCAGCAAGTGTGGCTTCTAGATACATGGATCAGCCTCATGAGATCCATTGGAAAGCAGCCAAAAGAATCCTTAACTTTCTTCAGGGAACAAGGACACATGGGATCTTCTATAAAGCAAAATCTGATCTTGATTTGATTGGATTTACTGACAGTGATTAGGCAGGTGATAGCATAGATAGAAATTCAACATCAGGATATGTGTTCATGCTTGCTGAACGGCCAATCAGCTGGTCAAGCAAGAAATAGAGTGCCATTGCACTCTCATCTACAGAAGCAGAGTACAGAGGAGTTCTTAATGTAGCAAATCAATGTGTATGGTTGTAGGGATTACTTGGAGAGTGTGGATTCAAATCAGAGTACTCAACTACCATCTAATATGATAACCATAGTACCATTTGAATCTGCAATGATCCATTTCAGAATCAGAGAACCAAACACATTGAGATCCATATGCACTACATCAGAGAGTTTGTGCATGATGGCACCATTCACCTACTCTTCTATTCATCTTCAAAACAAGTCGCTGATATATTCACCAAAGATTTTTGTGAGAAGACCTTCAGCAATCTCAAAATCACTGCTGGGGATTACTAATCATGCTGTGAAGCATGAGTGAAGACAAGATTTCCAAATTTTGTTTTATAGTCCATGTTTAAGGGAGGATTTTCCTGTGTGGTTTTTCCCTCCTTCCTTGTTTAAATGGACATCCAGTATGTAAAGGGTGACTAAGCCTTGTTACTATGCCCTATATTTTTTTGATATATTACTCATAATTCAGGTTTAAGGGGGGGTGTTATAATAATCAACCCATAGTTATCTAGCTTAGACATTAATTTAATTATTTTTGTCTTATTTTCCTAGTTCATGTGTCTCACCTTGTGCAAGTTGTCATTTGCCTATCCATAGTGGTCAAAATTTCCTATTTTGACTCATGTAGTGCATGGGAAACCTCAAGGAATCAATTCTTCTTTATTCCTGGTCTCCTAGGAGCCCTTCTGCTTTTTCTGCTTTATTGCCTGCTTTTTCAGTGCTTTAAGGCAAGTGGGAAAGTTTGACTAGGTGAGGTTAACTAGGATTTTGTCCTCCACATCCTCCACTCTTTTCTCCTATGAAAAGCATGTATGAGTTTTCATTCCATCACTCTTTAGCTTTCCTAAGTGCTTTTTCCAATTCGTGAGCTCCATGACTGATTTGGAAACAGTTTTTTGTACGTATGGGGGATTTGCTTAATTTTAGTAAGCCTGCTTTTGACTAGATTCAAATTGCTCCTCATGCATTCGAATCCCTTATGTAATTATTTAATACAAAAAACTATTATGTTAAAGGGTTGGATATTGTACACTTAGTTAATACATTTTAGTGTTCATCTCCATTTTCAGTCTCTTTTGTGAGTGATTTTGCATGATCAATTGATAATTGTTGTGAGTAAAATTGTTCTATCACTAGGTTCAATTTCCACATATTTTTCTGATATTTACTCATAAATTCAGGCTTAATGGGGGGTGTTATAATAATCAACCCATATTTACCTACATTAGACATTAATTTAATCATTTGTGTCTTATTACCTTATTTCCTAGACTCCATTCTATGCTAGTTTCCTTCTTCATGTCCTAGAAGTCAACACATGCTAAAACTGAGTAATTGAGTGTTTGGGAAACATCTCGGAAACCCAATTTAGCATGTCTACTTTATTCCATATTATCTAAAGTGCATATCTTCTTTTTTTGAAAAGATTCCTTGCTTTATAGCTGATTTAAGGAAAAAGGAAAAGCTAGACTAGGTGTAGTTGCCTTGTTTTTTACCCACATCATCCTCCATCTTTTCCTCCAAATAAAATCATGTATGATTTGTATTTCCATCCCTATTTATATTTCCCACTTGAATTAGTAAATTCATGAGCATCTACCTAGATTTGGAAACTACTTTATACACCTATGGGGTATTTGACTAGTTTTCGTAAGACTGCTTTTTCCCTATTTCGAATGGAATCCTTATGCATTCAAATCTATCATGTAATTATATATTACAGCATCCTATTACTTATCAAGGTTTTCTATTGTACAATTATTCAATACAGATTAGTGTTGTGCTCCAATTTCAGTCTACTTTGGTGTTAATTTTGCATGTTTGATTAGCAATTTTGTGAGTGTAATTGTTCTATCTCTTGGTTTCAATTTCCACAATCCTTTGTTGATGTTTTCTATCAACAAAAAAATATCTATCTTGATGGGGTGACTGAACATTTTACCTTTGAGGATAAATATGGGTTTTGTATGAAGTGAACAAAAGAAAGAAGAGAAGCACACTCCCATGCTAAGATAATTCACTTTCTTCTTCCGTTTACAATAAAAATAATGATGTCATGGAGAGTAATTCCACCACTCATGTTTAGTCATTATCAACAATAAAACAACAATAGGTTCCATTGAACCATGCTCTATATTTTTTTATTTCAAACCTAGTTTATAGTGAATTGAAACCTAGTATTTATAGAAAAAATTGCTAACATGTTTTACACGGGGAAATACAATTTTTTCCTTGCATGTAATAGGCTCCTTGGAAGGTTTTATTTTAACAAATAATTTTGTATGACTATTGTGGAAGGTATGACTCTGGAAAGAAGAAGAAAGGAATTAATTTACATTTTGTATTGCATAACAAAATTATAATGTTTCCTGTAACTGATCCTCTTGGACTATAGAATTACATTTCTCACACTACTGGTAAGTACATTACAAATCCACTACTTCTTCCAGGGTCTATATATGAAGCATGATAATTTGTGTCATAGCTTGTCTCCTCTATGCTTCAAAATCAATCATCACCAAACATTGAAAATTAGATCTTGCAGCTCAAATATTTGCTTTAATAATGACAATTTCAGTATATTTTACATTATTGTCAAGAGGCCCACAACTCTACGTAAATATCATCCATAAAAAAATTGTCATCCAATTTATCTGCGTCTAGAATATTTGACATGTCATATGTAAATGAGGAAAATGTCAAGACACAAAAAAGTGTAAAATTTAAATTTTAGATACTTCAACAAATAATCATGAAAATAATGGTGTAGAATATCTTCTCTCAAGAAAATATACATATTGTTGTCATGTTTAGAATGTCAAAAATAAAAAGCAATTGAGAAGTCCATAGAGCTAATGTGAACACATTATGCTTGCTCACTATGCAGTATGGGTTTTTTTGTCCAAATTTGATAGCCATCAGCCTTCAAAATCAGGCAACCCTTTTTTGAGATGAGGTAAATGTAAAAGGGAATAAGGGAATTTTTTTAAAGAATTAACACCATGTTTGTGTATGATCTCTAGCATTAGTCTTACCTTGTTAATATGATATAGCAACTTTGAATATTCAAATTAGTTTCAATTTTTAAACGAGGATAAATATCCAAATATTCTAACTAAACTACATAAGTTTTGTAAGCTACAATAGTTTAAGCAAGCATTTGAGAAAAATTCATTAAAGAACCCCTATCACTGGTTTTTTTATCTAAAGTGAATAACACTTGCAAGACTCTATGAATAGAAACCAGAATGATTGTATGCTATCATGGTACTTATTTAGAAAGAAAAACAATGGCATAATTTTAGATTGCAACAGTAGAATACTATATGCATGATTAGATTACCAAAATATCCTAAATTGCAATATCCACTGAGATTAATGGGTCATTAATACTAAAATCTGAGAGTATCTTTCAATAGATGCAACTAAAGGCATAAAGAGGTAGGGTTAGCTCATTTTACACAGGGTGGCTTCCTCAGCATCAATTGTTAAATTGTCAACAACTATTGTGACACAACCTTGTATGTCTAATTTGATGTTGTAACATGCATAAATCACTTCAGAGTCTACAATTCCAACATTCTCATGATCTACTATATTGCACTTCTGTTAATTTCCATCTTCAGTTTAGCCAAATATGTTCTTAACTATTTGGTTGAAGATTATCATTATATACTTCTGGTGGAAAATTTCATTAGACGCACTAGCGATGTCACTTTTATATATAATAATGATGCTCGAAGTTCTCAATCTCTATAATAATTAACTTAGCGGAATGATCTTACTCCAGTGGTAGGTGTACAAGTATGGTAGTCATGACAAGGATTATGTATCCTCCAAATGTTAACCATTTTATTCTTGATATCACATGAATTTTTTGGATCTCAGGATAAAATGCACTACTCAATAAATGTGGAGAAACAACCTCTCCAAGCTGAAATATATGGTTTACTAACAGCTAATTGTTAGCCGAAAATGAAACAGTTCGATGGTTAGTATTATACATTTTCAAATTACGTTAACTAAAGAAACTTCTTTTTTTTCGTAACGTAAATAAGATTTACTTGCATATTGTTTTCTTTCAGTTTACTAATAAGTCTAATTTATGGCAAGTAGGTGGAATCTAACTTTAAATCATGGGCTTCCTTAGCATTATGCTAATGCAGAAAGATTGTTGGTTCTTATAGGTTCACAGGTATGATCGAACAAGTAGACGTTTTAAATTTATAAAGTATCAAGAATTGTTTCTGTTTGCAAAATATTATTCTAGTAAAATAAGCTGATAATTTTCAAGCAAATTCAATGAGGTAAAGTAGTTTATCTTTTCTAGTTTTTTTTTTCTTATGAACAAAGTTCAGACAAACGGGTTCCTTTCTGTATTAAGCTTAGCGACACCAAAGATACTTACTGTGAACTCTAAGCTCGTAATCTTTGTCATATATTCATTTCTATGTTAACATGCTTAACTTGCAAATATTATATTTATTCGTATTATTTGTTTTTATTCATGGAAGAGCTTCTTTCGATACTGACAGTAAAGAGTCCCAATAGAATATATGTTTTGATTTTATTTTTAACTTACTAGTTATGGAAGTTATCAACCTGCTACTGGTATGTAAAAACCAGTTGTTCACTAACAAGTTATCAACTTTATTACTTACATTAACGTCATACTACATGTACTATTGTAACCACGTACATTATCATATTACTTACTTAGTATCAAACTTATCGTTATTTGTATTCTGTAGGGAAACTCACTACCTGTAAAACCTCTTGATATGATAAGCTTGATTATTGTAAAAATAACCGCATCGTTTCAGATGGAATACTGTTTTCCCTTACTTCGTAAGTCTAATTCAATCAATGTCCTTCCAAAGATTATAGACTTGAGCATGGTTATTTCATTGCAATTTATTATTACCATAATGCCTCTCTTATATTAAGTTAATGTCTATAGTAGCTTTTAGGGTAGATCTTTCTATTATGATCAAAATTATACCCTATGCTAAATACATGTTATCTTGAACAATCACAAACTATCTTGTCCAATAAAAAAAAGGATGGTATTTTATTAGTATTGACAAGTTGAGAAGCAACTAGTGCTTAACAAAGTCTAAACCAAAGTCAACTTTGTAAAAGTCATGTTTATAATTTTTTACTACGTTATTTAAATTCATAAATTATAACCATCCAAGATGTTGGTTTATAAGTGATAAGTTTGGATTACAATACATACATATTTAACATTGTTTTGCAAGTACATAAATCTACTTGTATAGAGAAGGGTTCTAAGCATGATCGACTTCGGGATTAGCCATAAGATCAAGTTGTTATCACCTTTCACTAGGGTCAACGTTTAAGAATGATTGTTTAGACCAAATGCCAAAATCGAAGCTATTAAACATTATGATAAAGATTATATATGAATATCGATGTGATATATATGTGCATACATCATAGTTCATGCAAAGTTGGATGGAAATCATTTTTTTAATAATTTGGATGATTGAAATGGAGGTGGACTTTGGAGTCAACCCTTGCATGGTTAGAAATATTTGAGGGCACGTGGTCACCTCTTGTCCAAGTATTGGTGATATAAAACTCTTGCAACCTTAATTGCTTTGTTATTCTCCCTTCAAAGTTCACGATGGCCTTCAACTTCTCTACATAGTCTCATGGGGGCCGTGAGGGTTCTTCCTATACTAGCTTGCTCCAAAAACTTGGGTTTAATGTTGTTGTAGTCTCCTAAGTTCGGTCGTGTTGCCAACCTTCTTAGCCATGGGTTTTACTATGCTAGATTTTATTGGTTTTGTTTGCATTTGGCTCACAGCTTGTCCTGAGCTCCATCTTCCCTTCCTCATGACCTATCACTACGTTGAGAAGCTAATGCTTCGTTGTTGTTGGTTGTGCTGCACCGACGTCGTAGGGTTTGGATATTTTTTATGTGCAAATCAAAACTATGACAGTCTATTCGCTAGAATGTTCGATACTCTTTTATTAAGGTAAATGTTTGGTTTTCATTCTAAAATGAAAGACTCATAGTAAGGTTATTTGTATAGTTAGGTTTTCAATAGAAAAAGAGTTTTGTAATTAATGCACAGTTTTGTGTTATCCTTACAGAAACTTGTGAAACCACTTATACTATGAAACGAGAACTCGACACAGTTTTTGTTTTTCTCTCTCCTAATTTTAGTAGCTATTATTACCAAACTCCAATATTCAACTCCAAACTTTTTATTATTCACTTTTTTTTCTCTCTTTCTAGTGAACAAAGGTATAAACAATTACTGGATTACGATTATGTTCATAGCTCGTTTTAGTCATGTAAGCTTATGAAGATACATTAAGCTCAAATGCCCTCTTTTTTTGTGAAGGTAGTATTTTAAGCCATGCAAAGTTTTAATTAAAATTATTTTTATATGGTTGAGTTTAGAATATATAAAATATTTATATCAAGGTTCACATTAATTAAACACGATTTCACTTAAAAAAACTGTATAAAAAAGGTGTCAAAATTATCCGACATTCTATCTTTATGCTTACTTTTAAATCCACACCTCGTAATTCATGCTTGCAATTAAATTCACATATTCTAATTTAAAATAAAGTGAATTGATTTAAAAATTGAGATCTCAATTCCAAAATAAATATGTAGAGCACTAGGGTCCACATTGATATCAAATCAACAAGGTCTGTGCCAGTCTCCTATTTGAAAGCCTATGTTTGCACCAAAGAAGCTTCTTTCAATTATGAGACGTGGCTCTCTTACTTTTATTCATTTTAAAATCCTATATATGACATGCATGTGATCGTTGAAAGATGGTAGCCCCAATTTTGCACTCTTACTCTCCTTCATTTTCGAAGCCTATATACAACAGGCACGTGATCATTGAAAGGTTCTCTCCCTTATTTGCATGATTGATCTTATCTAACTATTAATTTATATGCAAACCAAATTCAAGGTTAGACTAATTGGCTATTGACATGCAACATGATGTTGTAGGGAGGCGAATTTCCCATTATTTAGACTTCCCAATGTCAAACATGATTTTCACCTTCTGTTCAATATTAAAATGTGAGCACTTGATGAGATTGAAAGGTGCACTGGATTACGATTATGTTCAGAGCTCATTTTAGTCATGTAAGCTTAATATGGAGATACGATAAGCTCAAATAAGGATAACAACATATAAAACACACATCAATTTATCTATATTACTCTTATCTATTACTTGTGCGATTCGTCGATGGATAAATTTAGAGCATCCTGGCAGCCCGCCTGCTGCCACTTTATAATTCCTTCTCCAATCTGGCGAGTAGCCTGGTGCATGACCTAGTAGCTTTGAATTTTACCATTTTGGCAAGAACCACAAGACGGGCAAGGGGTTACATATTTAGCTAAAGAATCTACAGTTGGAAGGGGAGAGAATGAAGCGCGGGAGGATACATGACTCTCTGGATTTATGATATCTCCACCGCTGAGATGTAAGTTTTGGAACTCTTCCGGTTCATGGTGGTACTCAGAATTCCAAGTTTGACAAGACTAGTCTTTGCTTCCTAAATCTATATGGAACTGTTGGTAGCTTGAAGTTCCAAGAATCTAACTTCCACATTTAACTGACTAATATTATCTGATTATTTAAATCTAAAGGTTCTATTTACAAATAATCATAGGTCGTTGATTGTGAGGTTTATAGATACAAATTGATCGATTTGTAGGACAAAAGGCTAAAGGTTACGGCATTTTGCAGGTCTTAAATGTTTAGCACTATCAAACATGTAAAGAAAACAAAAAACACTAAATTAAAATATCCCGGAGAAGGAAATATAAAGTGGCAACAGGCAGGCTGCTAGGTTGCTCTAAATTTAGCCATGGATGAATAGCAAAAGTAAGAACTAAGTGTAATATAGCTAAACTGATCTGTTTGTTTTATATGTTGTTATCCTTATTTGAGCTTACTGTATCTCCATATTAAGCTTACATGACTAAAATGAGCTATGAACATAATCATAATCCAGTCATTTTTTATACCTGAGTCCACCAAAACGATAGATTTATGAGAAATAAAAAAGCCAAGTAGCCTGGCGCATGGACTCAATATCTAGGAGTATGGCATGTGACAATTGCAGCATAGTATACCACCCAAGCGGATGACTACATCGTGCCGAAAATCTTTATCAAGGATAGCTTTCAGTGAAAATTGTGAGTGGCGCGGGGAAGGGAGGAGGGAGAGGAGATCCGCTCCCTTCGCTGCCAAAGGGCTTCCCTAACTGGTGGCACGATTCTCAGAATTGCGCCACCAGTTAGGGGAGCCCTTTGGTGGCCAAGGGAGTGGAGCTCCGCTCCCTCCTCCTTTCCCCACGCTCCTCCACCCCCATTATTGATCTGCTAGTATTACATTTTTGTTGGTCAGGGGGGTATCCAGGAGTATGGCATGTGAGTATTGCATCTCCACTCAATCTATTGAACCCCATTCTATTGCTTTAAATAGATGGTGTGATTCCCAAATTGGTAAGACATATCAATGCGAAAAAAGTTAGTGGAGATGCAACACTCACATGCCATACTCCTAGATACCGCTTGACCAACAAAAATGTAACACCAACAGATCAGTAATGGAGGTGGAGGAGTGCGGGGAAAGGAGGAGGGAGCGGAGATAATCGCCCCACCAGTTAGGGGAGCCCTTTGGCGCCCAAGGGAGCGGAGCTCCGCTCCCTTGGCCACCAAAGGGATCCCCTAACTGGTGGCACGATTATGAGAATCACGCCACGAGTTAGGGCGGCCCTTTGGCACCCAAGGGAGCGGAGCTCCGCCCCGTCCTCCCTTCCCCGCACCCCTCACAATATTCATTAAAAGCTATCCTTGATAAAGATTGAGTGGAGATGCAACACCTATCTGATCTGCTAAATTGATAGATTGACATACAACCGACGAAAGTCCACCCAGAGTTGGACTAGTAGAAGAAATAGTTGAGCTGAATTGGCATAGGCTCTTCCCAAAACCAGTCAAAATATTGATACAACGTTGTGTTTTGCACAATATATGCACAGATGGCTATTTATATAATTTATTATTTTTGTTATTTAAATATTTTTCATAAAATAGTAACAATGGCCATTGCATATCTTTTTTCGTTTTCAATTGAGAAAACTGATTTATATAGATAGCATTTTAAGAGGAGTGCTTTACCTTTCTCATAGTTCTCAACTTGTGTTTATTTAAGTTTAATTGTATCAATTTTAAAAAAATTAATGAAATTTGAAGGCATGTGTAAATTTGTGAAATATATCAAATTTAATTAAATTTAATTATAGTGACTCGAAACTTAATAAAATTGTAGGGCATATTAGTGAAAGCTATTGAAATTAGGTGCGAAGTGTAAAATCAAATTAATTAATTTTTCGAAAAATTCAAATTAATAAAAAGTTTAAATATTTATATCATAAAAATTTGTTAATTTAATTTAATTTTAATCAATATAAATTTATCTTTAGATTTTGGTATAGATTTTTTAAAATACTTTTTATTTTTGATGATATAATATAACTTTATATTATAATATCTCCCTCATACTAAAACTACTCAATACAATAAAGTTTTTCATAAAATATTGATATATTAATTAATATTTATCATTATTAAAATATTATATAAACAAACAATGTCAGAACAAATCATGACGTCGAAATGATGAGTCAAGTAATATGTCTCACTAATTATAATAACCACACAACCAAAATAAGAGAAAATTAAATTTCTAATAAATTATTGAAAAGAACATAACCTTATTCACAAAATTGGACATTTCAATTCTTACAAAATAAGGATTTGAGGTCTTCATAATAAAATTGAATATGGTCAAATTAACTTAGGGTTATTCTTGATAGTAACTTTAGGATGAAGAATCTATATTAATTATCTTAGGGTAATGTTATGTTGTTGAGGGATTTAGGGGTTACACGAGGGTGTTGTTTTAAATTTTTGTTAATGTAATGTTGTTGGGGGATTTACGGGGTTAGGAGAGTGTTTTTATTTTTATTTTTTTTCTTAATGTAATGTAATATAGATGCTGATGGGGTGTCTCAATCCATGGATGAATTTAAATAATTTCACATGAAACATTTTAGATGGTTTTTATTAGTATGATGTTTGTAATTGAACCTATAAAGGAGTTTTTGAATATTTATATGAATAATTTGTTGTTATATGGTCTAATATATGATTTCATTATGAATCATATCATAGTTTGTTTAATTTTATATGGTTAGAGTGGGGAAATTAATTATTAATTGTTTGTTTTTGTTTAATATGCAAGTTTCAAAAAAGTTGTAATTTATCTCTTGAAGAAAAAAATCTTTTTTCAATTTAGGGGTTGATTTCAAAGTTTTTGTAAGCAACAGTATGTGATGTTTAGGCCATGGCTCTATTTTTTACCCCGAAAAAAAACCTGTGTATACTAGTATCAACACTTTTATATTTAAGGGGTGTTTTTGGTGTCTTTTATGCAAAAATCACTGTTTTTATGGCTAGAGTTCTCGTTCTTAGTATAAAGTTCTCGTTTCATAGTATAAGTGGTTGTGACTACTCTTGCAACCCATGACGAAGATAATGTTGGCTGGATTTGAGGATTCATGGCTCCAATCCGGTAAGCCCTGGGTTCAATGAATGGGTTCTTACCCTGCTTATAACAGGGTTGTCAATGGTGAAACCCCGAGCTTAGAAGCTTGTCCAGTTTCACCATTAGATATATGGTTTTATTTTTTTTTAAGTTGTTGGTTCTATTCTATTTACAAACCCTTGCTATGTTGTTGGGTAGTCCCAGCCTTGAGTTGGGTGTTGTAATTAGTTAAAACTCCATCCTTATGGCCTGTCAATGTAATACATTGGTTTTTAAGAAATTTTTTCTTCGAGCTCAGTCTCGTTTTGCAGTGATAATATATATTGTGACTTTGTGTATGTTATGGTTTTCCCTAACCGACTATTAATGAATAATATTATTATCTAATATATTTTGTAAATAGATTATTGTTATAATTTAAGACTGTAACCCAGTCATAGTGTCTACTTTATAATATTAACCTACCTATTCGGAAAATACAAACTAGAGTTTTCATAAAATGAAACCATTGTCTAAATAAATTCTTGAATTCATTAATAATAAGATTCTGCTATTTGTTAATTTGGTTAAAATAATATACAGGTGTGTTGTGATATTTTAAATCTTATCTATACATATATTTTCAGGAAGGACTATAACCAGTCTATAGTAGTTTAATTGTTTAATGATATAATTATCCAATTAAATGGATTGTAGCTTACCTATTTTTATTTATGAAGATTAAATAATGTTATTTAGGGTTTCGACCCTGATGTTTTACCTTTACAGGTATAAGCCTGTCTGATAATTATAAACCGGTTTTTTTTTTTTACATAGATAGATATTTATTTTTATATTAGTTATTACTCATATTCTCATTGTTTTTATTTACTAAACTGACAGGTAGAATTTACTCAGAGTTCTTTAAAAAGATAAAGCATAGGCTCTATAACTTAGCTTACTCTTTATAATTGAAGTACTTTTAATATAACCCTGTTTAGTTTATAGTAAATATTAGTCTTAGATTAGTTGATATTGTTAGATAATAAACTATATGATTAGTAGTTTATTTCTTTCTCTAACTGAATGTAAACATTGTAACTCAGCTATGATTTTTCTGCTGCATTTCATTCAGTTACTAAGTGAAAACAGAAAAATATAATAGCTATGATAACACAATTTAACCTCCATAATATTTTATCTTGAATAAAATTTACTCTGATGTCTGTAAATACACAATCTTATCTACTAAGATATTCTGTTATCATCTTAATCGTCCTACCTGTACTAGATTACTGCTATTTTTTTTTCCAATATGTTTACATAAATAAGCTTGTTAAAACAATAAACATAGATAACCAAATCACTGTTCTTTCTAATAATAACCTACATACTGAAAAAATTTACTCTGCTAACAATGAAATGTAGAACCATATCTATTATATTCAGTCTCTTAACAATTTATTTCATCTACTGTAAATATTCTATCTGTGTTGGAGTACGGCCTGGTCCTTCCAGGTGTGGAAAAACACAGACTAGAAATTATTTTCCATTCTTCCACATTATTTTTAAAAATAATTTCTTCAATAATCTAAAAATATTACTAACCTCTAACATTTTACAAACTGAATATTTAACATTCATATAACAGTAAGACTCAGATTTATCTATCTAACACAGTAAAACAAAATAATGTAGAACCTAATTAGGATAGCTGACAATAGCGTTAGAAGGCTGTTTCTCACTACCAAACTCCTGGAGAGCGCTCAAACAATGCTTCCTCAGGACCCTCGAGCCTGTTACTGGTCTTCTTGGCTGAGAACTGGTGGAGCATGAAAATAGTAGACTAGTCCAATAACTCAGAACAACACCTTGCGCTTAGCAGTAAGATCTTTTAGTTTAAAAGTTGCACTAGATCACTCAGTAGTTATCCTCTCAAACTCTTTCCACAATTCCCTTCCATTGAATTTCTCTCAAGTACTTTCACCTGAATGATCACCTCCCTAGAATGAGTAGCCTCAGCTCTCTTCAATGGGAATTTTTATAAAGATTGTCTAGGTATTTTGGGTCAGTTTTCATTAATTGAGCCACCTGCTCTGATTCCACTTTATTGGGGAATCATGACCCCAAATGTAGGGAGGATTCCACCTGCAGTAGTTGGAAGTGGTTTGAGGATGTTGTCACATGTCAGTTTTCTCTCCATCGAGTCTCCTCCATCAATTTGACCAATAAACACTCTTTTAATAGCTCTCCTAAGCTGTTGTCTCTTCCTTTATTTATTTATAATTAAAATATTCAGAGTTACATTAAATATCGTTGACTCTGCTGAGTCATCAATTACAACTTAGCATGAAATTTAACATATTGTGCTCAAATAGTAACAAATAATATAAAATTGTTTTTTTTCCAAAATTGGGGCATGTGACATACATACCCACTTAGAGCATAAAATCGTCCTCGATGTTATTTATTCTTCATCCTTAGAATTTCCCTCGAACAGAATGGGATATGCATCTCGCATATTAATTTCCAATTCTCAGGTGGCTTCCTCTGGACTAAGGTGCTTCCATTCCACCTTCATCTGACCAATGGTGCGGTTCCAAAGTGTACAATCCAGTTCCCTTCGTCTGAGGATACAATCCAGTTCCACCAGAAAATCTGCTTCTGGTTCCACCTGTACATCATTCCAGTTAAAAACATCAGTAGCATCATGAACATATTTCTTTAATACATATACATGAAATACATTATGTACTCTTAAATTTGGTGGTAATGCTAATTGATAAGCTACTTGTCCCATCCTGGACATAATTTCAAATGGACCACAGTAACGAGGTGCTAGTTTTGCACAATTTCCCAATCTCGGAGAGCTATTTTTGGGCCTCGCCTTGATGAACACATGTTAACCTACCTAAAATTCATTTTGAGTTCTTTTAAGGTCTGCATGACTTTTCTATCGATCCTGCGCAACTTTCAAATTACCTTGTACCTGCTTTACAATTTCTTCCATTTCCTTTAATAGTTCAGGACCTAATACTAATCTATCCACCGGATTACTCCAAGAGATAGGAGTATTACATTTCCTTCCATACAAGATTTCGAAAGGACTAAATATGGCTGATGCCTGATAATTATTATTATAAGCAAATTATACCAGATGCAAATAATCCTCCCATTTACTTGGCTGGTCTTTCACATACATTCTTAGTAAATCTTCCAGTACTTGGTTTACTCTTTTAGTTTTTCCATCTGTTTGAGGATGGAACGAAGTACTAAAATTTAATGTAGTGTTTAATCCTTTAAACAAAGATTTCCAAAATTTACTTGTAAATTTAGGATCTCTATTTGAGATTATAACTTTTAGTATTCCATGCAGTCGAAAAATTTGTTTTCGAAAGATATCAGCTATGTTTGCATCTTTATACGTAGTTTTAACAAGTATAAAATGAGCTTCTTTACTTAATTTATCAACCACTACCATAATAGAATCATTTAAATTCTGATTTTTAGGTAGTCCAGTAACAAAATCGAGACTAATCATCTCCCATTTCCAGCCAGGAATGGGTAATGGCTGAAGTAATCTAGCTGGGTGTTGATGTTCAATTGCCACCTGCTAACATTCAAAACACCTAGCGATATACTCTGTCGGTTTAGTCTTCATGTTTGGCCAAAAATATTATTTTCTTAACATAGTTATAGTCTTTTGATAGCTTGGAGTTTTATGGATTTCATCTAAAATTAATAACTTAACTTTAGGGACATTAGGTACATACATTTTGTCTTTATATAGTAAAGATCCTTTTTCATTCAAATTGTACCATTTACTTAAACTTTCTATTGGATTTTCTTTCGCTTTAGCTTGTAATTTTTGGTAAATTTCATCTTGTTCTATCCTTGCTTTAATATGTTCATCCAGATCTATTGTATAAGTGCTGATAACTACTGTCAAGTTCAGCCTTGCATTCATTCCTACTTAATGCATCAACAACTTTATTTTCTTTACCTTTAATGTGCTGAATTTTGAAGTCATACTCACTTAGGAAAGCTAGCCACCTAGCTTGTCTGGAATTTAGATTAGGATGATATAATAGATATTTTAATCATTTCTTATTAGCCATTAAAATAAATTTTCTACCAATTAGGTGATGACGCCACATCTTTAAAGCATGTATAACAGCAGCTAATTCTAGATCATAAGTTGCATAAGTATTTTCATGAATTTTTAATTTCCTAGACTCATAGGAAATAACATGCCCTTCTTGAGTTAGAACACCACCTAAACTATCATTGCAGGCATCAGTGCACACAACAAATTATTTATTTGGATCAGCTATTCTTAAAATAGGTGCGCTGGTTAATAAAGTATTTAACTTTTAAAAGCTTTCCTCGCATTTCTAGTTCCAATCAATTTTATTTCCTTTCTTCTGTAAAGAAGTTATCAGATTCACGATTCTCGAGAAACCTTAAATGAACGTCCAGTAATAACTGGTAATTCCCATGAAAGATCAAACATCAGTTACATCCTTAGGAACTGGCCAATCTTCAATCGCCTTTATCTTTTCGGGATCTACTGAAATCCCTTCCTTAGTCACCACATGACCTAATTAATGAATTTTATCCTTAAAGAAATCATATTTACTAAACTTTGCAAAAAGTTGATGATCTTGTAGCTCTTGCAAAACAATTTTTAAATGTTCTTTATGTTCTTCTTCAGTTTTTGAAAAGATTCATTAGAGGAAATTTCAACTCAAAATGGGCCTCCTAAAATGAACTAATAAAATAATAGTTAAAATAATAAAATAATATTTATTAATTTTGGAGGAAGAAAAGAAAAAAACTATTTTTTTGTTTGTATTTTTGACATATCTCCCTGTGTTTTTACTCAAATTTCGATTGGGAGAGGTCATTGGATGCAGAATTAAATTCCGCATCCAACGAGTACCCACTCGGCATACTTTTGACGGACCCCTCTACCCCAAAAACAAGAAATACCTGAAAAAATGTAATGATGACATCATCATTACGTTTTTTCAGGTATTTATTGTTTTTGGGGTAGCGGGGTCCGTCAAAAGTATGTCGAGTGGGTACTCGTTGGATGCGGAATTTAATTCCGCATCCAACGAGCTCTCCCAATCGAATTTTGAGTAAAAAAACAGGGAGATATGTCAAAAATACAAACAAAAAAAGTAGTTTTTTTTATGATAGCTATCCCCAAATTTATATTAAAAAAGTGTTTAAGACCTATACGGTATTTCAAATTTAAAGCAATTTCATTGGCTAACACATGATGACATGGAATTTGAATAAAGTTAAAAGGCCCATTTTGAGTTGAAATTTCCTCTAATGAATATGTCATCGATAAACATGACCAAAAACTTATCTAGATACTTATGCATAACGTTGTTAATTAAACACATAAAAATAACTGGGGCATTAGTAAGCCCGAATGGCATGACAACAAACTCGTAATGACCATATCGAGTCCTAAAAGTTGTTTTAAAGATATCTTCATCTTTAATCCTAACTTGGTGATATCCAGACCTTAAATCAATTTTCGAAAAAACTGTGGCTCCACATAGTTGATCAAATAGATCATCTATGCGAGGCAACGGGTATCTATTTTTAATAGTCATCTTATTCAACTGACGGTATTCTATGCAAAGTTGCATGGTTTCGTCCTTTTTCTTAACGAAGATGACAGGTGCGCCCGAGGGAGACACACTAGGTCGAATATATTTTTTATCAATAAGTTCTTTTAATTGTGACTTTAATTCATTAAGTTGAAGTATGTTCATTCGATAAGGGGCCTTTGAGATGGGTACTGCACCAGGTACCAGCTCAATGGTAAAGTCCAGTTTCCTATTCAGAGGTAATCCGAAAATTTCTTCCAGAAATACATCAGTATACTCTCTTAAAACTGGTATGTCCTCCAATTTTAGTTTGTTTGTTTTATTTAGATTCTCCTCATCAGTTATTATTACTGCATAAGCTTGATAACCCTTCCTAATATCTCTCTTAAGCTGCAGAGCATAAATCTACCTTATGGTTGTTTTTTTAGGGATCCCCTTTACACTTATTGGTTTTCCATCATTGTTTATACACGTAAAGGTTTTACCATAACAATTTAAAATTACCCTATGTTGTTATAACCAATCCATACCGATGAGTAAGTCATAAGAACTAAGAGGTAATACATTAAGCTTTACAACAGTTTCAAATTGATCCATAACTACTACACATTCTTTTACAAAACAAGTTACCTTCCTTTTAGCACTAGTGGCTAACTGAACCAACCAAGAATTTTCAAATTTTTCAATAGGTAACTTACATTTTTCTACCATTTTAGGTGAAATATAACTGAGAATAGCTCCTGGATCAATTAAAATAGTTATAGGGGTTTGGTTTATCATACCTTCTACTTCCACCATGGAAGTTTGATATTCTGCTTGTCGATTCTACAAGTTTGCATTGATTCTGGGCATAGTCCTCGCTAGCTCTCCAACAGTCATCTCCTCCTGTATAGTATGGATATTACTAATAGTGTTTTTCTGGTTAGGACAGACTGAGGCATAATGTGGGCCATTACACTACCAGCAATTTATAGGTTCTTTACGTTCAAATTTCTTGGTGTAATTACCATGGTTATTAGCAGATTCTTTACCCTTTGAATTGTTCTGATTACTTGGTGAATTATTCTTATTCCCTTGGAAATTCTTGTTAGCAAAATTTCTGGCCTTCTTGTTTTTAGAATTCCTATTGGGCACAAATTATTTCATCTTTTGATCATAATGGTTGTTATTCTTCTTGGCCTTCCAGTTGGCCATGCTTTCCTTCTTCTAATTTTTTTCATAACAGAAGTTGGGTTTCCTCATAGCTTCTTCCAAATTTTTTGGATTGTCATACTAAATCCTGTCCTTAATATGATAAGGTAGAGAGCTTAGGAATCGATGTACCTTTGGTTTTTCATCTACAAGGTATGGCACATACCTAAGAAGACTTAAAAACTTGATGTTTAGATCTTTCATAGTCATTGATCCTAATTTAAGCTCATAAAAATCTTTTTCTCTCTCTTCATAGTACTGATCGGACATAAATTTCTTTTTAAAGTACCTCTTGAAGGTACTCCAATTTACATTCTTCGCTTTTATTGCCTTCACTCTCTTCAAGTCCTGCCACCAAATATCTGTCTTTCTTGAAAGGTTGTAGATAGCCATTCTAGCCTTTAATTGGTTAGAATAGTTATAAATCTGTAAGTACTTCTTCATTCGAGATAACTAGGATTCTGCTTCTTCCCCCTTCTTAGTCTCTCCACTGAATGTTGGTGGTTTAATCTTTTTAAATTCCCCAGAAATTTCCTCCTAGGGTTTATATTTTTTCTTTTTAGTATAAATATTGTCATCACTATTGTCACTAATGGAAATAATTTTACGTTGATCACCAAACACCTCTGAAAATGAGCTGCTTTCATTTTCAGTCAGTTTAATCTTTTTAAATTTATGTTCATGACTCGTATCTTCTGAATCATCTCTTTTTCCCCTTCCCTCAGTTTGAAATCTTTCTGTTAGGATTTGATTCAGCTCCTCCTGAGCCCTCAGAATCCTTTCATTCTCTCGTTTAACAAATTCCATTTCAGATTTTAAGTCTTTTACTCTTTGTAACAGTTCTGAGGAATTAGTGGTTAGATCTTCTTGTATAGGGTCTCTTGGTAAGTTTTCTAGTTTAGTAAATGGAGATTCCTCTTCTGCATATTCCTCCAGCCTTTCCATACTTGTTATTAAACTTCAGAAATAATTTCTCTGTTGAATAACATTTAAAAGAAAATACATCAGCAAAATAATACAAAATCATTGTTCGATAAAAGCTATTTGGGCTTCATCAAGGCCTAGTGTTTGAACGTTGTGCTCTGATACCACATGTCAAAACCCCAAATTTTCACAAAAATTAAAAATTTTAAGATAACATAAAATGCTGAAATATACGGTTTACTAACAACTAATGGTTAGCGGAAAATGAAAAAGTTCAATGATTAGTATTATACATTTTCAAATTACGTTAACTAAAGCAGCTTCTATTTTTTCGTAATGTAAATAAGATTTACTTGCATACTGTTTTCTTTCGGTTTACTAATAAGTCTACTTTATGGTAAGTAGGTGGAATCTAACTTTGAATCCTGGACTTACTTAGCATTATGCTAATGCAAACAGATTGCTAGTTCTTACAGGTTCACAGGTATGATCAAACAAGTAGACGTTTTAAATTCATAAAGTATCAAGAAGTGTTTATGTTTGCAAAATAATATGCTAGTAAAATAAGCTGATAATTTTCAAGTAACTTCAATGAGGTAAAGTAGTTTATCTTTTCTAGTTTTTTTCTTCTTCTTATAAGCAAAGTTCAAAAAAACGGGTTCCTTTCTTTATTAATCTTAGCGACACCAAAGATACTTACTGTGAACTCTAAGCTCGTAATATTTGTCATATATTCATTTCTATGTTAACATGCTTAGCTTGCAAATGTTATATTTATTCGTATTATTTGTTTTTATTCATGGAAGAGCTTCTATCAATACTGCCAGTAAAGAGTCCCAATAGAATATATGTTTTGATTTTATTTTTAACTTACTAGTTATGGAAGTTATCAACCTGCTACTGGTATGTAAAAACTAGTTGTTCATTAACAAGTTATCAACTTTCTTACTTCCATTAACGTCGTACTGCATGTACTATTGTAACCACATACATTATCGTATTATTTGCTAAGTATCAAACTGATTGTTATTTACATTCTGTAGGGAAATTTACTGCCTGTAAAACTTCTTGATATGATAAGCTTGATTATTGTAAAAATAACCGCATCGTTTCAGATGGAATACTATTTTCCCTTGCTTCCTAAGGCTAAGTCAATCAATGTCGTTCAAAATATTATAGAATTAAGCATGGTTATTTCATTGTAATTTATTATTACCATAATGCCTCTCTTATATTAAGTTAATTTCTATAGTAGCTATTATGGTAGATCTTTCTATTATGATCAAAATTCTACCCTATGCTAAATACAGGTTATCTTGAACAATCACAAACTATCTTGTCCAATAAAAATAATTATGGTATTTTATTAGTATTGACAAGTTGAGAATCAACTAGTTTCTAAGAAAGTCTAAACCAAAGTTGACTTTGTAAAAGTCATGTTCATAATCTTTTACTATATTATTTAACTTCATAAATTATAACCACCCAAGCTATTGGTTTATAAGTGATCATTTTGGATTACAATACATGCATATTTAACATTGTTTTGCAAGTACATAAATCTACTTTTAGATAGAAGGGTTCTAAGCATGATTGACTTCGGGATTATCCATAAGATCAAGTGTTTATCACCTTTCACTAGGGTCAATGTTTAAGAATTATTGTTTAAACCAAACTCCAAAATCAAAGATATTAAACATTATGATAAAGATTATATATGAATATCGATGTGATATATATGTGCATATGTCATAGTTCATGCAAAGTTGGATGAAAATAATTGTTTTAATAATTTGGATGATTGAACTACAGGTGGACTTTGGAGTCAACCCTTGCATGGTTAGAAATATTTGAGGGCACGTGGTCACCTCCTGTTGAAGTATTGGTGATATAAAACTCTTGCAACCCTAATCGCTTTATTATTCTCCCTCCAAAGTTCATGTTGGCCTTCGAATGCTATGCATAGTCTCATAGCAGTCATGAGGGTTCTTCCTATACTAGCTTGCTCCAAAAACTTGGGTTGAACGTTGTTGTAGTCTCCTGAGTTCGGTCTTGTTTCCAACCTTCTTAGTCGTGGGTTTTACTATGCAAGATTTTAATGGTTTTGTTTGGATTTGGCTCATAGCCTGTCCTAAGCTCCATCTTTCCTTCCTCGTGGCCTGTCACTACGGTGAGAAGATAAGGCTTCGTTGTTGCTGCTTGTGCTCCACCGATGTCGTAGGGTTTGGATATTTTGCATGTGCAAATCGCAACTATGACATTCTCTTCACTATACTGTTCGATACTCTTTTACTAAAGTAAATGTTTGGTTTTCATTCTAAAATGAAAAACTAACAGTAAGGTTATTTGTACAATTAGGTTTTCAATAGAAAAAGAGTTTTGTAATTAACGCACAGTATTGTGTTCTCCTTGCAGGAACTTATGACTACTCTTGCAACCCATGATGAAGATAATGTTTGCTGGATTTGAGGATTCATTGCTCCAATCCGGTAAGCCCTGGGTTCAACAAATGGGTTATTACCTTGCTTGTAACAGGGTTGTCAATGGTGAAACCTAGAGCTTGGAAACTTGTCCAATTTCACCATTAGATATATGGTTTTCTTTTTTAAAATTTGTTGGTTCTATTCTATTTAAAAACCCTCGCTATGTTGTTGGGTAGTCCTAGCCTTGAGTTGGGTGTTGTAATTAGTTAAAATTCTAGCCTTACGGCCTGTCAATGTAATATATTGGTTTTTAAGAAAGTTTTTCTTCGAGCTCAGTCTCATTTTGCAGTGATACTGTATATTGTGACTTTGTGTATGTTAGTGTTTTCCCTAACCGACTGTTAATAAAGAATATTATTGTCTAATATATTTTGTAAATAGATTATTGTTATTATTTAAGACTATAACCCAGTCATAGTGTGTAATTTAAAATATTAACATACCTGTTCAGAAAATACAAACTAGAGTTTTAATAAAATGAAACCCTTGTCTAAATAAATTCTTCAATTCATTAATAAGAAGATTCTACTATTTGTTAATTTGGTTTAATTAATATATAGGTGTGTTGTGATATTTTAAATCTTATCTGTACATATATTTTCAGGAAGATCTGTAACCAGTCTATAGTAGTTTAATTGTTTAATGATATAATTATCCAAGTAAATGGATTGTAGCTTAGTTGTTTTAATTTATAAAGATTAAATAAATCTATTTAGGGTTTCGACCTTGATGTTTTACCTTTACAGGTATAAGCCTATCTAATAATTATAAATCATTTTTTTTTACGTAGATAGATATTTATTTGTATATTAGTTATTACTCATACTCTAATTGTTTTTATTTACTAAACTAACAGGTTGAATTTACTTAGAGTTCTTTAAAAAGATAAAGCATAGGATCTGTAACTTAGCTTACTCTTTATAATTTAAGTACTTTTAATATAACCCTATTTAGTTTATAGTAAATATTAGTCTTAGATTAGTTGATATTGTTAGATAATAAACTATATGATTAGTAGTTTATTTCTGTATCTAACTAGATGTAAACATTGTAACTCGACTGTGATTTTTCTGCTGCATTTCATTCAATTACTAAGTGAAAACAGAAAAATATAATATCTATCATAACATAGTTTAACCTCCATAATATCTAATTGTTTGAGGATGCTGCCACATGTCAGTTTTCTCTCCACCCAGTCTCCTCCACCAATTTGACCAGTAAACACTCTTTTAACAGCTCTCCTAAGCTGTTGTCTCCTCCTTTATTTATTTATAATTAAAATATTCATAATTAGATTAAATATCCTTGACTCTACTGAGTCATCAATTACAACTTAGTATAAAATTTAAGATATTGTCCTCAAATAATAACAAATAATATAAAATTGTTTTTTTTGCAAAATTGGGGCATGTGACATCAAGGACTTTAATCTTTTATCTTTATCAAGGTAGCTCATTGGCACCATATTCTAGGAAACATGCTTCAATATATAAGTATAGGTTATATATAAATAGGCCAATATATAAATAGAGGTTAACCCTCCCCAAAATCCTTTGTTATCCATATAAGTAGATCATTAGGCCTGGATTAGAAGCAACATGCTTCAATATATAATTATGTAATTCCATTTTCATTTTCATTTCATTATCCATATCGATGATCTCTTTTGGTAGGGAAAAGGCATGTCCCCTCAAGTTGTCACCATTTCATCTGATAGATTACATTGACATCAATAAAATTTAATAGAAACTCTTTCTCTCTCTCACTCACTGATTTACATGCATGGGAACATGAATCTATAAATACTCGGAAAATGAATAACTTAAAAAAAAATTCACTCTTTGAATATCTATCTGCAGTAATAAATTTGAGAATTAGTCCATTGGGTTGTCGTCTAGTGGTATGTTGGGGTGTTTATAACTACAAAACCCAATCTTAAATAATCATGGACATGTTTTCTCATTAAAACAATGCACTAAAGTAGAGAATGTACCATATTTATGTAGTGATGGTACTTGGTTATTCCTGTTATATGCAAATTGAAGTTTGGTACTCCCTACTCTGTTGATAATTTCGATGGGCATGCCCCAAATGAAATTGCTACATATTTGGTGTTGAGATGCATAAATTCAATTTTCAGGTCAACTTCAAAAGAACATAAATATGTATTAGCACAAACCGAAAGCTATAAGGTTGCTTCCCCTATGGATAACTATAGTAAATTAGGAATTATTTCTCTGAAAAGGAAATGAAATACAGTCAACTATAGTTTTTCTTTAACCTTATGTACCCAGATATTCACAAATTAAAGCAATACTCATGTGTACAAACTCTTGAAAAGACTATTCCTTGAAGACCATTTTGAATATGCCATCTACTTCGATATCCTTAATATGGATTATACTTTTAAAGAAAAAATTGATGAATGTAAACCAATACTTTCTTGTTTTTATCAAGTTCTCAGTTGAATCTATGAAGCATGAAATAACAATGGTAAATGCAAACCCAGAGAGAATATTAAGTTTCCAGTATTTTCCTTTCATTTTTTTAACAGTCTTAAAATTATCCTTAGTCCAACTCTCTCTACAAATTTTATTTGATGATAGCATCCGAAACATAGTAGGAGAAAACACATCAATCCTTGTTAAATTCCTGGTAAGCCCTCAAATGGCCCCAGACATTACTACTAAATGTCATAATTTTGTCAAATTATAAGAAGCTATATAATTATTTGTGAGTTATAGGGAAAGGTTTAAGAAGTAATTTGCTTGTCACAAAAAAACAAAGGAAATAGAAAACCATGATTTATAAATTGTGAAAGATGTATTAATAGTTTTAACCAGTACACAATGACAAAAGCATAATTACATAGAGTATAAAGAATTATGACAAAGGGATAATAGGTTAAGAACATGAAAACAAGGTAAAAATAAATAAATTCCATGAGTTGAAAAATAGTGAACAAAAATAAAAAGGAAAAGTAGTTTCAAAGATAAATGAGACAGTAAGGAACCCAAACCTAGCACATATAACTAGGTCTTCTAGCCATAACTAATATGTCAAAAAGAATTTGTCCACGAGGGTTGGAACAATTGGTAATCAGTAATTGAGATGAGAAGTTGTAAATGGAAGGTCATGAGTTCAAAACCCCTGTGGGTACTAGCTTACAATAAAAAAATTAGAAAGAAACCAGTTATGGCTTGTTGCTTTCTCAAGTGAAATATTTGATTAGTGAAAAACAAATGCCATGCTCTACAAAAAATTTGAATGAATCGATAAAATCAATGTTATTTTGATGATGAAAATGGGTTCAAATAAGGGAATTTATTTCACCAAGATTACATTCTAGCTCTGGTAAGCCCAATCAACATGGCCTGAGTTGCATAGATATTTTGGCACCCAAGTCTCAAGACTGATTTTGCAACTAAAGTTTAACAAAGATTTTGGCACAAAGTGATCGACCTAAATGCCTAATTTTTTCATAAGATCTACCCTATCTGAAATTATGAACCGATACTATAATGACATGGATAATAATCTAAAAATTCTAATTATGAACAATAACCATCTTAATTTATTGTTTACTAAAGAAACAATTCATTATTTTGCTTGTTTTTACTACCTCCTTGGAATCGTTCATAGCATTTTCTTTATCATATGGCCAACATGGATATTATGCTCCAAGAAAAAATGCCCAGATAGAGATAATTCATAATATTCTAGTGATGTGACACCCTCTAACCTTCATTTACTCATTGCAAGTTTTCTAGTATCAAAGTATGCAGACCCACTATGAAAGTTTTCAAGTTTTCTAGTATGAAACCACAATTGCAAATGTAGACCTAGAGAGAATATTAAGTTTCTATTATTTTCCTTTAAATTCTTTTAGACATTTTTAAAATTATCCTTAGTCCAAATCTCTCTAAAACTTTTCTTTGATGACAGCATCCGAAACATAGTAGGAGAAAAGACATCAAGCCTTGTTAGAGTCATGGTAAGCCCTCAAATGGCCCCAGACATTACTAGTAAATTTCATAATTTTGTCAAATTATAAGAAGCTATATAATTATTTGTAAGTTATAGGGAAAGGTTTAAGACGTAATTTATTTTTCACAAAAAAACAGAGGAAAGAGACAACCATGATTCATAAATTGTGAAAGATGTATTAATAGTTTTAACTAGTACATGATGACAAAATCATAATTAGGTAGGGTATAAAGCATTATGACAAAGGGATAAGAGGTTAAGAACATGAAAACAATAAGGTAAAAATAAATAAAGTCCGTGAGATTAAAAATAGTGAACAAAAAGAAAAAGGAAAGTAGTTTCAAAGATAACTGAGACAGTAAAGAAACCAAACCTCGCACAGATAACTAGGTTTTCTAGCCATCACCAATATTTCAAAAAGAATTTTCCCACGCAGTTGGAACAATTGGTAATTTGTAATTGAGATGAGAAGTTGTAAATGGAAGTTCATGAGTTCAAAAACCCTGTGGGTTCTAGCTTAAAAAAAAATTAGAAAGAAATGAGTTATGGCTTGTTGCTTTCTCAAGTAAAATATTTGATTAGTAAAAAACAAATTCCATGGTCCACAAAAAAATTGAATGAATCACTTAACTTAATGTTATTTTGATGATGAAAATGGGTTCAAATAAGGGCATTTATTTCACCAAGATTACATTCTAGCTCTGGTGTGCCCAATCGACATGGCTTAAGTTGCACGGAGATTTTGGCATGCAAGTCTCAAGACTGATTTTGCAACTAAAGTTTAACAAAGATTTTGGCACAAAGTGATCAACCTAAATGCCTAATTTTTTCATAAGATCTACCCTATCTGAAATTATGAACTGATACTATAATGACATGGATAATAATTTAAAATTTCTAATTACGAACAATAACCATCTTAATGTATTGTTTTACTAAAGAAACAATTCGCTATTTTGCTTCTTTTTACTACCTTATTAGAATCATTCATAGCCTTTTCTTTATCATATGGCCAACATTCATATTATGATCCAAGACAAAATGCCCAGCCAGAGACAATGCCTAATCCTCTAGTGATGTGACATCCTCTAACCTTCATTTACTCATTGCAAGTTTTCTAGTATGAAAGTATGCAAACCTAGTATGAATGTTTTCATTTTTTCTAGAATGAAACCACAATTACAAATGCATACCCAAAGAGAATATTAAGTTTCAAGTATTTACCTTTAAATTTTTTTTGACATTTTTAAAATTATCCTTAGTCCAACTCTCTCTACAACTTTTCTTTGATGACAGCGTCTGAAACATAGTAGGAGAAAACACATCAAGCCTTGTTAAAGTCCTGGTAATCACTCAAATGGCCCAAGAAATTACTAGTAAATATCATAATTTTGTCAAATTATAAGAATATATATAATTATTTGTGAGTTATAGGGAAAGTTTTAAGAAGTAATTATTTTTCACAAAAAAACAGAGGAAAGAGAGAACTATGATTTATAAATTGAAAGAGGTATTAATAGTTTTAACTAGTACATGATGAAAAAAGCATCATTAGGTAGAGTATAAAGCATTATGACAAAGGAATAAGAGGTTAAGAACATGAAAACAATAAGGTCAAAATAAATAAAGTCCATGAGCTAAAAAAATAGTGAACAAAAAGAAAAAGAAAAACTAGTTTCAAAGATAAATGATACAATAAGGAAGCCAATAATTCCAGTGGAGATTGGAAAGATTGGTAATCTAGAAGTCATGCTAGACTTGAGTGGTAATTTTTTTTTGGAATTATTCCTTCTTCACTTGGGGATTTAATGATGCTCGAAGTTCTCAATCTCTCCAATAATCATTTTAGCGGTCAAGTTCCTGATGAGATTGGGGATATTAGAAGATTCGCTAAGTTGAACTTATCCAATAAATTACTTGAAGTACAACTGCCATTGAGTGTTTCCAAATGGAATTGGATCTCTTTTGTGGGAAATCCTAGACTCTCCAGAAGGTTGTTGGCTCCTTGCTCACAGGTTTCATTGGAAAATTCAAGATCTAGAAGGAATCAACTGACAAAGAGAGAAGTAGTTGGCATCTATATTGTAATTGTATTGACATTAATATTTTTGGGTGCCATTACATTCTTGTTTTTATTGAAAATTTATGCTATTTGGGCCAAAGCAATTTCTTCCTCTAGTTCAGTTTACCACGGGCATGATTTTGAATTGAATAACACAGAATGTAAATGGACATTTGAAAGCATGGTTGAAGCAACATACATAACTTGGGATGATTATAACATAGGGTCTTCTAAGAACCATAATTTACCCTAAAGAATACATATATTCCAAAAGAGCGACAGGGAAGAAAGAAGTTTGCAAAGTGAGAATCACGGTGATGGAATATGTCTTTGAAGAAAATAACATTTGCGTGTTGGGCTTCATAACTTTTCTGGATTACAATAATTTTTAATTGAGAAAAATATCTACAAGGGATGTCTTCTTTGATGATATCATTGTAAGAAGATAATTCATTTGGGATGACTGATAGCACCGAACTGTTTCAGGTATCATTTGGCGTGGAAATGATCTTGGCATTATAGTCTCATCACTTGCCACAAATTATAATGGTATATGTTTATAACTGTATATGTTTATGGCCTCACGGTCAAATTTCTTGGAGTAGAAGAAGATATTCTACTAATAGTGTTCCTCACATAACCTGTTCAGTTGCCTTTAGCATTTCAAGCGGGAGAATCTATTTAGTTTTAGAGGACCCCTGGGACCAGACATATGGGAAAACAACATTAAAGAAAGCTACTCAAACATCAAATTGTTTACAACACCTCCCAAATTGCATACCCCTCAGCTACAAGCTACTACCACATAGTCAACTAGAATAGCAGAGATAAATTACAGACTAGTACCACATGACTTGGACAGTAAATAGGGAGTGTGCCCCTCTCATGAAATCAAAATTTGTGGCAACTATGTATTGTACCAAGAGCATCCTCACAAAAATGGTATTTTCAACATGGAGTGTTCATTCTACAGATGTCATTCTACTTGTACCTGGGACAACTATGGAGGGGTTCAATGGGGTGGGTATTAGGTGGGTGGCTAACAAAGCAAAGCCATGGGTTCCAGTTCCAGGTCTAGATCAATTTGCAGCTGGTTGGTTGGATCGACACAGCTTGAGACTCGTGTCCTAGTAACCCGCCACATAGATGAGCGAGCACACAAGATGAGGTGATGCCGGGAGTTGATTCGATGTCAAGACTCAGTGTCAATGACCGAGCTAAATGATAAAAATTCATAGTAAAAATAAACTTATCAACAATTTTAACCTAGCTACCTATGCTTAAGGAATTTTTTATCAATTTACAGTAAACCAAGAAACTTTCAGTATTATAATCAAGAAAAAATTATCAATTCACACTGAACCAAGAAAATTACGAGGGATTTTGTAAGGGAATAAGGTGATGTTGACTCTTGAGCTGCATACTGTCTCTTTATTCACAAGCCTCAAGGTTCTCTCCAGTGTTGTTTTATCTTGGCAGCAATGGTAATACAAAAATTGTAAACCCTAAACCATGGTAAATATCCATACCAATATCCTCAACGGTATCATTGTTTGGACATGTGGAAAAGCTATTTGGTGCCATTGAGATGGTTGAGTAGTCATTAATGGAATTAGAAGATGAATCTCCACTAGGTTCGGGAAAATCTGCCATCATGTCATAACATAGGTGGGTGGAGAGCTATTAAGTCGAGAGTTGGGTGGAAATCTCCATTTGCAAAATATATTATATAAATTATATATATTTTTTGTTTTTATATATAAATATTTTTTTGTTTTTATTATTTTATTATATAAATTTTCTTAATTGGTTATATATTATATTTTTTTAATAATTATCGTATAATTTTTTTAGTTTTATAAATGGAGTAGTCTACGGATTCGACTATTTGGCCCAAAAGCCGGTTGTAGTTGCCACTTCTCATCCAAATCATTGCCTACGGTCGATACCAAAATATGATCAATACTCTTTGGGATGGTGACTGGGGTGAAAACCACATATGAGGGCTCTACATTCCCTCTAGAATGGGCCATTCGAATGTGCTTCCTCCATGTAGACTTACCAAATGCATCCATTAATGCATGGCCAAAAAAAAACATCAACTTCGGATCTGTCGGTTGAAGGTATCAATTGACCCCTGCTCTACAATGACATCTACAACAAGTAAACCTCCTTGCAAAGTTTAATCACTTCTTCTAATGTCTGCTTCAATTTTCCTTTGGAGCATGTGAGGAATATTGATATGAAAAAACGAATGAACTTTGCAATAATAGTGGCATTGCAGGAGGCTGCTCATACTTTTCCCAGGATAAAATCTCAAAATTTGTATGGTTATGAGCGCATAGGCTAGAGATGGTGATAATTGCAAATGTAGAGTGGAAGCAGTAACTTTGGCAGCATTGATACCTGTAAAAAGCCATAACAAATGGTTATTCATTGGAGTGCTAAAAATTACCAAAGCAACAAGAACCATACCTTTGAAGTGCTCCAATTGGTCACTATGAGATCCTAAAGCATCCTATCGTCTTTGAAAATAGTGTATCGATTGCAAAAATAGGGGAGCATGGGTCTAACAATACCTCTAGCCCACAGATCCAAAATGGACATGGTTTTTTTGCCATGCATTGGATACACTTGGTAATTATACATGGAGGAGGTGCATTCGAATGGATGGTTCTCGAGGAGATGTATGACTATGTTTATTCTAGCTAGGTATTGATATGGCACTAGTTCTAGTACCTAATTCGTAATTTTCCTTTGGAACACGCTTAGCCAAGTTTTCTTCAATGGTGTAGCAGGGATAAATATGGTCAAGAGAAAATTCATGCAATTGGTTTGGTGGATCTCTGCAGATAGAGGTGCATGGCACCAATATTACTAATAGAAGGTGTTATAGTTTACAAAATTTACACTTCGTTGTCAAATTTGCAATTTTCCATGACACAATTAAAAATTACTTACATAAATGACTAAATCATATTCTTCTAGATAGTCATTTTTTATGCCATGACTAAATTAGTCGTTTATGTTAGTCATTTTTAACTCTGTCACTTATTATCTAGTCATATTTGTTAACTAGTGACTAAACTAGTCATTAATTTGATTTGTTTATAGTTGGGTCAATCAAATTTGTTCATATTTAGTAGTAAATCCCTCGAAAAACCTGTGGTGACTATAATTTTTAGTCACCTAGTAGTTAATTCCTTATTTTCTACTAGTGATCTGTAAAGGAAACATGGTACACATACTTGATTAATGATCTAGAAGACATGGGTCCACATACATCTGAGTGTACTATCTCAAGTATTCGTTTATCCTTACTTTCACTGTTGGGAAATCTCCTCTTTGCATTCTTCCTTTGTGAACATCCTTTGCAAATTCCTTCATGTTTTTCCTGTATTTCTGGAAGTCTTGATACTACTTTTCTTGCAATTCGTAGTGTTGTGTACTTCACATGTGCAATCCTTCAGTACCATAGTTCACATGGTTCTATTGAATAATGAACCAATGTGTGTTCATGATATCCTTTTATTTTGTAAAATCCATAGTCTTGTTTTCAAATCATAGTTGCATCATCAATTGTCTTTTCTTTATGCCACATTATAACTTGGCCATCGAAAAATGAAACTTTCATTCCCTTTAAGTATTCTGTAGAGATGGAGAGGATATTTTTCTTCAATCATAGAACGTATAGAACATCCTTCATATTTAAGGATTTTTCATATTATATCTTGTATTAATATTCTCCATTCCCTTTTATGGGGTATTGACAAGAATCCCCAAGTTTCACCTTGTGAGGTGAGTCATGATCAGACATGTTAACGAATGAATCTTTATATACATTCATGTGTTTAGATGCACCACATTGCTACCATGTGAGATAGTGCCTGTAAGTTTTGAGATTAGAACATAATCTTCATCTGAATAATCATTCTCTCTTCTAAATATTTTGTTTGTTGGTTCATCATATTCAGTGTTATGAGCATGAAGTGTTTTTTCATTCTGGAATAGTCTCTTGCAATGTGTCCCTTTTCATCACAAGAATAGAAATGTATATTAGGAGGATCTTTTCTGAACTTCTTTTGTTTCATATCCTTCTTCTTCTTCTTCTTGTGATGGTAGTTCTCCTTCTTCTACTTCTTCTTGAATTTTTTCCTAGTGTGTATAGTGAGAGCTTGATCTTCAATTGCTCCCATATTCTCTTTTCTTATTATGAGTCGAGCTTCTTCTTATGTACATTCTTCTCAAACTCGACTAAAAAAGATTAGTTTCCTTCTTACACAAATTCCTTGAATGAATGAATCCCATGATCTCGGGAGGTAATTCAAGGTAGTCATCATAGTATCTATTTCTGTTACATTTTCTTCAATGGCTTCAAGTTTTTCCTTGATTTGAGCAACCCTTTTGAAGTAGGATTGTATATTCTATGAGTTGTGTATCTTCAAATTCTTTATTTGGTTCCTCAATGTCATCTTTTGGTTGATGTTCTTTCCTTTTAACATATTAGTCAAAGAATCACATGCATCCTTCAGTGTCTTGAATGATGACACATGCAGGATGAGGTGATCATTAATTGAATCTGCAATGATTCTCTTGGCTTTAACCAAGTTCTTCTTATGATTATACTTAGCCTCATCTCCCTCTGGATCTATAACTTCTCCATTGATTTATTGATCCAAATCATTTTCTTTAAGGATCAGTGAGATTCTATACTTCCATGCTAAGAAGTTATTAACCCCTCCAATCTTGTCCTCAACGTGAGTATTGTGATTCATAATTTCAAATGAGAACCTCAAATAGAAATAGTAAAGATTTAGATATTACCAATTTCAGGTGTATGACTTAGTTACAGAGCTGGATGCCCTATGGTTTGTTAGAGAAACCCTAATTTTCAAAACTTCGATCTTGGGAATTCTATTTGCATAGAAAGATGGGTTAGGTGAGTTTCTTAGCTAGGTAATTTTCTGAAGAATAGGATGGGAAGCCTCCAAAATTTGATTCCCTAGTTTCTCTTGGCACTAGTGATAGGGTAAAAAATAAAACTTCTTCAAATATGAAAATACTTCCACCAATATATGCACCCTATTCAGGTGTTATCCTAGCCCTCTTTTCTTGATGATTTGTGGAGAGAAGACCTTGAACTAAGAAGCCCTAGTTTATGCTATTGCATAATGGTTTCTTTCATAGAATCTCTCATACCATGTTAGTGTTATCAATCTAATTTATTTGATTAGGATATTTTTGAGAAAGAATAACAAGTACAACAACATGCGTAAGATAAAGAAGATACACAAGACACAAAGATTCTCAACGAAGAAACCATAAAGGAAAAATCCCCATAAACTTCCTCAGATAGTTATGTCACAAAGACTATCTCATGAGATGAACAAACTCAGTAATATGAATTATTTTGCAGCTATCTATCTCTCCTCCTTTTCTTTCTCTATCTACTCATGCAAACTTGAGTGACTACAAGTGTGTATGAATGAGGGAGGGCACTTTCCCCTACTTATAATGAAGGTTGTACCTCAAGGTCCATACACAATAATGACACCCCAAAAGGAGGAAAACAAATCGTCGATGGGGGTAAAACAACATACAATAATAATATACATCATAATATCTTACAAAGTTACAAATACATCCACAAAATTTTAAAACTTTTTGTTTATCTTGTACATGGTAAATAACTCCCAAGTTAAATACGATAAGTTATAGACATAGAAATATAGAAATGAAGCGGATAGAAGATGAGGACTTGAAAAGAATAATGGTATTATAGTGAGCATTATTTTGACATTTATTAATTAGTTTCAAATAAATTGTTATGGTGTTGGGGAAAGCGCAATATCTATAGGAAGCACAATTTCCCAAATTCGTCATTTGATGATGTCATCCCATTAACAACAACCAAAACACATTACATAAAAATAATACCATGTTAATCCTACTTCTACAATGAGGGTTTTAGGTACTACCCACCTTTTATTCTCCAAAACCTAGATCCATGGGAGGGATTTTATAAGGAATGCTCCCTAATTTATGTCATGATGATCATTAGTTGCTTGTAGGGAATCTATGTCGATGTAGTCGACACTTCCACTTACTAGCTCTATCTAGAGTTAGGTCAATATAGTTCATACATTAGGATATTATAGTATAGGATTTATATGATGTGGAATATAGTTGTGAATTCAAAGAAGAGGCATGTAGTTTAGAATGTTATGGAAGTTACTTATAACATCTTCATAATTTGTACATGTGTTAAAATTCTTATTTACTTAAATGCATGATAAACTTGGTATACCATGTAGTCAATATTGGGTTATTTTGAACTAATTAGTAATATTGTTAGATGATGTTCTTATTGATTTGTTTCCTTGCATGATCATATGACAACATATATGAACTGTTAATCAGAAGAGCATATTGTTATTAGTACATTCCTGAGCTATGTATGCACCATCTACACTTACATACGTTGTGTCCACTTGTATTAATCCAACTATAAATTGCATATTAATGTGTGAAGTATAAATTATGTGTATTGCGTTAATTATGAATACTTTTTTATAACTATTAAAATATTAAAATATTAAGCATAAACCGTATGCATGTTTGATCAATAATTTAATTCCTTGTTGTTTAGAAGAAGATGTTCCACATTAATATAAATAATATTATTTGATTAAAATTTTGGGTAAAAAAATTATGAAATTCATATTTAGATAAGGTTCTTAGATGTAATTTATTATTTATTTTCCCTCCTAGGAAAGTGTGATCCACTCTTGCCAAAAGGAATATGTGATGGAGGAAATTCGATAAATAGGAGGAGGTATGGGAGAAAGGGTATGATTTTTCTGTAGAAGCTTCTCGTAATATGGTTTTTTTCAGCTACAACACTTGAATGACTTGATTTATTCAAAAATATGACAATAACCTAACGAGGAATCCAAAAGAGGACTGCATAAATCAAACAAAGTTGTGAATTTTCCTTATTATGTCATAATATTTTGGTGTTGTAAAATAGAATGTTTAAATACGATTTGTCATTGTTAGATGTTGTAATTCCATTAAAAATTGTTGCTTTTATGTTTGATAGCTAATCATATGTTATTTATTCAACTTAAATTACACTTCTACTACAATGCAAACAAACTATATATATTATTAAGACCTTAAAACAAAGAGATTGTTCATGAAGAGAAATTGATAGGTTAAAATGAAACATTTTAGAGCTTGGAACCCTTAGAGGGCCTTACAAAATAATTTTTTTGAATACCCATCCTAGCATTTAGTGACTTCTTTCTTGACGATGCAACTAGCTAAGTAGCCAACTTAACTGCTTATCCTAGAGTTTGTGTAGTCTTTCCTAATGAGGGTGTATGATTCTATTGTCATTCATGATATTTAATAAGTTGTTGTATATATGATACATCATGTGAAAGGCCATTGTAATCATTATTAAAATTAATAAAGTTGTTAATTTACTACGATTTCTAAGATTCTCATAATATACTTTTTTGAATAAACAACGACTATATTGTACCATACTCTATATATACATATCCATATCATTTACCCTACTACTTACCAAGGTATTGAATTTGTAAGGGCCTATCCAAGTCCTTAATTTCATATTAATAGGATTTACATATTTTCCATGCACTTTTTTAAGTTTCATGTTTTCGTGTCTTCAATTCAACGATGTAAGGTTTCTCTTCTATTTAGTTTTTCCTTTTTGCATGCTATTGTGCAAGTATAAATTGATTAATCTATTGACATGTATAAAACAACTACAATTCAATTTGTTTTATAAGGATTTATTTCAACAGATACACATGGTTAAAACTCTTTCAAAATTTAACTAACTAATCTAAGAAAAATACCTATAGATTAGTATTTTGTCTGTAACACCCTGGTTTTGACCCCATGGTATTAAGGTTGTACATGGAGATTGTGCATGATGTATGTATTGTATTTGAATCAGGGAAAGGAGCTCAAGGAAAAGGACCTGCCATTGGTTGATGTTTTTTGTATAGTTTATCTAGGTTTATACCTATGCTTTGGTGCTAAGTCAAGCGCGACATGTTTTTGAACATCATGTAAATACACCATTTAATAAAAATACCACAGCAAGTTATGCACTGCAATGTGAAAAGAGATGGGGGCATGATTTCATAGATGAATAGAAAGGGATAAAACCAGCAGATTCCAGGTGAGTGATTGCAGGTTCAATCCTCACAAAACCCAGTCTAATCAATAGAAAACCCTATGTTGTTTTGTCACCCAGGTAACCTAAGCGGACGCGAGCTCATAAATAAATCCTTTTGGATAGAATATTCATGTATGGTAGTTGAGTTAACTGTCATGCTAGTTGACATTGAAAAATCCTTGTGGGTCATTGGATCTATGTCCCCACTATATCAACAGTGGATTCCAAACTTGATGAAGCAGATTCCATAGGAATTTATTGCACATGAAAAGTTTGTTAAGTCGCGTTAGTTGAATCAGCAAAATCACTGTACACTGTCGATCTGGTTGATGGTTGATCCCAACCGTATATTTGTTTAAAATTTACCCATTCTTTAACCAGTCCACCTTGGTTCATCCCTGTGCTCAATCATTCAATTTTCTAGCAGGAAATTGGTAAGAGAAAGGCATGGTAGTCGATTTCGTGACTCAACAAGCCTACAGTTGCAAAAGTTGTGTTCTTACTTATGAAGCAAGTAAAACCAGAAATTTTGTTCCTAGTCTTTCAACCCGGTTGTCATATGAATGTTTTGGTCATTCGATTCATTCGAACCTTTGCTCACTCATGCATTGTTCACTCTCTTGAGTCGGGGGGAAGGTCTCTATTAGTGGTTCACTGTTTGGAGTTGTTCAGTCCATCTACATTGTGTTACATAGTGGTATGCAAAAATTTTCCTCTGTGGTATAGACTGAACCCTTTGTTGATGTGTTTCCCTGTGGTTTTCTATGTTGTGCACCCTATTTTGGCTCTAAACTATATGAAAGACTCAGTAGTGGAAGAAACATAGAATTTGATTTATAAACCTAGTGTGGAAATTCACAATAATACATTGAGTGGCTGGAAAATCTGCTCTACACATCCTGAAGAGCACTGGAAGGGAACGTGTAGCTTGAGGGACCATGGAGAAGAGAAGGGGACACTTCCTTGTGTTGGGTGTGTAGGAAACGTGGATTCCAGGCCAGATATATCTTATGAATGTGTCCTTAGCTCTATGGATGAGCTCATTAGTTTAGTAATTTTTCCTCTCCACTTCCTTAGCAGCCTGATAAACCCAAAGGAGATTGGCTTGGCTGGGAAGCCTGTGAAACCTAATTGGATGTTGGCTTTGTTGAGCATCCTGTGAAACTCGAATGGTAGTTGGCTTGGCTATGTATTGTTGTTCTTTGAGACATGTGTGTAATCCTTGGTTGGATAGCCTATGAAACCCAAATATGAGATGGTTTGTTTGAGTAGGTTGTGAAACCCTTCTATTGGCTTGGCTGGCCCTTAACGTGGATGTTGGCTTGAATTTGAATAGTCTATGTGTAATCTCCCCAAAAATTGAAAAAAAATATATTATTAGGCTTGTCAAAACTACCTGTTCTGCACATTATTGAACTTGCAAAATGTATCGTACTCTATTTTCATTGTTTTTTTGTCGTAAGTTGTTCTTACGTTCTTCCTTCTTACTTTCAGTTATGATTATTACTGTGTTTACTTATGATGTCATAAAGATGGTTGCTATGCTATTCTTTTGGTTATACAATGTTGTGTATGTTAGTTACTTTTATTATGTTCTTCATGGTTAATTTACATATGTTTATTATCGTAAGCATGTATCTGACTTATCTTGGTTAATGGATAAAAGAGGTGGAGTGGCGGGACCAGTTCTCCCATGTAACTACCTAAGAGGTAACAGTATACTTGACACAGTTGGCTTACTTAGTTCTGGTTGAACTAATGCAATCTCATTTCGTTACTCGTAGGTATACTTCACGATGGAAAACTTGTTACATAGTGTTGATCGTTTAGTCACTAGTACTCGTGCTTTGAACTGGTGGAATTTTATTGGTTGTTATTATTGTTCTTTACAGACTGGTGTTAGTGACAAGGTCACTACCCTACCTATTATTTATATTACATAGATTGGTTATGTTGGTGACACTTATTATTCGTGATG
>LPNX011075930.1:121334-132192 GCA_001517045.1 Pseudotsuga menziesii | reverse complement strand
AACACATATTTCCATTTTATTCTTAACATGTGTATCACAATTTTGTTAAAAAAAAAACCTTGTCTTTTATTCCATGGTCCTATGATTAATACCTAAAGAGTTTGTTAAGCATGGTCCTAAGGCTTAGATCCTAGGTATTTGATACATAAGGTTCTAAGCATTTTAAACTAAGGTGTGCGATGCATGTGATATCTTATGCCTTGTAATAACTTCGGGTGGCAAAATAACAACGTGAATCATAGGCTATACAAATATGGTATGGTATGCATTTAATGGTGGCCAGGGTGGCGCCTTCAATGTGCCTTGGGAGAAGTGTCAGGGAATATTAGGGCTTGGCCCAAGTGCTAGTTTGGCATTTAGACTCAATGTGGCTTGCTCTCGGCTCCTTCACATGAAGGAAGGGGATGTGGATGTCATTAGAACAAGGTAAGAAATAAATTTTGGTTTTGGTTTTTCATTGCCATCATTATGATTTTGGAGTGGATATCCTTCATACTTCTCACGAGTTGGCTTTGGTTTGTTGCAGGGTTGTAGAAGTGAATAAGGAGTGGGTCGACACTCATGGGAGAAAACATGGCAACACTGCATCCTTTTTTGGTAAGCCCACCATGCAAGCCCTTTCTGGTTTCCTCTTAAGGTATCGTGGCTATGACTAGTGTCACTCTCGCCATGGGTTGGATTGCTTGGGTTTTGTTTTGAAGGATGCATTTGGGTTTGGGGTTTCGACTGTGTCTTAGAGGCATGCTACATTGGAAATGCTACAGCATTTGGGTTTTTTTTCCTTCGGGCATGAACTTAAAACATCTATAGGGTTTTATTTAAGGCACTTTGTGTATCGAAGAGGCCTGGGTAAATATATGACAAGATTATGTATTTTATTTAATGTTTGGCTTAAGTTGTAAACAATGGCAACACCATTGCTTTCAATGGTGTGATGTTGGATGGTAGCGACTTTGTAAAATTGGTGATGGATTTATATAAAGACTATATTTATAAACTATATGTTGTGTTTGGTATTACATGGTTATTAATCATGGCCTGTGTGTATTTTCCATTCATGGTAATCGTAGATTTTTATAGCTGACTTAAGTAACAACGTTATGTCTTGGGTCCTCGCTGTGAATGGCGTTAGAACTCCCCATTGAGGTTGTGATAGCGAAGTGGATTTAGATTTTATGGTTTGATTTTATAATGCGTAAATGGGAATGTATTATCGACTGTGGGTGTAAACCCTGCGTTTGCAATGGATATTGTTGGTTAAATTGTAATAGGGTTTTATATTAATTTAGAGTTGTTGATTCTTATAATAAGAAGGATGAGACCATATATTATAGTGGATAATAGATCAAAGGTTCTTATGACCTCTATAATAATTATCGGTTATTATTTACAACTCGCATACAAACTATGTATAGCATGGCTCTGTATAATGTAAAAAGACTCTACAAGATTCGAACCCTGGTCGTTGTTTATGATGAGGGTTTATTATTTTATGGGTTGTGATTTGGGGGTTAAGTTCCCATAGGATTTGATCCTGCAATCTCTTGTATGATTATGTGGTTTTATTTTATCACTTTGTAGGTAAATACATTGTGGTATTATATGGTATGCGTCTAGTTTTGAATACCCATACGGAAAAAAAAATTGTGACCTTTGTATATATATATATATAGTTGTTAAGTTATTGTTGTAATATGTTATGGCTATCTTTTTTTATTAGTAGTTGTGGTTAATATGATGTTGGAACTTTTAGTTTATTATGTCGCATGATTATTGTTATGTGGATTTTAGTACTTAGATGATTTGATTCATTGTTTAAGTCATGGCTTTATATTGTTGATAATAATATTCTTGTTTCAACTTGGTAGATATAGACAGTATATAGTATATAAATCGTGGGCCATTTATATGGTCTTGATCCTTGGAATGTTATAAGGTTTATGATGATATTATTTTTAATGGGATAAGTTTATTATACAGACCCTTAAAGGTTTGAGCTGGTACTTATCTTAGCCCCAGTATGTAATGTTTAAATGTTATTGTTATATGTAATTATAGTTTTGATGGATTAGAGTTATATTTCTATTTCATACCTATATATATATATATATATATATATATATATATGTGTGTGTGTGTGTGTGTATGTATGTATGTATGTATGTATGTATGTATGTATGTATGTAGATACATATATATACATATACATATACATACATACATACATACATACATATATATATATATATATATATATATCTTACTAGGTCCTATTTAATAGATTTACTATATTGTATAATTATATTTGGAATGTAAATCTGAACTGGTGTTTTTAATTATAAGATGCCTCTGTTGACAATATGAAATCTGTCAGTAGAGTGTATAGGCCAATGAGAAACTATGTACTTAATATGAAAAAATACTTAGTTTCTAGGAACACACAATTTATACTGCAAAGATAAAATACAAGTAAACTAAAAGCGTAAAGCCTTTGATAATACTCAAATGAGAATTAGATTACAGAGATAAACTTAAACGAACAAAAACATTAGACATGTATAGCATAGAGAATACATTTCAACCTAGGGTTTGTAATTTAGAATTTAAACCCTTAAAGGAATTTTGACAGGGAAAGAAAAACATCTAGGGTTAGAACATATAATATAAACCCTGGCATAATCTAGCCATCACTTTAATCTAGGAAATGGAATAGGAAGTCCAGAACCTCATACCTAAAAATTGAAGCTTCTTTAATGTTTGAAACCTGCACACTCAAATAAACAACATTAGCAATTCATAAGCAAATCCAACCTCTTTATTAGATCACTGAATCACTTGGGAACTACCACGTTCCACCCAACCATGACTTAGAACCATTCCTGGTTTTAAAACTGGATTCCCCCGAGCTGGTTCCAACCTGCAAGTATCTTAAAACTCCTAAGGTGAGGCTCTTCTAGTTTTGTATATCAGGTCTGGATCAGTTCTCTGTATTCCTCTTAGGGAAATGATCTCCAATAAATCTCTCTTGAGAAATTAGCAGGAAGAATAATGACTCCAAAATGATAGATCAGGTCCCCAAGCCTTTCCTTGGCTTGATATCTTAAAGACATACTTTTAAGTCAAAGGGGTTGTTAAATAAAGAATCCTTGATTTCTTGATTTAACCCTTTTTATTTAATTTTGGGTATTTTTAATACTTTAACTTAGGAAATTTTTGTTAAATTTTAATATGCTTAGCTAAGACATCAGTATTTCATTTCATATTCATAACAAAAGCATATAAACAGGATCACTGAAAGATAGACAAGCACAACCATACAAAAGGAACACAAGGATTTATCTTGGGAAAACCCCAGCAAAATCTTCCTCAATATAGATGCCCCAAAAAGATAAAAGATAAAAGATAAAACCAGGAAGGAGATCAAAGCCTGATCCTCCTCCTTCTCCAGCTACTTCTCTTCTCCACTAATGCACTACACAAGTGAGAGTGTGTGTTCCAAATGAGGAGCACTACACCTCTATTTATATTCATTCGTTCACTTAAGTTAACTCATATGTCATGTAGGCCCGAGTTACACATGTAGGCTCAAGTAACCACACTGGGGTGCTAATGACCCACCTTTACAATTATAGGGGACTGGCTCATGAATCTTATTAGTTCTTCCGATTAGGAGCATCTGGGTACAAAGTAATACAAGTGGTTCTCTCGGTAGGATCATTAGGGACCACAAAGAAATACATATAGAATATTCTTCAAAGTTACAATTTTTCAACACTCCCCCTTAACGAGAAGGGTATTCTATAACAACATCAACAACAACAATAATAGGAGAGAGATAGAGGACATCATCAACATCATCAGGGTGATACATCTATAAATCATTGGAATATTTTCAACATCATGTAGTCTTCATCTTCAATCTTTAGTATTCAGCATCATTAATACTTTGACCACTTCGATCAGCAACATCTTTAGCATCTTCACTCTTCAATCAGCAGCAACATCTTCAGCACTTTGACCTTTCAATCAGCAACATATTCAGCACTTTGACCTTTCAATCAGCAACATCATCTTCAACACTTTGACCTTTCGATTAGCAACATCATCTTCAACACTTTGACCTTTCGATAAACAACATCTTCTTCAGCACTTTTGCCTTTCGATCAGCAAGAACATCATCATCATACTCTGATCTTTTGATTAGAAACATCATCATGAAAACATCATCAAAACATCAACATCATCATCATCAAAATATCATCATCATCATACTCTGATCTTTCAATCAGAATCATCATTATTATCAGTCTCTGATATTTTGATCATAAACATCATCAACTGAACATCATCATACTCTAACATAACTCATCATCATATTATGATCTTTCGATCAGTACGTCATCATCATCATACTTTGATAATACAGCATCATCATCATCAGGATCTCATCATCATTACATTCTGATCTTTCGATCAAAAACATCATCATCATCATCGCATTCTGATCTTTCGATCAGAAAACATCATCTTCAGCAGCAACATCATAATCCTAAGCAACTTCTGATCTTCCAATTAGAAAACATCATCATCATCATCATATTCTGATCTTTTGATCAGAGAACATCATCATCAGCAAATTCTGATCTTTCGATCAAAGAAACATCATCATCATCATATTCTAATATTTCGATCAAAGAACATCATCATCGTCAGCAACAACATCATCATCATATTCTAATATTTCAATCAGAGAACATCATCAGCAGCAACAACTTCTGATATTTTGATCAGAGAAACATCATCATCATCATATTTTGATCTTTCGATTAGAGAACATCATCATCATCAGCAACAGCATCATCATCATATTCTGATCTTTTAATCAGAGAACATCATCATCAGCAGCAACTTATGATATTTCGATCAGAGAACATCATCATCATCATCAACATCTGATCTTTCAATTAGAAACATCATCATCATCATCACACTTTGATATTTTGATCAGAAAACATCATCATCATCATCAGTATCCCACAGTACAAAGACAATGAAGTCTTTGGATCTCTTTTGGAATCAAAATCCAAGGATGATGCAATCCTATCACATTCTCGACAACCGAGGTCATCGGATCCGTTCTGAACTGAGGTTCAAGGATGATGCAATCCTACCACATTCTCGATGACCAAAGTTATACCAGATCCATTATGAACCGAAGTTCAAGGATGATACAATTTTTCCACATTCTTGATGACCGAAGTTACACCAAATCCGTTCTGAACCAAATTTCAATGATGATACAATCCTGCCACATTCTCGATGACTGAAGTTACACCGGATCCGTTCTGAACCAAAGTTCAAGGATGATACAATCCTGCCACATTCTTGATGACCGAAGTTACACTGGATCCATTTTGAACCGAAGTTCAAGGATGATACAATCCAGCCACATTCTCGATGACCGAAGTTACACTGGATCTGTTCTGAACCGAAGTTCAAGGATGATACAATCCTGCCACATTTTCGATGACCGAAGTTACACCGGATCTATTCTGAACTGAATTTCAAGGATGATACAATCCTACCACATTCTCGGTGACCAAAGTTACATCGGATCTATTCTGAACCGAAGGTCAAGGATGATACAATCCTACCACATTCTCAATGACTGAAGTTACACTGGATCCGTTCTGAATTGAATTTCAAGGATGATACAATCCTACCACCTTCTTGATGACTGAAGTTCATTGGATCTATTCTGAACCGAATTCCAAGGATGATACAATCCTGCCACCTTCTCGATGACCGAAGTTCTGTTGGGGCACGGACCTTGAAAGTCCTTAATTTTGGCAACTTCGCGATTTTGGTGCAAAGCTTGTAAGCGGAGTTGCGGTCCAAAATAGTCTTAGGGATTTCGGGGTTGGGTCGAAGCCCTTATTTTTGTAAATAACCCATGGTTTCAACCCATATTTTTTAAGCCCATGGTTTAAGACGATGGTATTGTAATAGTGCACTTGTATAAATAAGCACTTATGTAAAGGAGAAACAAGCATTTTTGGGGAATACTTTTTATGTTATGATGTGATGCGAAGAAGCTAAGGTCTATTTTTGGGTTTAAGGTTAAGTCCCAGCTGAGTGCATGGAAGACCTTTGCAGCTGAGTGCACAGAGGGTTTAGGAAGAAAGGTTCTGCAGTTAAGTGCGTAGTTTTGGGTTGTTGAGAAGATCTATAGTTGAGTGCACAGATCAGAACTGTTGTTTTGTAAAGTGTTGAATATAAACCTAGTTCTGTGGACGTAGCCCCTACACTGGGGGTGAACCACATATATCTTGTGTTGTGGTGGTTCTTTTATTTCTATTCCTGTTAAGTTTTTATGCATTAAGTAGGTGAATGGTAAAGTAAGATAATTTTTTAAGTATTATCTTCGTTGTGAATTCCCAATTAAGGGTTAAGCAAGTAACTATCTTTTTATCTAAACCGTGAAGCTATTTAAATGAATATTGAAGCTCTGTATTGCATAATTATTCCTTGTTAATACTAAAGGTACAGTAATATCCCTCTTTTTCCTGCAGAAACTTGATTCTGCGGCACCCCATAGCTGTTTTGGGTGAGACTGCAACCCGTTCGTAGGTTGTTGCTAAAAGGGCCAACACTGTGGGTCTCTTTGTTGGTGCGAAGATAAAAGTATAAGAACCCAGGTTTTCCCTAAGCCCAACAAATTGGTTCCGTTGCTGGTTGAACCAGTATCTACTTCAAGAGGGATCTACGTCGTACCTGGAGGGATATGTTTTGGAGGCCCTCAGTAAAAGAAATCAGTGACTAGGTTGGAGATACTTATCTGAAATTTGCTGAACAAGAGAATAAGGACCCTCGTCGTAGCTCAAATGACTTCTTGCAAAGGTACATTTTTTCTGATATTTATTAATTTTTGTTTGGTAGTATCCACATAGAATTGCACCAGTGGTTATCCAGGTTGACAGAAAGAAAGAAAAACTTCAAAGAAGATCAGTCTCTTGACTGGACCCCTGAAAGAATTAAGCTGTTGAAAAATACAAGCAACACGGTATCAAGAGCTGTTGACTTCTGGACAACGCAAACCCTTGAAGCATTTGTGATGGAGTTCACCATCGACACACATACCTCTTTCAGTGAAGCAAAAAGACAGTTTTTCAAAGGACCAAGGGGTAAGTACCTAAATTCATTAAGTCTAAAAATTAAAATGCTCTTGGCTGAGGCATATTGCTTATCCAATCAGATTGCTATATTTATTGCTACTAACCTATGTTTGAAAGCGAAAGTGACTTCGACAAGCAAAGTGGTTTGCTTCGCAATGGTAAAAGATACAAGACAACTCTTGGATCCTATACCCTAGGCTAGGATACCGATTATACCTCATTAAACCTAGAAGAGTATGAATCTGAAGAAACCCCTTTTGTTAGAAACCCTCCTATAACTCCACAACGAAGATATTTTATCCCTGAGAACCCGTCGCAGTTTGAAAGTAACCCTAGTCTGAGTAGTCCTATCGTAGGTCAGTCTACCTCAGTAAGTTCCCTCTCCCCTGTTACTATTCCCGCTCTTTCCCCCTCTCGATCCACTATGGCCCATATGAATGATGATATCAAGCTCCCAATTTTTAAAGGAACTAGATCAGAGGATCCAGAGCAGTTTTGGTTCTTATGCGAAGCTGTTTGGACTGCTAAGAATATTATGGATCAAAATACAAGAAAAGCGCAACTGGTCACCTCTTTTAGAGACCGAGCTTTGACCTATTTTATGAAGTTTTACAGTACTCAGAGCTATATCTTGGATGATATTAAAAAAGCAATGATCAAAGAATTCAAGAATCCTAAATCAGAGTCACGGTGTATAACTGAACTAAAAGAAATTCAGCAAAAGCAAGGTGAATCAGTTTGGGACTTTGATAAGAGGTTCAAGGTTCTGTTGGATCAATTTAGTTTCACTATTGGACCAGAACAGCATAAAGAATGGTTCATCGCAGCACTATTACCTCATATCAGGACTCCACTTATGCAACAGGAGGTTGCTGATCAGCAAGAGGTGTTGGAAATTGCTATGAAACTTGAAACAGCTCCTGTTGGAGATAATTATGGAATAGCCCAAATACAAGCACAGTTAGCAGAAATGGCTTTGGAGCTTCGCAACATGAAAAAAGGGAAATCTATTCGAGAAGAGGTTTGGTGTACACAATGTAAGATAGAAGGTCATGACAAAGAACAGTGTCCCGCATTAAGAAATTATTTGAATACTGGTGCACCAAACTCGTTTAATCCTAATGTCCTATATTGTGAGATATGTAGAACAACTTGCCAGCATTGACCTGAAGACTGCTATCTATTGCAGAGATATGTTCAAGTACCTAAGAATCCCTACTACAAGTTCTATAAGTCAGTTGGACACAATGAAGTTGAATGTCGCAGCTTTGACCTCATGAGAGAGCGAACCTATGATGCTTATAGGGTACAAACCGATGCCTAACGCAATGATGGATATGGTCACTATGGTAGTACATCAGGTCGAGGTAATTTCAGAGGTCATGGTCATGGTGGTATGCCTGGAAGAGGAAGAGGCCAGGTTATTTTCTATAATTGTAATCAGGCAAGACATGTAGCTAGAGACTATTAGAGCCCAACTACGACATGTCGATATTGCAGAGCAATAGATCATGTGATTGAGCAATGCCCATAGTTGATAGCCAAGATACAAGAAAGAAATGACATTCCTACTCAAAATGTTCAGATGATTGCTGTAGAGAAAATACCTATCCCAGCCATTAACATTGTTACAAGGAGTGGAACTACAACACAAATGCATAATAAGGAGAAACAGCCTAACGAGGCTTGGGTCCGTAAGACCCCAAATAAAATCCCAGCCTTTGATGTTGGAAGAGAAAAAGGAACATTTATGCAAGCTAAAAAAGAATTTCCTAGTCTGAGAACATCAGTAGCAACTACACAACAACATCAACAGCAGTTATAGTTTCAAGAAGCTTCGTCGGATCAAGTAAGTACACTAACATCATTTTTACAAAGTTGTATGAAGCTATTAAGAAATCAGAATGATTTGAATGAGTTATAGAAAGTTATCCAGTCATGCGAACCTCAACAAATCTCTGATAAAGGAAAAACTGTTAATAGAGTTATAAGGATTGGAAGAGAAATGAGATTGCATGCTCAAAGAGGAGATTATGACATGACTGATATCATTTTAGACCTGGGATCAGAAGTGAATGTCCTAACTAAGCAGACATGGGAACAAATGGGAAAACCTATGCTTGAATGGTCCCCTATATAGTTCAGATTAGTCAATCAGTAGAAGATTGTGCACCTTAGGAAGATTCCCTAGTGTACCAGTGGATATTGATGGAGTCAATACCTTAGCAGATTTTGAAGTTATTGAAATAATTGATGATAGCAACCCCTATCCAGCCTTGCTAGGAATTGAATGGGCAATAGACAATTATGCAGTAATCAACCTTAAGAATAGAAAGATGACTTTTGAAGGAAAAGGCTTGAGAGTCATAGTACCGTTGGACCCTTCTCAAGGAGAAAGGTATAGAGAGCCAGTCAGAGATGAAGATTAGGATGATTTGGATCATATTTACAACATCATAGCTAAAAAAGAAGACTATGTTAACCCTACTGCTGAAGGTATAATGGATTGACAGTGTGACAGTTCTTGCATGACTGATTCAGATGAAGGCCTCAAGAATTGGCAGAATAGACTTTATGAGCTACATGGACATCGATGTGCAAGAATTTCCAAGTCTATCAGATGGGTTGGCTCACAGCCAAGAATCTTACCTACTTTTGATGGCTTGACAGACCCAAAAAATTTTATTGTACAATTCTCAGAGTAGGTACCAGATTCATAGAAAATGGAGACTCTAGACTCAGTATTCAGAGCCACAGCAGCCAGATGGTGGAATGGTCATAAAAAGTATATTCATAGTAAGAGAGCTTGTCAAAAGTTTCTTCACCTGAGATTCATGGATCAACCTCAGGAGGTACGAAGCATATTTAATGGTAAGACTAGCCCTCAGGAACACTTGGAGTAGTGTTATGAAGCATGGAAGCATGTACCTTGTGAAGAATGGGTACATAGGTTTGTACACACTCTGGAACCTATATCAAAGAATTGGTATGCGGAGGTGGAGCTTTGTCATGGTACTGTAAGTTGGGTTAGCCTTATCGATAGTTTTGTGCTCACATTTTCTATTAATGAGGATTGCCCTGCTTTGGACGCAGCTATTAGGGTGATCCATATTAAGGTGTTTGATGATAAAGAAATAGCTGAGCACCAACTTGATTGGAAAGAACAAGAAGCTAATGCAGTAGAATGTTATAACCTCGCCATTGATGAAGACGATGACCCTCGCAACATTAATATTCCTGAGTCAGAAGGACATTGCAAAGTACATGGACTAGCAGTCGAATCACCTGAAGTAACTTAGCCATTGAAAACAAGGAAAGTAAACATTGGATCAGAAGAAATGCCTAAGTATGCTACCATTGGAGATTATTGGGATGAAGAAATGGTGAGCAAAGTGACTGAACTCCTCCATGAGTATGAGGACTTATTTCCGATGAAGTTCTTAGAAATGAAAGGTATCCTGGGTGATATAGGAGTGATAAAAATCCCTTTGAAAGATGATGTGAAGCCTGTGAAGTAGTGCCCTTATAGGCTGAATCCTAAGTATAAATAAAAAGTTAGGATGGAGGTAGATAAGATGCTCGCTGCAGGAATCATTGAGCATGTCAAAGACTCCGAATGGGTTAGCCCTATGGTGGTACAAGAAAAGAAGACCAAGGGAGAAATCAGAATCTATGTTGATCCG
>LPNX011075930.1:84989-118953 GCA_001517045.1 Pseudotsuga menziesii | reverse complement strand
AATATTCAATCAAATACACATCATTGGACAAGGAAAGATAGTTCTTATTAATATAAATCAGAGATTACAAGATAGATACAACCTCTAATGGCACGTCTGTGAATTGGAGAAACTGAATCCTCCACTTGGGTATCTACCACCTCAATCCTCCATCTCATGATAGTAAGCTCACTAGCAAAGGGCAAGCTTGGGAAGAACACAACAGTGCTCCAAAGGGACAAAGGGATGCAGACTCAAGCATAAATTTCAGCAACAATGGACTATAGTTTCGTTGCTTTCAATCTCTCTATATGCCTTCAATGTACCAAGGGGTTCCTTATATAGCTTCACAAAGGATAATGAAGGGTCAAATCCGAGCGATCTCAAGGCATATGGAAGGCCAAGAGTCAAACGAGTCGGATCCATGTCAAGGAAAACTCCAAAATGATTTGGACTATGCATACATCCCGATGTACGCGGATACAGGGGTCAAACTTGCGTATGTACACGGTTATCAGGGAAAAAGCCACGTATATCATCTTTTATATAGTTTTTAGGGATGATCAAGGAAACATCAAAGGATAAAATATGGTCCATGGGGTCTAAAGAGTCTGCAGCGGGACAGAGGAAGGCCATACAAAGTGTGATTCACCTAGAGTGGTGAAATACGCTATAGCAGATGCCCCCTAATGTGTGAGGTCAGAGGGATCATACGATGGCCGAAATACATTATAAGTCCATCCTAGAAGTGGAGCGATGAAGGATCCCAAATGGAAGACCAGCCACCCAATCAGCATAGTACAATGATAGAACTCTGCATACAACTGCAAATACATATAGTAGTCCCAGATACATAAGAGTACAATGGCCATGAATAGGCATGATACAAGATATCACATAAGTGATCATCGCCATGTACAATATAAATAGATCAGAATTTCCATGATGAAGATATACAAAGGACCATGATCTCCATAATGGCTGAAGATATATAATAGATCAAAATCTCCATAATGGCTGGAAATGTCTGACATATACTGGAATCAAGTCACGAGAGCTGAAGTCTCATGAACATCGACACGATAAAGGAGGTAGCATATAAGAGATGCCACCAATCTAGAAGGTCTTCTACACACACCGCTATGAGTACATGTCCTACTATGTGAATAGAGGTGTCGAGGTCAAACATAGTAGTCCATCATCTGATTACCGGTCATTGATGTATACCATTAACAGACGCAAGATCACCCACCAATAATGAAAATGGGAATCAAGGTACTAGAGTGCAAACTAACAAGTGTGAATAGATGTGTTGAGGTCGAACACTTGAGAGAGTCCATCGATTAGGGGACATTGATGTATTCCCAAGAAACTGTCGATGGCGAGAGAACCTGCCACTGATGACTGAAAGTTTCAAGGAACTCAAAATGACTCTAGATTCCAATCCCAGAATAAATGATCTAAATTCGATGGGATGAAATCCACTGGAAGGAGGGAATTAAGGCATCCCCCATCGTCCAACATGAGGTACTCAGCAAAGCTGTCTAATGTGGAAGGACTCGATCATAAAGTGCACGAACCAGTAACTATACCGGGAATGGCCGACATGCAAAGTCAAGATAACTGAGGAATGGCCGACACAGGTTTCAACTTCCTTTGAACAAGAGCATAATAGAGTATGGTGACTAAATGAAGGCAGCATAGACTCGATATACAAACTGGGACATCTCTGTGACACAAGAGGCATCAACATAGGCTCCATAGGGACTAGAAGCTTAACTAGTCAGTGGAGATAAACTCAGATAATGAGTACAGCCCCTAAGTCAAACTATAACCCAACCAATGGATGTGATATACAGTGCTCTGTTCAAAGGCGACACGACTCGACAACTTCCAAAAGATAACATCTTTCCTTGTCTGCCTTTTTGGTTTTTTGATTTTTTTTTTTTTTGGACTTTTTCAGTTATTTGAAAAGCTTGAAAAAAGAATAAACTAGCTTTATAGTTACAAACTAAGAGGAGACGAGTGTCATAAGGTCAAACAAACTAGTTCCAAGTAGTGGAACATACCTATGCTCAATGCAAGGATACATGTGTAGGATATCGACACTCGGGGGAAAATCCCCTCCTGGTAAAAAGGGAATCAAGCTGCGAAGGATATAAAAATGGCTCTGCATGGCTAGACATGAGACAAGCTCGGGCTATATGGATGAAACGCAATGTTAGGGGAGTTGGCATAAAGCTCAATAAGGTAGGAAAAGCTCATGATAATGCATTCACAACTTGACATAAGGGGAGTCCAGAGGGAAAAAAGGCCAGCATAAGATCAAGAGGAGTATGAGGCTCTTGCGAAATGTCATGTTAGTACTATACAATGGACTCCCACACCCTAAAGGAGAAAACATCGGCATGGGCACCAAATGCAAATAAGGCGCCAACTAGGATACCCATGTAAGGTGGAACTCTACCACTCACATCATGCCACTTCTATAGCAGCAAGAAGGTGTCGTGACATAATAGAGTGGGTTCGTACCTAAGGTCATAGTGACATGGTCATAAGGTCATGCAAAATGAAAATGGTGGTGAACCTAACCTATATGCCAGTATAGACATTATACCTGATATCAATACGAACGGGTCCATCCAATGGCTGAAACGACACTGAAAATGGTCTTCTACATCACAAATTATGTCAGAAACGGTCCAAAATGGTTAGAAACTATCAAAACTATAGGAAAGGGGGTAAAAATTTTCAAATATTTGAAAATTTTTCTATAAATAGTAAAAAACATAAATCATTTGAAACTTTTACCCATTGGAGCTCTGATATTCAACTACAAATTCCAGGAGATCTAGTCGGCAGAATTCACAACCGTTTCTTCCAGGTAGTTACTCATGCTCTCCTCATGCATTTCAATATAATTTTTGTTGATTTTCATGGTAAAATGAGGTAGTATAGGCCAATTCTACATGAGCGTTGTAGCCCATGCGGGTATCGAATCTTTTTCCACATATAGGGCTGTCTATACGTGGAAAAAGGGCTAGAAACCGCGTACATACATGGTTGTTTGCAAAATAGTCACGTATGATGCTATGCAAGTGGATTTGCAAGAATCTAATGGACAAAATGGAAATTTCTCATTCAGGATGGTGCTATAATGGAGAGAGAGCAAGCATGGTGAAGTAGAGGAAGCTGTAAGGGCTGACGTAATGGCTCAACAAGCTCTTAGAAGATGCGGACTCTACAAGTTTTGGTGCCTTGGTGGCTTGAGAGCCAAACCAAGACTGCTAGAGATGCTAGTAAACTATTGGGATCCAAACTTAGAGTCCTTCAGGATAGATGTGATGTCTCTCACTATAGAGGTGGAAGACATATACTTCATCACAGGTTTATCTAGATGAGGGGAGGTGGTGAACCTTCATTCTTGAGGTGGGCCAGGCAATGGGATTACTATTGATGAGTATGTAGCTGTGTACTGCTACCCAGATATTGACAAGGTGGGAATTCAAGTCCCCAGCAATGCTATATAGGTGCTGGGCCTAAAGGCCATACTACTGATGCTAGGCAGGATAGCAGGCTTAGCCTCACTCCATCAGGCCTCACGGCCACTGATGTACTATGCGGTGGAGTGTATGATACCGACCATATATGACTGGAGCACTACACTACTGAGCAACATGAAACACCAGCGCAGTGAGTGTAAGGCAGGTAGGATATGGAACTTTGGGTTCAGTAGCATATTGAGCACATTTTTCTTCGAGCGTGTTCCAGGATTGAGCCCTAGAGTGGATGTTCGTTTCCACGGGGTTCGAGATCCAGCCCAATGGCGTTGGGCAAATGCTATGTGCAGACTGGGGGGTGGTAGGGTGGCCAACCCATGTCCAGCTGACTTCTTTCCATGGTGGCAACGACAGATTGTTGCCGTAGATGACTACCTCTATGGAGGGATAGATTTCTGGGGGGATTTGGACATGCCATTGCCACCAAGATCGGCATATAGAGAGATAGGTACCGAATCTCAACTCTCACTCCTTTTTAAAAATTTTTGAGTTTATTAATTTTTTTTTTGTATTTTCTTGATTATGTGGAATCAAAAAGATATGTTTTTGCACGACAACACATAGTGACATCTACCTTTCATGTGCAGATGTAGGACCACAACGACCAGAGGGATTCCCACATCATAGACGGAGGGGAAGAGGGGATGACATCACAGGTATGGATGCAGAGTGAACACTCCAGGGCATTCATATCAACTTTGTATGACTGGCTCACAGAGTTCCCATGGCGCAAGTCAAGGACTTGCCTGAGGCCATGTAGTGACAGGTGGTGGGTGTTCCACGTGCATGGGTGCATTTATTCCAACGGCTAGCTAGAGCCGTAGTGACGTATCATGATCACAACTCTCCCCCTCCACAGGATTAGACACCTGGGAATGGATATGTATTTTATAATACCGTGTATTATATGATGGAATCTTTGAAAGCTCCACTTTTGTATATGACACTATGTATTACCACATTTTTGATATATATAAAAAGTTTTAGGGTGATCGGTTTATTTATTTACATGTGTAAAAATGTTTATGATTAATTTATTATGAATGAAACAAATGCCAATATAACACGTAGTTAGCATATGAGTCAGCGACTTAATTATCATTTCTTGGAATGTGTATATATGTAATACTGTCAAATTGTTGTTCTAACAATCTCACACGTAAGAATCTTCTCAGTAACGTCGGATCTCTAACATGGTACAAACCATTGAGCTGTGACACTACTAACTCCGAATCAAGACGTATCTCAAGAGATAGAACACCATGTGAAATGGATTCCTGTAGAATCTCGATAACGGTACTATATTCAACAACATTGTTGGAAGATGGCCGTAGACATACACCTCCTGAAGACAGTACCTAACCCATAGGAGTATAAATCACCCAAGCAGCAGAGGCTGAGTGTTGAGTGTGATGGCTTGCACCATCCGCAAATCCTATGTAGGTGGAATATTCCATTGACATCTGCCACAAGAAACGGAAAATAATCACAAACCCGATCATGATAATAAAAAGACCTAACTATGCAAAGCTGTACAATAATATACAACAAGCAGCCTTGGCTAAAGATCATGCATAGTATTTTTTGAGATAGATCCCATTTCTAGGCTCCGCCAAAGATGTGCCTTCATAATCGACTAACTCATAGGCACCCTTCTCTAAGACACGCTTGACCACGTAAGGACCACGCCACATAGGATTAAATTTCCCTGCCCCCAAGGGTTCTTTCGATCGATCCCACAAAAGGACCAAGTCTCCTTCACTAAACACTCTTGGATGGACAGACTTGTCATATTGGACCTTAACACAATGCTTATTAACCTCTAGAGCCACCAAGGCATCTCGATGCTACTCATCAAGTTGCTTGAGGTGGACCAAGTGCTTCTCCAAAGGTGAAGTGTATGGTAAGAGCTCCACAGCTAGCTTCAACGAAGGAATCTCGCATTCAACCGGCAATATCGACTCCACTCCATGCACAAGATGATATGGAGAAAAACTAGTGGCAGTCTTAACTGTGGTTCGATATGCCCACAAAGCAGGGTATAACATAATATGCCAATCTGTCTTGCTCTATGCGATGGTTTGTTGGAGAATGGACTTAAGTGATTTATTCACTGCTTCAACCTGTCCATTCGCTTGGGGGTAGTAAGAAGAGGAGTGCTCTTGCTTATACCCTAACTTGGATGCCAACTCTTCCATCATACAGTTCTGAAAGTGCGAGCCATGGTTAGTGACAAGCTCTCTCGAAATACCGAACCGAGTAATGATTTGGTTGAATACGAAGTGAGTGGCTGTCTCACCGTTGGATTTTACTGTAGGCATTGCCTCAGCCCATTTTGTGAAATAATCCACAGCCACTATAATATGATGGTGCCCCCCAGTCGAAGCTGGGATGCAATCCATAAGATCAAGCCCCCACTTGGTGAAGGGACCGACGGTCATAATGGGATATAACGGGACAGGATTCAAGCGCATATTTCATGTGAACACCTAGAAAGGGTGGCACTTCTTGACCGCATCAACACAATCTTTAAAGATCGATAGCCAGAAATAATCCGCTCTAAAAATCTTTTGAGCTATAGAAAGCCCAGATAAATGACCACCACATGCCCCTCCATGGCAATCATTCAGCACAACCTCAGCCTCCTCGTGAGTTAAACAACGTCATAAAATGGAATCTACCCCACGGCGGTACAAAGTATTGTCCACTATAAGGTAGTTCTTGAAGACGTGACGTAATCATCGTCGTTCATCTCGCGAGAGGTGATTAGGGGTCCTCTGTGTTTGCAGATATACTATGATATCTCCATACCATGGGTCAGACATCGAGATTAAGAAGATGTGTTCATCAACAAACGTATCTGCACAAACCGACTCCTCGGCCTCGCTCGGGAAATCTGATATAAGCTCTGCAAAAATTAATAATTTATTCGACTTTGCCGAAACAAATTTGAGATTGAACTCTTGCAGGATGAAAATCCATTTATTATACTTTCCCCCAATCATCCTTCATGTGAGGACGAACTGAAATGGATTGACATGGGCCACAACCGATGTCTGGCGAAGGAGGATATAATGTCTCAAATGCTGAACCGCATGGATGGTTGCTAAAGCAAGCTTCTCAACATGAGAATATCGAATCTCTGCGTCAATAAGGTTTCGGCTCAGATAATATATGACATGCTCCTGGAGCTCCTCATCCTCCTGAACCAATACCATACCAATCGTCTCTAAAGACGCGGCCACATATAATAGGAAATCACGGCTATAATCCGGAGGACTAATCACTGGGACCGATGCTAGGGCTTGCTTAAGTGCATCGAAGGACTCCTTGGCTCGCTCATCCCATTCAAAGGGAGTATCCTTCTTCGAGAGATGCATGAAGCCTCTAGTCAAATTTGCAAAATTGACCACAAATCTTCATAAGAAGTTTTCCATACCTTGCAAACATTGAAGATGATGAATATTCTTCGGGGGAGACAACTGAAGTATTGCCTCAACCTTTAAGGGATCGACTCTTATGCCCTCTTTTGAAACGATGAATCCTAATAAATGACCTGACTTTACGCAAAAGATGCACTTATGAGGATTTAATCGAACCGAATAGTGCCGCCATCTTTCGAATACCAATCTCAAGTGATAGGAATGACGCATTCTCATACGAGAATGAGCAGCGAGGTCATCCAAAAATACTTCAATAATAGACTTGAGATCGTGGAAAATCAAGGTCATTGCCCGCTGAAATGTAGCTCCAAAATTTTTAAGGCTGAAAGGCATCTTCCGATATGCAAACATTCCCCAAGGACAAATAAATGCAGTCTTGTGTTGGTCCTCAGGTTTAATCTAGATTTGATTATACCCAGAAAAGCCGTCCATAAAGGAGAACACCTCGCTACCCGCACACTCATCCAAAATCTGATCTATAAATGGTGTGGGGAAGTTATCCTTAGGACAGGCACGATTTAAATCGTGGAAATCAGTGCATGTTCAGATTGCTCCCTGCTTCTTATCCACCAGAACGGGGTTTGAAACCCACTCCATTAATGGAACGGGATAGATGAAACCAGCTTTCAACAGCTTCTCTATCTCTGCCTTAATGGCGGGTGCTTTCCTAGGATTCACGGCACGTAAGAGTTGTCGAATAGGCTTAGCATTGGGGTAAGTCTTAATCTCATGCTCGACAATCTAAGGGTCAATACCTGGCATCTCATCATAATACCAAGCAAAAATATCACGGAATTCCTTTAATAGCTCGGTATATTCGAGAATATCGGCCTGGGAACAATCCGCCCCAATATAGACATTCTCAATGGTACCAGGATCATGAGAGATGTTGAAAGAAATCGTGGAAGATATGTTCGCCATGTTCCAATTAGCCATCTGACCAGGAGAGCTTAATGGAATCATGGGACTACCAACTCTCTGACTAAGAATCTCCCTATAATCCTCATGCTCCAAATGGTTAAGCGGTGGAAGGAAATATGATCTATGATGAAGTTCCTCCCATGGTGGCTCAACACCCGACATGGCCTTGACAATTGATTCATCTGAAGGGAAAACCGTATCCAGGTAGTCGTGGGCATGAGAAGACTGTACTGCCCATGCGGGTAGCACATAGGGGTCTTCCTCTTCCGTCTGGGAAGAGGAAGAACAAGGCTCTGCAACATTCATAAGATTGGCTTGATAAGCTATCATGGTTGCAAGAAGCGGCACGTTGGTTTCGATAGGATCACTAGAAATACTCAGTGTAGGAAGAATCCACGGATCTCCCATATGAGTCGTGTGAAAAGACACTGAGGTCGTAGAAGTTGAAGCCCTATCGGAACAAGATCCTATCATGAGGACCAGTGCAAGACAACTAAATCTTCCCATGAGGGATGGATACATGCCTACACCCACACTCCCAGTTGCCGGCTGAGAGTGTTCAACAACTAGAACCGAAGTTCCCAAAGATGCAGTAACAGGGGAATTCTTGAATGCCATTTGATCAATTGTTACAATATTCCTGTTATGAGGAAATCATACAACGCAAAACACCAAAGAAGCAATGGCTTGCATACTATACATCCAGTTCCGACCCAGCAAGAGATTGTAGTCGAGTGGTGCATCAACCACCTCAACCTCTATCACAATGGTCTTCCCTCCCAAATAGACTTTAAGGGATGGAATGATGCCGTGTGGCCTAAAATATCTCCCATCAAAAGCAGTTAACATAGTCGCTGACTTCGACAACTCAGGAGAACCAAGGCCCTTCCAACAGGACAAAGACATCACAGATGCAGCAGCGCCCTCGTCAATCACAGTGCACTTGAAGATCATATTAAGACATTCTACGTGTACCAAAAGCGACACATAGTAGGGCAAGTGAGGATGATGGCCTACGGTTTCAAATTTGATCACTGAGGAAGAATCATCACCGTTCACACCAAGAGCAGAAAGCAAAGCCTTCCTTTGCGAAGGACAACTCTGAAGCACTTCCAATGCAAACATCACACAAGGAGTATGACCCAAAAACTCGACAACTGAATAATTCTGGGTGGCTCGGGCATTTGGATTATGCCCTGAGCACTTAAGTACCCCCTTAGGAATGCAAGGTGCAGCTTCAGGTTTATCCACAGGTTTCTCAATGTGCAAAGGAGTTCCTAGTGGATCGAGTTCTTTGCCCGGGTTGGGTTGTGACGATCCATAATCTTTCGCATGAGTGACAACCTTGGCAGCACGAACCATGTTAATGCACCCATGAGCACTAGTCTCTGGTGGATCATTCTCACTAGATTGCTCCTGGGACTTCGAGTTCATATTATGGTTATGCGGTAAAGGGTTCGTTAGCATAGCTAGGCCTTGTGCTAAGAGTCTCGAAGCTTCATCAATTCTAGGGCACAAGTAAGTAAGGTGATCATCCTTACATAGATTGCAAGGGAATTTAACCTTACGTTTCACTTGCTTGTCCCCACCAGCATTTTGACCATTCTTGTCATGATATGAAGCATTCTCATTCCTATTCCCACCCTTTTGATTATTATTCTTACCCTTTTTCTTATTCCATACGGGTTGCTAGTTACCCTTCTGGTCCGACGATTGCACAGCAAGTACACTCACCGTTTGGGTGGGTTGAGACGAAGCTGTAGCTTGTCCCGAAGCAGACTAGTTGAGCGACAATTGACTAACTTGTTTTGCAACCAAATCTGTAGGTTTCGCACTTGCAAAACCCACAATGCCATCGGCATGTGGTCTAGGTTTGACCTTGGGATCGAAAGTAGAATGAGGAGCGTTAGGAATAATCTCATACAACAAACTGGACTGAGCATAAATCATGTCCAGTTCCTGCGCCCTAAATATCGCTTGTTCCTCATTCTGTACTCCGGATGTAGACACATCATTCGTGATATATGGCAATAAAGACTTGAGGAACCACTCGAGAAGGAACTTCGGTGGTATAAAGGCTTGAATTAATCTCTTCCATCTACACCACTCCTGAATATGATCAGAAATATGGGTGGCTTTATCTTGCCGAAATGTCGACAAGAGTTCAGTACCAACGTCATAGCGCACTGGTAGCTTGAAGTGATTAAGAAAAGTCATCGCAAGATCGTCGAACAAGGTAAAGGCTCCCTTTGGTAACTCTATATACCATTTTGTAGCAGGCCCTGTAAGGGTGCATTGAAATAGTCGCAAGTGGACTGAGTCCTGATGTAACAAATTTGAAGAGCACCAAAGGTGAAACATGGTAACGTGCTCGCTCGGATCCTCTCTCGTTTTTCCTTCGAACTTAGGTATGTCCGAAGGAAGCTTGGTAGGGACAGCCGGCCAAGCTGGGTCATGAGCCACGGGATCGTTCGTAAGCCTCAATAAGTCATGAAGGTTGAGCATTGTGAGGAAAGGGAGCTTAGCATGATGAGGTCGATGGACCGCTCCTTGGTTCACATAGGTTTGAGCACCACCATGGCCTTGGCCATAGTGTCCTCCTCTTGTCTGACCTGTATAAGGTGATGTGGAAGTACCATAGTAAGGTGGACCTTGACTGGTAGGAGCTATGAAGCCATAATTAGGAGAGTAAGCAGGTTGTTGATACCCGCCTCCATAAGGTGAAGAAACCTGTTCATACTGCGGACCGTAATAAGGTCCATAGGTCATCGCATGCGATGTCCCATGGGACACTCCGTAGGTAGGAAGATAAGCTCCGGAAGGGGGAACATACATACCTAAAGTAGGTACATATGCCCCGGACATAACAATCTTACCACTAGAAGGGTGAATATAGCCTCTCGAAGCAGCGGGTGGTATATGAACTTAAGACACAATTGGTCTAGTAACCGCAGCACGGACCTGACTCGTAGCCATATATCGGCTCGAAGGACCATGTGGATAAGGTGGAGGATGTACATTTGAAGAACTTGGAATCGAGGATGAAGGAATATCTGTAATAAGATATGTACTAGTGCATATCGTCACCCGTCTCGGACTTGGTATCCTAATTGGATCACTAACCCTAGACCTAGGAGGGGGATAAGATGGAGCTTCCACCACTGGGATGGAAGGTGCAATGTGACTAGTACTCCCAAACCTCTCTGCAAGGTAAGGAATGGGATTGCCCCTAGGCATAGTGCTAGGCTCAAAGTCGGATTCAACATGAAATGTCAAATCGTGCATAGGAAAACCAGTCGTAGCATAACTACTGTAGCTAGTGCTAGGAGGGTCAAAGTGAGTCTTGGCATCTTTCGGCATTCCATACCAGTAATGTGTCAACGGGGAATCAACCCTAGAGTGAGTAGGTCTATCATGTAAAGATCCTATCTGGGAAATCACGGGACTGAACTCAGCTAGGTCAGGTGAAGGATCGTATGTAGGAGTAAATTCCCCATCATCAACATGAATGAGAGGAGGTGGCTCAGGAATAGTCTCTGAATGATCCTCCATGGTGTGTGAATCAGTGTGTGACATAGTCCGCCTGGACATTCTAGGCCCCTCTCCCAAAGGAGAAGGAGAAGTGGAAGGAAGAATTCCTGCTAACCGATGAGAACGGCATGGCACCGCACTCGAATCCACAATGACTCAACAAAAAGCAAAGACTCTCTATTTACGTAAACCCTAGGCCAACTAGCATGCACAGAGCAATCGCTAATAAAATCTAAATCCAAATGCAATCAAACAAGGGTAGGATAAGTGAGCTCCCAAATGTGGCCGGTATGTCTCACCTAGGAGAGGCCTGAGAACCCCTTGACACCACAAGCAGAGTTATGGAACCAATTATTGTGGCCCTCAGCTTCAACGCGTATAGTGACTGTGCTGTCCGACCCCAACCTGGCCGGGACACATGCAGAATAACCTCTACAAGTACCCCCTCTATATCCTAGGTAAGGTCACTAAGGTCACCTCAATATAATCAAAGCTCAGGAAGACAGTCGCAGGTGGGTTTGACCGTATGGGCAGGGTAGCAAAGCCCAAAACTCTCAAAAGAGCCCCCATATACGAACGCAATCCTGGAAATATCGCCAGTGCTACTTAGTTATGACTAGGGGTCATCCCAATAAATAACCATTCACACTACCTCGTGCTTAACTCCCATTTGAGAGGAGGATCCTGAGAACGATGGTTATACCAAGGATTTCACACACTCCTTGGACAGACACCTAGATGTTGTTGTTTAGTGATCTTGGAGAATTGACTTACAATGAACTATTCCAAGATCCTAAAACCTAAGCTTGTTGGTGCACCCTAGAAAAGAAAAGAGTGTAATTCATTTTAATTAGCATTGATTTTAGTTGTCTTTATTACTCAAAAATAGGATATGGTCGTGCAACTAGTGGTGTTATGACGCAACAAAACTAAAATGCACACCGTAACAATCAATGCAAATGCATTGTGTCCATGTAAATAGGGTATGCTACTATGTGAAATGCACAATTTTTTCTTCAAATGATGAATGCAAATTTTTCCTATATGAAGTCCTAACTAGTACGCCAAATCAAATCTAGATCTAATGCAAGTACAATGCAAAGTGCAACATGCAATGCATTATGATAAGCAAATGTTTTTTTTTGAAAATATAAGAGGTGAAAAAAGAAAAAGAATGATTCTACCACCCCCAGACTCTGTAAGCACACATAGACAGCATCCAAGCAAAGCACTAAGGTAAAAGAACTCTAATGCACTAATCTCAAAGAAAAAATCGAAAATGCCATGACAAGAACTTACCTATAAAAAAAAATTAGGCTAAAAAAAAATGTTTCCAGTCAGAACTAGAGGTCAAAACAGACTCAGGCAGTGCCAAAGGAGACTCAGCAACTAACAACATTCACCCAACAACCCATTAACTTCCACAAAAAGGGAAAAATATAGGGTATACGCGACTGTTCGCAGTAAACCCACATGTATACACGAAAATACAAGAGGAAACCGCATGTATATGCGACTGTAAATCAAAAACCTGCGTACAGGAAGAAAAGGTGCATAAAAAAAAGGCAAACAAACAGGCTGAGACAGAATTCACTCCAATCAGACTCTACCAGGTATACATGCCCCCAGACCTGACACAGAAACAAGAGAGAAATAGTAATTCAAATACATTGAATGCTAAGAAAATCACCCCCAAAAGACAACTACTAGGAACTCCCCAGCGGAGTCGCCAATTCTGTTATGGAGAGAAATTCCTATGGCTTGGGGTACCACAACAGACAACTTTGACTCCAGAAATCAATCTTTCCCAATATGCAATAGAAATAAAACATCTAACACTAAAGGATCAGACCTCATACCTTATTCCAGACGGTTGAAGTAGATCCCCATTGAGCTTTCCAATCTTCATCTTGAATTGATACAATACTTTCTCAACAACAAGTAAACAAGACAAGCATACTATATATCATGGTGTTAGATCTATTCTAGCATATATAATCCATTATGTAAAAGCATTTGACATATTCCAATGGATACAATATTCAATCAAATACACATCATTAGACAAGGGAAGATAGTTCTTATTAATATAAATCAGAGATTACAAGATAGATACAACCTCTGACAGAACGTCTGTGAATTGGAGAAACTGAATCCCCCACTTGGGCCTCCACCACCTCAATCCTCCATCTCATGATAGCAAGCTCACTAGCAAAGGGAAATCTTGGGAAGAACACAACAGTGCTCCAAAGGGACAAAGGGATGCAGACTCAAGCATAAATTTCGGCAACAATGGACTATAGTTTCGTTGCTTTCAATCTCTCTATATGCCTTCAATGTACCAAGGGGTTCCTTATATAGCTTCACAAGGGATAATGAAGGGTCAAATCTGAGCGATCTCAAGGCATATGGAAGGCCAGGAGTCAAATGAGTCAGATCCATGTCAAGGAAAACTCCAAAATGATTTGGACTATGCACACATCCCGATGTACATGGCTACAGGGGTCAAACTCACGTATGTACGTGGTTATCGGGGAAAAAGCCACGTATATCATCTTTTATATAGTTTTTAGGGATGATCAAGGAAAAATCAAAGAATAAAATATGGTCCATGGGGTTTAATGAATCTGCAGCGGTACAGGGGAAGGCCATACAAAGTGTGATTTACCTAGAGTGGTGAAATCCGCTATAACAATGGGGATGGATGATCCAACTATGTTGAATGAAAAGCTGGTGAAGATACTAGAACTAGAAGAAGACAGATTCATTGCAGGTTTCCAGCAGCAAGTACAGAAAGCTAGAGATAAAGTATGGCATGCTAGACACATTAAGAAGAATCATTTTTAGAATGGTGATCTTGTGGTCTTGTACGATAGTAAATTCATGAAGTTCCCAGGTAAGTTCAAGACACATTGGAAAGGACCTTACATAGTTCAAAAAGTCACTAATGGTGGCGCAGTTCAGTTAGCTAAATTGAATGGAGAAATTTTGTCCTCGATGGTGAATGGAAGTATATTAAATAAGTACAGGGACAAGCCTGTACCCCCTGATCAGAAGTAATAGCAAGAAGAAGAGTCTAAGTACCAAGAATAGTTGAAATTGGGTACTAGAATATAATGAAGCTGTTCTTAGAGAGCTTGGGCAGATTATGGGAAAATTACGAAGTATCGAAGCTTGTGTCAAGATGTGTCAAAGGTCCTTATTGTGGTGAAGCTGAAGTTAGCGGTTGTGCCGAAGACGAAAGGTGTGTCGAAGCTTAAAATGTGACCGTGGAAAAAATCAGATTTGGTGGCACCGATACGTTAACTGTATTAACTTCCTGTAATGATGAGATTTTGGGAAATCTAGTGCCATTTGGACAAGATCTACAGCTACTCTGTCAGATTTGGTGTCTTTAATGCACAATTATGGAAGATTTGATTGTTGGATTCTATAAGAAGACACCCAAGCCTGTGAATTTTGCATTACACATTTTCTTGAGTTGAGTCGATGTTCGCTGATCATGAAGTCCAGGAACTATTGAGAGAACTTAGATAGAGGGGTCTGTAGAACCTTATCAGCAATCGACTTGCATCTACAACAACGTTGAAGGAGATAGTAAAGAAGGAGAAAGCAGCCGAAGATATCATGCACAACCTCAACAAACAATTTACTATCTTTGCCAACAATATTCTTCCACTAGAAAAGCAGCAGAGTGTCCCAGGACGAGACATTGGTGAGTCTTAGGGGCCTGTTGGGGCACAGACCTTGAAGGTCCTTAATTTTGGCAACTTCGTGGTTTTGGTGCGAAGCTTGTAAGCGGAGTTGTGGTCCAAAATAGTCTTAGGGGTTTCAGGGTTGGGTCGAAGCCCCTCTTTTTGTAAATAAACTGTCGTTTTTAAGCCCATGGTATTGTAATAGTGCACTTGTATAAATAGGCACTTATGTAAAGGAGAAAAGAGATTTTTTTGGGAAGACTTTTTATGTTATGATGAGATGCAAAGAAGCTAAGGTCTATTTTTGGGTTTAAGGTTAATTCCCAGCTGAGTGTGTGGACGACCTCTACTGCTGAGTGCGCAGAGGGTTTAGGAAGAAAGGTTCTGCAGCTAAGTGCGCTATTTTGGGTTTTTGAGAAGATTTGCAGCTGAGTGCGCAGATCAGAACTGTTGTTTTGTAAAGTGTTGAATATAAACACAATTATGTAGATGTAGCCCCTACACTGGGGGTGAACCACGTATATCTTGTGTTGTGGTGGTCCTTTAATTTATGTTCCTGTTATGTTTATTTGCATTAAGTAGGTGAATGGTAAAATAAGATAATTTGTTAAGTATTAACTTCGCTGTGAATTCCTAGTTAAGGGTTAGGTAAGTAACTATCTTTTTATCTAAACTATGAAGCTATTTAAGTGAATGTCAAATCTCTGTATTGTATAATTATTATTTGTTAAGGATAAAGGTACAGTAATATCCCTCTTTTTCCTACAGAAACCTGATTCTGCGACACCCCATAGCTATTTTGGGTGAGACTGCAACCTGTTCACATGTTGTTGCCGAAAGGGGCAACACTGTGGGTCTCTTTGTTGGTGCGAAGATAAAACTATAAGAACCCAGGTCTGCCCTAAGCCCAACAAGTTCATCGGATCCGTTCTGAACCAAAGTCCAAGGATGATACAATTCTTCCACCTTCTCGATGACTGAAGTTCACCGAATTCGTTCTGAACCAAAGTTCAAGGATGATACAATCCTGCTACATTCTCAATGACCGAGGTCACCTGATCACTTCTGGACATTTGTCCCAGGATGATATAATCCCTCTTCATTCTCGAAGACCGAGGTCACCGGATCACTTCTGGACATATGTCCCAGGATGATACAATCCCTCTTCATTCTCAAAGACCGTCGTCTCTGGATCACTTCAGGGAAAGTGCCCAGGGATGATACAATTCCACTGCAACATCAATAATCCCCCTTTCGGGGAAGGTCTTTCCGAACCACACCAAGATTGTCTCAAAAGTGTTCAAACTTTACTCGGGACAAAGGTTTTGTCAACACATCATCATCTAAACCATGATCATCTACATCTTCAGTATGTGAATAATGAACTATCACCATCTGTATCTCTAGTATGTAAATACTGAAAGCATCATCATCTATATCTTCAGTATAGAAATACTGAAAGCATCATCATCTCTATATTCAGTATAGAAATATGAAATCACCATCATCTGCATCTACAGTATGTAAAAAACATCATCTATATCTTCAGTATGGAAATACTGAAGCATCATCATCTCCTTCTTATCTCGTATGTAGAAATATTGGATTTCTATGTGTTACGACAGAACACAGGGTTCTCTGTCATCACAACTCTGCTTATCACATAGAATCACGGTAGTGTCCAACTCTAGGTTGAATAGTCTTGAAATCAGCTTCTGAAGCGATATGGATTCACAAATAGTAGAGTAAGCTACTAAAAATTCTGCTTTGGCTATGTTTAGAGCAACACTAGACTGCTTTTTGCTAAACCATGAAATCATAGCAGATCCCAGACTATAACATCCACCTGATGTACTTTTTCTATCTTAGATACTTCAAGCCCAATCTGCATCTATGTAGCCATACAATCTATACTCATGGCTGCCATCATAGTATAGACCAAGGTCTATAGTCCCTTTTAGATGTCTCACCACATGTTTTGCAGCTACTAGGTGAACCCATCTTGGTTGAACAAGATATTGACTTAAGGTGTTCACGACAAAACAAATGTCTGGTCTGGTATTTGTTAAGTACATTAATGACCCAATGATCTATCTGTAATGAGTTGCATCCACTAACTCTAATGAATTATCAGCTAACAGTTTCAGGTTAGAGTCCATGGGTGTGGCCATGGATTTGCATTCCAACATATTGAATCTCTTCAATATCTCTATCGCATACTTTCCTTGGTTGAGAAAGATTTCTTCTGAAATTTTCCATACTTCCAGACCTATGAAATAATGCATTAACCCAAGGTATTTCATCTCAAATTCTTTTTCTAGTTTCTTCTTGCATTCCATGATCTGTTTCTCATTCCCTGTCAAGAATAAGTCATCCACATATAATAACAGGATGACAAGTTCATCTTCTACAACCTTGGGATAAAGGTTAGGATTAGCTCTACTCTTGGTAAATCCCATAATTGACAGGAAATTTTCTATCCTTCCATACCAAGCTTTGGGAGCTTGCATCATGCCATAGAGAGCCTTCTTCAACTTACATATATGAGTCCATCTGCCTTCAACTTCAAATCCTTGTGACTATTCGATGTAAAACTCTTCCCCAATCATACCACTAAGGAAGGCTTGTCTTTACTTCATCATGGAAGCAATTACCATCATAGTTTTGAAGGAAGTGTACCTTTCTTTCTAGAGTAAGTGTCTCTTCAGAATTAATTCCCTCTTTCTTATAGAAACTTCTAGCCATAAGTCATTCCTTACTTCTATCAGTAACATATTTTATCTTGCAAATCCATTTGTAAGATACCACATTATTGCTTTCTGGTTTGAGTACTATATCCCAAACATCATTCTAGTATTCTTTCATCATAACATCTTCCATGAGTTCGTCTTGTCATATCATCAACATATCCTAGTCTTCTGCATTCAACTTTGAAGGTTGGAACCCACTTTACTCTTGGTAAAGTCTCGATCCATCAGGAAGTTGTCCATCATGTCGTACCATGTGGAACTCAGATATCTTCTGTAGTCACTCCCCCTGAAGTGGAGTATTATCTTCCTTCTTCATTTTGTATAGGTGATTCTATGCTTGATATATACTGGTCAATAGAGTATGTCATGTCATAGTCTATTCTTTCTGAGGCAAATCATGATTCCTACTTTGTACACTTGTTCTTGCAGATCCATATGGAAGATACTATGTACTTCCCTTTATGTCTCGAAAGCATATCGTATACATCATTCCCGATAATCAACTGTTATTCTTTGATCATAGCATTATTTTCTTCATCTTGAGTTATCTCTCATACCCATGGTGGTCTTCATCCTTCAAGGTGGATCTACCGCTCTCTGAAGCTCTTTCTTTTGGTCATGGTGTCTCTGACCCTGGGAGCTTCAGATTCATGTTTATTGAATTGTCATCACTTGTTCTTCGAAACAAGTCTCATCCTTATTTTCTTTTAGGAGGTTGTACAGGACCTTTCCTACAATTCAAATGCACTAGTTGCATGGTTATAACTACATATGCATAATGATAAATTATTATGCATCATGCAACTATTTATCCAATACAACATTCATCCATATCTCACAGAAACTTTCTATATGCCTTCCATCTTGTTGGAGTAAGGTCCCGCAGCTACAAGAGAAGCTTCCATTTTAATAGATAGATAGTTTTGGCAAAGATATAAGAGATAAGGTAAAGCTATGACGCCGTAGCACGTTTCTAGCTGTAGATCATAGCCAAAAACTGTGACTATCGGGGTAGAGAATTCAAAGAAGACGACAGTACTTAAGCGACCGAGAAGAGAGAGCTCACCCACTGCACTAAAGGCAGCGGCCGAGAAGAGAGATCTCACCCACTGCATTCAAGGCAGTGGTGGAAGACAGGAGGGCTCGGCTACCCTCATAAAGGAAAAAGGGCAACGAGGACAAGATATTGAAGATGAAGGACAAAAAGGGAAGTGGTTCCCAGTACCCATGGTCAGCACCGGGAAGCATGGAATACTGCAGAGAGATATGGTGTGACGGAAAGCGACATTTCGAGTACAGATAGACTGACTGTCACTAGTTAGGGTTTTGGGTTACTGTTGGGATAGGCCCGTAGTGTTGTAATGGCGAGACCTTCAGGCTTCCTATAAAGAGATGTAAATTGTATTGTAAAAGGTTAGCTAGTTAGATATAAACTGTATTGAAAAAGGTTAGCTAGTCAGATATAAACTGTATTGAAAAAGGTTAGCTAGTCAGATGTAAACTGTATTGAAAAAGTTTAGCTAGTCGGATAACCTGTAGTGAGTTAGTCTGTTAGCTCACAGTTACTTTGTATTGTAATAGAGTCAAGCTCTGGTTCTGTATTTAGTATGTAGTATCTTACTGTAACTAGTAGCTGGATCCTAGAGCTTGTATGAACAATCCACAGGGATTGACAGAGAGAGAGAGAGAATATTGTAAGACAGCAATATAGAGAAAGAGAAGAGATCTAGGAGAGAAGGGATCCCAGCAGAGAGTTTGGAGTTACCCAGAAGATCTCTAGCTGCACGACAGGTTACAGCATAACTGTGTGCTCTCTCAAGATATAATAAACATAGTTCTGTGGACGTAGCTTCTACCCTGGAAGTGAACCACGTAAACCCAGTGTGTTATGTGATTATTTCATGTGATTGTGCTTTACTTAGTTGATATCTGTTATCTGTTACATGAATGTTGTATATCAGTTAGTGAATGTGTGTATGTCTCATTCAGTTACAGTAGTATTGAAGGTTAAAGGTGGATTTACATGTATCAAGCATCTGCATATGAGTTTATGAGCACCTATTTCACATAGTAATAAGTCATTCTGTTAAAGTGTTTCTAGTATACTTTTTCTAGTAGTAATTATAGTTGAGGTAGAGTGTGTTGAACTGTGGAAGTTCACATCAGAGTGTTTAATATCTTGTTGAAAGTTAGCCAAGTCATTCCACCTAGTGCGATAGCCTTTGGACCGTGAGGGTCGCAGTAGGTCGTACTATAGTGGATATTACGTTGAAAGTAGATGATATCACACCGCCAGAGGAGTTGTGGTGTGAGATAGTGCAGATCCCAGGTTAAGAAGAAGAGAGATTTGCGCATTGCCAGAGTCGCTGCGATGCGATAGGAGTCCTTCCCCTATCAACACCCGTGAGGAAGTGAGACGGCGCGTCGCAGAGAGAGACCTCGCTGGCTAAGAAGAGCTACGAGACCCCAGGATGCTACAGAACCTAGTCGAAGACACTTGAGTCTTTGGCCAACCCATTAGAATCACTTCAGGTGAGACTTCAGGCCGCTCCGCGGTATGTCGCCAAAAGGGCCAGTGAGCTAGGGGTGTTGTTGGTACATTACAGTAAACTCAGGTCTGCCCATAGAACCAACACATCTCTACCATGACATTATTGAGATTGTGCACTAATGCAATATGTCAGGAAATAGGTTTCATTCTAGAAAAGTAACAATGGAGATTTGTATAGACCCATGAGCTACTTACCCATCACATGCATGCAAACAACACATCAAATGAATATAATCAAATGCATAACAAAACAATATCATTAAATGACAATTGAATACTTATACTTTGTTTGTTTCATGGGTAGACTCCTTCTTGATCAATCTACTTCATCATCTTCTTCATCCATGAAATCATCATTTCTTATCCAAATGATAAGATGGATAAGAGGTTCATCAAGAATTGAGTTCTTCATATCCCTCATCCCTTGAGGGATCTTCTTTGAATGGTGAGAGCTTGATCTTCAATTTGCTCCCATATTTCTTCTTCTCTTCTTATGAGACGAGCTTCTTCTTCTTCCCAGAGTCAACTAAAAGTAATCACTTCCTTTTGGCACACATTCCTCACATTAATGAATCCCATGATCATGGGAGGCCATTCAAGGTGGCTATCACCACTTCTACATTCTCTGCTTCTTCTTCTACCCCTTCAATATGTTATGCATTCTGGATCTTCACATTCTTCAACTGTTTTCTCAAATCCATCTTCTGAATTATGTTCTTATCTTCAAATAGCTTGATCAAGGAATCAAACATATTTGGTGTCTTTAGGGAATACACTTGTTGTACAAGTTGATTCATGATTGAATCAACAATGATCTTCTTGGCCTTGATCAAGTTCTTCTTGTGTAAGGCTTTAAGGTTCATCTCCCTCTAGAACTGGAACCTCTCTACTCATGTAGGTGTCCAATTGATTTTCTTCAGAGAGATCAAATACTTCCATTCTTGGAAGTTTTTAACTTCACCAACATTATCATCAATCTGATGTGATATATCACTTTGAAATGAGAACCTCAAATGCAAATAGCAAAAGATTAGATCTTACCGATTTGAGGTGTTCGTCCTGCTTCCGGAGCTGGCTGATCTAGGGTTTGTCAAAGAAACCCTGTCACGTCCCCATGCCTCCGACCGGAAAAGAAGACGTGATCTACGAGCTCTAACAGACCGGGTTAAGAGCCCATGAACATGTACAGGCTTAAATACAATGCCTAAATTGCTAAAACGGAATGCTGAGAAGAATGCATGACAGTATAACATGCACAAATTCAATTGTTCATCATACACAGCCTAATTAATTCATCTTGCACAGCGGAAAGCAACATGCATTCACACATTCATTATTTCAACATGTTCATTTCATTTAATTAACAATAAATATGGAATTGCAGAGGTTAAATACACAAGATCACTTATATTATGAACGCTTTGCTTCGCAACCAGCTACGTCGCTGCAACGTTCCACCCAACCATAGGCCAGCGTGCTCCTTAATCTCTCAGCAACGCTGCCACCCCCGAGCTGGGCATGATTCTCCAAGGAATAAGGGAACTAGCAAGCTTACACATAGCCAAGGATGTCCAAAACACACAGCCAACCCAACTCAGTTGGGTTTATCAGGCCATTAAGGAGCTGATGGAGGCAATTTGCTAAGCTGGTGAGCTCATTACAGAGCCAAGAACACCTACACCAAAACTAGCCTAACCTCTAAGACACCCATCCACACCCAACACAAGGAATCAGTCCCTTCTCTGCTACACAGTCCCTCAGGCCCTGCATTCCCTTCCAGTGCTATTCAGGGGTGATGGAGAAGAAGGCCAGCCCTCTAGCTCTGCCTGTGTGGTTTCTAACACCAGTTTTATCAAGCAACTAAGCCAACACCCTTGCTCCCAATATAGTCCGAAGGCCAACAATTGCACTCCGGCAATTAATTCAGCTCTCATAGCTTAAACAGGGAAAAACGAATTACACAGCCCCACACATAACAGCAAAAACGACTCACACATGAGGAAACACACACAGCCCTGAAGCTTATCATTGAACACAACTCACAGCAGGGGAAAATGTCCCAAATAGCCAGTGCGTGAGACCCAAAAGTCAGTGAGACAGCCAAAAACGTGAATGGCCCTTCACAACCATGGTAAAAACACATGAAACTTCCAAAAACATGAATGGAAAATGCACCAGAAGTTCCAAAAACGTTAGGAAGACAACCCAGGCCCTGGCATTACAAAAACGACCTCCAATCCATGGGAAAAATGAAGCCACAGCCAAAAACGTGAATGGAAAATGCACCAGAAGTTCCAAAAACGTTAGGAAGACAACCCAGGCCCTGGCATTACAAAAACGACCTCCAATCCATGGGAAAAATGAAGCCAACAACCAAAAACATGGAAGGAATCACACAGGAAAAACTCCAGCTGCTCCCAAAACGTGAGAAAACTGAAAAACGTGAATGCATAGCAGAATGGCATATGTTTTTGGGTATTTTTCTTGCCAAGGAAGTCAGAACACGATTTTCAAAAATGGGTCTCTGCCCAATTCGAATTTTGGTTGCCCATACTCTTCCCCTTCCATGCAATAACTAACTCAACCACATTCTGGCAGAATTAAATGATTGGAGAAAAAGACAAGAAAGGTAGTTGACATCTTGGGTGGGTTTCCTCATAGACATTTGGCTTTTCCCTATTGGCCCCATAGGTTAAATATTTCACCCCCCTTATCCTTAGAAAATCATGCCCCATTCGATTTGGTTGCCACGACCGTAGCTGGTTCTGCTCATTTTAATTAATTATAGATGCATATTTACATGATGCTAAAACTTAATATGTGCCGCACGCCCCGATATTCAATCGGTGACGATTTAAATCGCAAAACATAGCATAGTCGATCAATGGCGGGGCCTTGGCCTTTAGCTCCACACCATGATCCTTTACAATATATACATCATATACATCTAATGTAACGGGGGCAAGACCAGGACGTGACATTCCCCTCCCCCTTCAATAGCATTGTCCTCAGTGCTTTACAAAATTGAACAAAAAGCTACACTGGCATCGCCTCAGTGTTCCGCAGAATTGAACAAAAATGGATGTGCCAATCGCATGGCATCCTCCAGCTCCCATGTAGCCTCTTAAGGTCCGAAGTGCTCCCATTGCACCTTTACCTGACCTATGGCTCGGTTCTGGAGCATTGTGACCTTCATGTCGAGGATGCGCATTGGCTCGATTCGGAACTCTCCCTCGGGTTCCACCTGAATCACATCCCAATTTATCACATGGTTAGGATCATGTACATATCTCTTAAGCAAAGAAACATGAAAAACATTATGAGCTCTAGTGCTAGCAGGAAATGCAAGTCTATATGCAACTGGCCCTATTCTTTCAAGCACTTCAAATGGCCCACAATATCTCAGTGACAACTTGGCACAACTTCCAAGCTTCAAGGAACTCTTCCTTGCCCTCACTCTGAGGTAAACATGATCCCCAGCACTAAACTCCCTGTTCATCCTATGCTTATCCACATAGCTTTTCTGTCTGTCCTGTGCTGCTTTCAGCTTCTGTCTAATCTTTACAACCTCTTGCTCCATTTCCTTGAGCAATTCTGGTCCAAGCACAATCTTGTTCACTGTATTATCCCAAGTCACTGGTGTCCTACACCTTCTTCCATAGAAAGCTTCATATGGACTCATCCCCAAGGATGCTTGATGTCCATTGTTATAAGCAAACTCTACCAAGTCTAGGTAATCTTCCCACTTGGTTGGTTTGTCCATCACGTACATGCGAAGCATATCTTCAAGCACCTAATTAACTCTCTCGGTCTGACCGTCTGTCTGAGGATGGTATGCAGTGCTGAAGTTTAGCTTTGTACCCAAATCTGCAAACAACCCCTTCCAAAAGTTGGAAGTGAACTTGACATCTCTGTCAGATACTATTGCCTTCGGCAATCCATGCAATTTAAATATCTCCTTCATGAAGATCTTTGCAATGTCACCAGCCTCATACGTAGACTTAACCGGTATAAAATGTGCTTCCTTTGTCAACTTGTCTACCACAACCATGATGGAATCATGTTGTCTCCAAGTCATCGGCAATCCTGTAATAAAATCCATGGAAATAACTTCCCATTTCCATTCTGGAACTGGTAAAGGCTGCAACAAACCTGCTGGATGTTGATGCTCAACCTTTACTTGTTGACATTTCATACACCTCGAAATGTATTCAGCCATGTCCTTTTTCATTCCTGGCCAAAAGTACTGCTTTCTAGCTGTAGTAATTGTCTTTTGATATCCTGGGTGACCAGAATACAGAGCTTGATGGATTTCATCCATAACGACTCTCTCCAAATCTGCTACATCTGGAATATAAATTCTTCCTTTATAAGTGAGAATCCCATCTCCTTCCAATTTATATCCCTCATACCTTTTCTCAAGATTTTGCTGCTGCAATTTGTCTTTTACCTGCTCATACAATTCATCTCCAGCAACATGATTAACAATCTGCTGTCTCAAATCCGATTGGCAAATACTAAGAGATGCCACATGCATTTCTTGCATTTTCCTGCTGAGTGCATCAGCTACCTTATTTTCCTTTCCCTTTATGTGCTTGATTTCAAAATCAAACTCACATAAAAATTCCAGCCATCTTGCTTTCCTAGCATTCAACGTAGGCTGATCAAACAAATACTTCAATCCACAGTGATATGTTCTGAGCTCAAATCTCCTACCCATCAAGTAATGTCTCCACATCTTGAGAGCATGTACTATGGCTGCAAGCTCTAGATCATGAGTGGCATAGTTCTTACACGGGGGCTTTACTTATTGACCAATATCCTATCACGTTAGTTCATATTGTGGGTTTTAAAATTATCAAAAATTGAACCAATATATTGCAGATATTGGGGGATGAGGGGTTTAAGGTGGGGGTGGGTAGGGTGTTTTATAAGGATTGAGGTATAAAAAGGGGTGGGGAGGAGGTTTTAAGTATTGGGAGGGGGTTTCAACAAAAAGACTTTGGGGCAATACCTCTGGAAATTAAGGGTATTCTTTAATATCCCACGATCGCACGTGCTATGTGACAGGTTCACTAAGTGAAGTCCCCGTGAGTTCTTATCATGCTCCTTCAACTTTCTTGACTCATAACATATCACATGGTTGTCCTACATAAGGACTCCTCCAAGCCCTTGTCCACATGCATCGGTACATACCACAAAATCTTTCTCTGGATCTGCAACTTTCAATACTGGTGCACTAGTGAGAAGATTCTTCAACTGCTGGAAGCTTTCTTCACACCTCGATGTCCATTCGAACTTCATCCCCTTCTTTTGCAAAGAAGTGATTGCATGTGCAACTTTAGAGAATCCCTCAATGAATCTCCTGTAGTATCCTGCAAGTCCCATGAAAGACCTTACATCTGTCACATTTCTTGGAGTAGGCCAATTCATAATGGCTTCAATCTTTTCAGGGTCCACAGATATACCCTCTTCTGAGATAATGTGACCCAAGTACTGAATTCTATCTCTATAGAAGTCACACTTGCTTAATTTTGCATACAACTGATGCTCCCTAAGCACTTGCAATGTCAATCTCAAATGATCTTCATGCTCTTTCTAATTCTTGGAATAAACAAGAATGTCATCAAGGAAGACAAGAACAAACTTTTCCAAATACCTTCTAAAGACACTATTAATAAGGCACATAAATGTAGCTGGTGCATTTGTGAGACCAAATGGTACCACTACAAACTCATAGTGCCCATACCTTGTCCTAAAGGCTGTCTTATGAATGTCTTCTTCCTTGATCCTCACCTGATGGTAACCAGACCTCAAGTCAATCTTAGAAAATACCTTTGCTCCTCTCATTTGATCAAAGAGGTCATCAATCCTAAGCAAAGGATACTTATTCTTCACAGTAACCTTGTTCAACTGTCTATAATCAATACATAACCTGAGCGTACAATCTTTCTTCTTTACAAACAGAATTGGTGCTCCCCAAGGAGACACACTCGGTCGGATATACTTCTTGTCCAACAACTCTTGCAGTTGCATCTTTAGCTCTAGCATCTCTGGTGTACTCATCCTATAGGGTGCCTTGGACACGGGTGCTGCTCCTGGCACAAGTTCAATAGTGAAATCAATGTCCCTCTTTGGAGGAAGCCCTGGAATCTCATCAGGAAACACATCCCTGAATTCCTGTAACACCCGGTAGTCCTCCAACCTCGGAGTTTCATCTCTCGTTTCCTCCAAAATCTGAGCTGCATACAACTGGCAACCCTTCCTACAGAACTTCTTCAATTGCATAGCTGAAACCTGCCGTACTGAAATTACCTTTGGAATACCTTTCACAACTACTAGGTTCCCTTCTTCATTCATGCATTCGAAAGTCTTATTGTAACAATCAAGCTTCACCCTATGAGCTTCTAACCAATCCATCCCAATGAGAACATCATAGGAACCAAGCGGTAGAACATTCAGATCTACACAAGTGACCAATCCATTCATGACCAATGGACACTTCTCTACCACTTCACTGACCTTTCTCTTAGTTCCAGTGGCTAGCTGAACTAACCAAGACTTCCTATGCTTTACTTTCTTAAAAGCACACATATCCACTACTCTAGGAGTAATGTAACTATGCGTAGAACCAGGGTCAATCAAAATAGAAACAGATTGCTCAGCAATCTTACCTGCTACTTCAACCACAGCTGACTGGTGATCTGCTTGACGGTCCTCCAGTGATGCATAAATCCTAGGAACTTCCCTTGCTACTTGACCCACTGTTTCTGCTTCTTGAACATTATAATCTGGCCTTGCACTCTCATTCTCAAGCGGACAATTCCTGCGCATGTGGGGTCCTCCACATTTCCAACATTGAAGTGGCCCTCTAATCTGTTGTGGATCTTTAGGATTTTCTCCTGTCACTCCAACTGGCTTACTCGCAGCTTGGGATGGCTACTTCTGCTGATTCCTGAAGTTAGAAGGTTTGAAACCTTTCTTTCTCTGGTCAAATTTCTCATTCTTCTTGTCCTTCCATGCCTTATGGTAATCCGGTTTACCTTTGCTTTGCTCATAGCAATACTTAGCCTTCCTTATCGCTTCTTCAAGAGTTCTAGGTTCATAGAACTCAATTCTAACTTTGTAAGACTGAGGTAATCCACTTAGAAAATGCTGGACCTTCACTTTTTCATCTCTGATATACCGGACATACCTCAACAGCTCCAAAAACTTATTTGCATACTCCTCCATGGTTTGCTGTCCCAATCTCAGCTCATGGAATTCCTTAATCTTGTCGTCACAATACCTGTCAGAGAGGTATTTCTGCTTGAAATACTTCTTGAACTGCTTCCACTTCAGTCTCCTTTCAATGATCTTCTTTACTTGCTTGAAATGTTCCCACCAAATGGATGCTCTTCCATTCATATTAAATATGGCAACTCTTGCCTTCATGTTTCCGGAATAGTCATGCACTTGAAAGTACTTCTTAATACCAAGAAGCCAAGCTTCAGCCTCTTGTCCAGTCTTTATCTCACCATCAAACGTAGGAGGTTTAGCTTTCCTGAATTCATCACGAGAGCGATCCCCATGGTGTCTCTTTCTTTTTCTTTTATGAGAAGAAAAACTGGAATCCCCGCTGGATTCTTCAGAATCAGATGACCCACTAGGAGTCCTTCTCCTTCTCCTAGCACCGCTCCTACTACCTTCTGGTCTTGCTGTACCTTGTCCAGAGTCTATCTTCTTATGCAAGTCTGTCAAACTCTGCAACATTGCAGCATTCAACTGATGCTGCTCTTCTTGGGCTTTGATCAAGCTTCTCATAGTGGCTGCAACATCTGGCGGTGTCTCTTGGAATCTCCTTCCATTAGACTCAATGTCATCATTTCTATTACGGGCATTTTCTCCCATGGCATCTTCTGCTCTCTTGCCAGAATTCTGAGCATCATACCCATCCTGGGTTCTCATACTGAACCGCAATTTACTTACCAACTGCACTACTTGGAATACTTCCCTGGAAGGTGATTATGTCTCTGCAAACGTGTTAATAACAACACAATTGTTAGATGCATACATTGATACAAATCAACATTACTTACCTTCTTCCTGGAATAATCATACAATTACAAATGCCCAAACACACAAAATTTTTCTTCCTTAAGGAATGTCTATCTGAGGGGGACGATGGAGGTCAAGGGGGACGATGGGGGTCTATGATTTTTGCGCAATCTGGCGCATAAGATCGCTGCCAATTTCTCTTATTTTCGACCTTGAAATTCCCCTGAAAAACAGTCAAAAATCCTTCTGAAATTAGTTAAAATCGGCCCCCAAAACTATCCTTCCTTCCGCAGTATCGGCTCTTGGGAGCATCAGCACACCCGCTGTATCGGCTCCTCCATCATTCTCCCTTCCGCCAAATCGGCCCTTCCACCATTCTCCCTTCCGCCGAATCGGCCCCCCGGAAGCTCTAACCTTCCGCCGTATCGGCTCCGATTCCATTCTCTCCTCCACAGTGTCGGCTGTCGGCTGTATCTCTGATCGGCTGTCGGAAGCCTTTGGAGTCGGGCGGTCTATTCATCTGCGCAGCCGCAACGGCGGCTCTCCCGGAAGTTCCAGCCTTCCGCAACTTCGGACGTCGGAGCATTCTTTCCTCCGCAACGTCGGACGCTCGAAAGCTCCGAACCTTTCGCAACGGCGGCTTGCACAAAGTCCAAAACCTTCCGACGTCGGGCGTCGGCTGACTCTCGCATCGGGCGTCGGATGTCTTCAGCTTCCGCAACGGTGGGCAGAAAATTCATCAGTTCGGCCACAATGGCGGATGGAAACTTCCTTCAATGGCCCGACCGTTCCATACTTAGCCAAAAAAAAAAAATTTAAAATTTTTCTGCGGCGTCGGCGGTCGGACGGATCTCGAGTCGGATGTGAGATTGCTTCGCCGGACGTAACGGCGGATGGAAAGATTGTTGTCTCACCCGCAACGATGGAGGTTAACTCCGTGAATCTTTCTGCCACGGTCGGACGTCAGGTCACTTTCCTTTCTGATTTCTCCGATACTTAGACCAATTTCGTGGCTTTTTCTCCCTTAACGTGTCGGCGATCGGAGGTCTTTACGATCGGCTGCGGGATCTCTTTGCCGCCCAAAATGGCGGATGGTAAACTTCATCAACCCTTCCGCAACAGCGGACGGGGACTTCATGAAACCTTCCGCAACAGCGGACAGGAACTTCGTGAGACCGTCCGCAACGGCGGACAGGAACTTCGTGAGACCGTCCGCAACGGCGGACAGGGAACTTCTCCCGATCTTCCGACTATTCACAAAAATTTCCCAATTCGAATTTTTCACAGTCTTCCACATTCAAACTTCTGCTGGACAGAATGAAATGTAACCCCTGTTACTGCATCTCGGCGGCTCATGCAGGCCCATGCTGCAACCCAAAGCTCTGATACCATATTGTCACGTCCCCATGCCTCCGACCGGCAAAGAGGACGCGATCTACGAGCTCTAACAGACCGGGTTAAGATCCCATGAACATGTACAGGCTTACATTCAATGCCTAAATTGCTAAAACAGAATGCTGAGAAGAATGCATGACAATATAACATGCACAAATTCAATTGTTCATCATACACAGCCTAATTAATTCATCTTGCACAGCGGAAAGCAACATGCATTCACACATTCATTATTTCAACATGTTCATTTCCTTTAATTAACAATAAATATGGAATTGCAGAGGTAAAATACACAAGATCACTTATCTTATGAACGCTTTGCTCCGCAACCGGCTACGTCACTGCAACGTTCCACCCAACCATAGGCCAGTGTGCTCCTTAATCTCTCAGCAACGCTGCCACCCCCGAGCTGGGCATGATTCTCCAAGGAATAAGGGAACTAGCAAGCTTACACATAGCCAAGGATGTCCAAAACACACAGCCAAGCCAACTCAGTTGGGTTTATCAGGCCATTAAGGAGCTGATGGAGGCAATTTGCTAAGCTGGTGAGCTCATTACAGAGCTAAGAACACCTACACCAAAACTAGCCTGACCTCTAAGACACCCATCCACACCCAACACAAGGAATCAGTCCCTTCTCTGCTACACAGTCCCTCAGGCCCTGCATTCCCTTCCAGTGCTATTCAGGGGTGATGGAGAAGAAGGGCAGCCCTCTAGCTCTGCCTGTGTGGTTTCTAACACCAGGTTTATCAAGCAACTAAGCCAACACCCTTGCTCCCAATACAGTCCGAAGGCCAACAATTGCACTCCGGCAATTAATTCAGCTCTCACAGCTTAAACAGGGAAAAACGAATTACACAGCCCCACACATAACAGCAAAAATGACTCACACATGAGGAAACACACACAGCCCTGAAGCTTATCATTGAACACAACTCACAGCAGGGAAAAATGTCCCAAATAGCCAGTGCGTGAGACCCAAAAGTCAGTGAGACAGCCAAAAACGTGAATGGCCCTTCACAGCCATGGTAAAAACACATGAAAATTCCAAAAACATGAATGGAAAATGCACCAGAAGTTCCAAAAACGTTAGGAAGACAACCCAGGCCCTGGCATTACAAAAACGACCTCCAATCCATGGGAAAAATGAAGCCAGCAACCAAAAACGTGGAAGGAATCACACAGGAAAAACTCCAGCTGCTCCCAAAACGTGAGAAAACTGAAAAACGTGAATGCATAGCAGAATGGCATACGTTTTTGGGTATTTTTCTTGCCAAGGAAGTCAGAACACGATTTTCAAAAATGGGTCTCTGCCCAATTCGAATTTTGGTTGCCCATACTCTTCCCCTTCCATGCAATAACTAACTCAACCACATTCTGGCAGAATTAAATGATTGGAGAAAAAGACAAGAAAGGTAGTTGACAGCTTGGGTGGGTTTCCTCATAGACATTTGGCTTTTCCCTATTGGCCCCATAGGTTAAATATTTCACCCCCCTTATCCTTAGAAAATCATGCCCCATTCGATTTGGTTGCCGCGACCGTAGCTGGTTGTGCTCATGTTAATTCATTATAGATGCATATTTACATGATGCTGAAACTTAATATGTGCCGCACGCCCCGATATTCAATCGGTGATGATTTAAATCCCAAAACATAGCATAGTCGATCAATGGCGGGTCCTTGGCCTTTAGCTCCACACCATGATCCTTTACAATATATACATCATATACATCTAATGTAACGGGGGCAAGACCGGGACCTGACAAACCCTAATTTTCAAAACTTGGAATCTTTTATATCTGATTGGATATAAGTATATATCTCTTTAAATGGAGCTTTCCAATGTACTCCTTTTCTGAAAATAGTGGAGGGAAGCTCCTAGAAAAGGATGCCCTAGTTTTCCAATTTCTTCTGCAGAAATTCCTATTACTATGTCTATGATATATCTAAAATTACTAATCCTATATGTCTGAAATTTCTCACTGGGGTAAAATAGAATGTACCTGATCCAAAAACATAAGTTTCATTAGAATTGGTTTCACGAATTGGGATTTATGATCATTTTCCCAAGGTGACCTGTTATAGGACTGTTCAAAATAGTGAAGTTGTACGGCATGCCACATGTCACTGGTTCATCTTCAGGTTCTGAAATTTGGACCATAGAAATTAAAGCCCATTATTTTTCTGTAAAATCTTCTGGAATTCAATTTGGACCTCTGTATCCCACGCTACATCAATTATCCCCAGGTGTCCTGTTTAGGGATGAATTCTGGAAGAGGCTAGAACCCTAACTTGGAGGGATCATATCTCCCAGAATACAATGAATATAATGCTGAATTTTTCATAAAGTGTAAATAAGGAAGTTATATTCAGCCGCTGAAATTTTCAACTCTTGATCCTTCCCCAATCACAGGATATAGCGAATGTACAAAAACTTAGTAGTTTTAGTATTTAGGGTTTTTCCAGATCGGGGTCAAACTAGGGTTTGACTTTTCCGGAGTTTCACCCAACCAAATTTATTGATCTAGGTCTCTAAAATTATATTTTGATGAGGATAAAAATCCTATGTTGGGCTCACTCAAAAATTCATCTTCTGTAGAAATCCCTAATTTTCTGCACCAAAACTAAAAATGCTTGGAATCGAATTCCGCTTCGACAGAAAGATGTGCCCTTCAATGTAGAGTAAGTCTAGCCTTATTTTGCTGATTGATTGTGGATAGAGACCCAAAAAATAAGAATCCCTATATTCTATAGCTACACAATGTCTTCTTTTAGGGTGGCTCTGATACCATGTTAAATTTTCATATGCTTAGCTAAGACATCAGTATTTCATTTCATATTCATAACAAAAGCATATAAACGGGATCACTGAAAGATAGACGAGCACAACCATACAAAAGGAACACAAGGATTTATCCTAGGAAAACCCTAAAGGGAAAAACCCAGCAAAATATTCCTCAATATAGATGCCCGAAAAAAGATAAAAGATAAAAGATAAAACCAGCAAGGAGATCAAAGCCTAATCCTCCTCCTTCTCTAGCTACTTCTCTTCTCCACTAATGCGCTACACAAGTTAGAGTATCTGTCCCAAATGAGGAGCACTACACCTCTATTTATATTCATTCGTTCACTTAAGTTAACTCATCTGTCATGTAGGCTCGAGTTAATCATGTAGGCTCGAGTTACACATGTAGGCTCAAGTAACCACACTGGGGTGCTAATGACCCACCTTTACAATTAGAGGGGACTGCCTCATGACTCTTATTAGTTCTTCCGATTAGGAGCATCGGGGTACAAAGTAATACAAGTGGTTCTCCCAGTAGGACCATCAGGGACTACAAAGAAATACATATAAAATATTCTTCGAAGTTACAATATTTCAACACTTTTAACTAGTTTCTAATTAGACTTTTGTAGGTGTTATACTATTTTTATCTTTTACTAATAAATAATAATGGATGGAGCTTTTCCTTCTTTCTTACATTATTAATATTATTAATATATTTATTATTTATACATACCATGTATAAAATACGTAATATTATAACATTTGTTAACATTTGCATTTGGGCATCATATACTATGATCCCTAGACTTATGACACTTTTTCATTAAGGTCATTGGGTAGATGGTTAGGTTTAGTAGGCTAGGAAACTCTAAACACCCTTGCATTTTGGATCCCCTCGTATAACATGGTAGTTCTTCAGTACTTGATGAGAATACAGAATTTTAAAATTTCATTTAATCACTTATAAATAAGTCTGATGAGATCAATATTTTTTTCTCAAATCATTTTCACTCAGGAATCATTAATTCTTTTCAGTAACTCCTAGTGCTTACTAGAGCCCATACTCAACTCTAAAAAACAAGTTGCTAAAAACTTAGTGCAATTCTAGAGCTCTTCACTCAACGCTAATGCTAGGATGTACTTGTACAATACACCTAGGGATACAATGGCCAAGGATCCGATGTTCTAGAGATTATCCTCAACATCAACATGGAGGATCCAGGGCTTATTCCCAACACTTCCAACTTTTATTTTCTTGTGCTTTAGATATTTATGCTCAACACAATATTAATTACTCATGTGCTCCAGAGCTC